>CM077100.1:11673879-11689857 GCA_039619505.1 Cimex hemipterus
TAAGATGTATATAAGAGTTGATGTATATATATATATATATATATATATATAATGTTTATAATTCCACCACGTACAACATAATTTTTCGAATAAACGCATTGAACTGACACCCCCGCATCTTGATTACCGCTAATAGAATTGGAAACATTTAAAAACAGATACAAGTATGCAGTTGACAGTAAGAGGTGAAAAAACTCGCGAAGGGCAAAGTTGGCGAGGGGAGCCAAAGAGAGGACCTGGGGGCAAAAACCCCGTTCAATGTTGATTGATAGCAGTGTTTATTGCTGAACTGAAGGGAAGAGGAAGATGGATCGCCAAGCACACGTGAGCTAGACACTCCGATGTCTTCCTCCACCCAACTAACTTGTTGCTGACGTTTTAGATTAATCTCCAGTTGTACTTGTACTGCTCAAGCATTCTACAAAAGTTCATAATTACCGTTGTTTTGTTACGATTTCTACAATTTATTATTATTTTTTTACACATAGGTTTTTTCTAATCGGGCCAACTTAATTGTCTGTAAATATCTGTATGGCATTATTATGTGATGTATATGATGTTAGTAATGGTTAAATGTAAAACATCAACCAAACTGCAAACTAGCAACAGGATAAACGGGGTGTCCTATTTAAGATGGTCTAATGGAGAATATCTCAGGTTTAAGGTATTGGAGACTGCACCTGCCAGGTCCTCAGAAAGCCACTGGTTTAGACTCTATATACAGGGATACGAATGGGTGTTCTCTTATGTCAATTAACCTCTTAAGAAAAATTATTTGTAAATATTTTATATCTTCTAGTTCATTTAATCGTCATAAATATAAGCAAGAGGTAAAGTCAAAAAGTTTCAAAAAAGTTTGTTGCTATATCGTTATATAGATACATGTAGAACCTTTATTTGCTGTGGTTAATTTATTAAATTCTTCGACCATTTATTGCATTGCGCAGCTTCTCCAACACCCTCCCTCCTCCTTAAGTCCCATCGAAGGGTCAAGGAAAATTTGGGCTCCATTTCATTTTCCCTCTTTAAATTCACTATTAGAAACCATTTGTTTTTATGTTTTGTGGCCTTATACAAACGGTACGGGGATAATAAAAATACTTTTATTATTCACTATTTTTCGAGCAACTGTGCATCCATATTTACATACATCTTAAAATATACTGGGGGATAGTTTTAGGGCTAGGTAACTACTATACGTTGGTGCCAGATTTCTTCTTCGCTGCTCTTCTTTTCCTTTTTTCCTTTTAGTCTCATTACATTATGTTTTTGACGCCACAGGCAACTTATATTAAAGGCAATTTGGCTTTGGGTGTTACATTAAGCGACGCTTTAGATGCCAGCCTCTCTCTGCCTACAGTGTTCGTTAATTAAGGATTTAAAAAAAATACTACAACCTTATACATACAATAAAATGTATTATATATATATATATATATATATATATATATATATATGTTTCGTGGTAATTGGTGAAGAGGCCATTCAGTTAATAAATACATACACGTACCAGACTTCATTAACGAAGCCTCAGCATACTCCATATCTTTCCAGGTAATGTGGAAGAGATCCCGCCAATCACGCTAATAAGTTACACATACACCAGAATTGATTCTTATGCCCCAAATTAATTGAGATTTATCTGGGTATTTGAGAAAGAATGCCCACCACTCACGCTGTCCTAGAATTCACGATATTCCTTAAGGCAATAATAAAAAAGAAACACCTCAAACTGAGCTAACAAATTACATTAGCCTACTATAATTCTTTCATGATGTCCGACGTTCTCGATATTTCGCAAGGTAATGTCGGAAGGTACACTAATAAGTTACATTCACACACCAGAATTCATTCTTATGCCCCAGAGTACCTAAGATTTATCTGGGTATTTGAGAAACAATGCTCACCATTAACTTCGGCCCAGAGTTACACGATATTTTTTTGTGGCATTGTCAATAAAAAAAAATAGCATCACTTATGAGAAGGAAATTAATGCAATGGATGGTTACTTTGAATATTTCCACCGTTTTACCGAAAATCAGCGGCCACTCTACTTAGATAAATTTGTCACTAGACAAGTTAATAAGCTTATGGAAAAAAAGCGCTATGGCGAGATGGGAAGAGAACACAGTTTTCAGGAATCGATCAGAACTTCTTATTCGGTGAATAAATTACATACACCAAATTTAACCCACCCACAATTCCATGGGCAAACTTTGCCGGGTTTTCCGAATTTCAACGCGTCAGCGCGAGGGACAATTTTATAAGATCGTATAAGGTACTACAGGTTGTTAAATGACAGAAATGACGAATTGTTCAACCGTTTTAACTATTGCCTGTAATAAATACCAATGACAAAATTGTAAGAAAACAGTTGAACAGTTTATCGTTTCGTTCATTAATTAACAATTAACCCTGTAATTTTACTAATATTTTCTTTGCGTACAAGTGAATAAAACCAAAATGTCAAATATATGAGCATACAAAGTTGAATACATAATACAACCAGATATTTTACTAGGCATAAAATAAAAAGAAATTAACTTTTATTTTTAAAAAAACTGGCATAACTTATCTGTCAACATTGTGGTTTCTTGTAACTGGGTTTAATTTGATGTAAATAGAAAAATAAAAGTTAGAATAATAGTCAATGCCGGAAGTGGATCGCGAGTAAAGGCGGACTCCAGACACCTGGAGAAATTCGAACTGCTGGACGAGAAAATGGGGTGAAGTCACATATCAAGTTACTGAGTAGTAGAAAAAACAAAATTAAAAATTATGCGGCGATCGCTGAAAATTTGGCTTCAAAGTGAAGAGAATTATCAGACCAACCGCTCTTTTTTTCAGGGCGGTTCATCGTTCGGTGAGTACAGTCAACAGTGGTTTGATTAGCTCGCGAGCGGAATTCCGTCAACAAGCGAGCACTCCTAAGAAAATTGATTAAGTATTGTTATATTTACTAATCTTTGCAAAGCCTCGTTCGTTTTTCTTCCGCAAAACTGGAAAGTTTCAAAACTTAGCTATATCAAAAATATGATGAATTCTCATCGAGCTACAGATCTTACAAATAGTTCCATGTGTAAAATTTTCGAGAAGTTAGTATCAAGAAAGATATATTCCCATTTATCTACTTACCACATATTAAAAGAAAGAGAAAATTAGGCTTATTTGATTGAAAGCGGCTTAACAGTTGTCAGCATATTACTCACAACCTGATCAAGTTTTTTTATTTTTATCATAACAGAGATTTTGATAATGTCAAGACTTTTGTTAGATTTCTGCAAAAATATAACTGTAACGGTGTAAAACATACCGCCATGACTACGTTGTTCCATAATTATAATTATGTTAAACAGAGCCGGGAGATTAAGAATATAATTGCATTCTGAAATAAAGCAGCGGTTGAATCCCCGCAAACCACTATATCAAAATTTGATTTGAGTAGGACGTAGAGCCTTACACAGATTGCATTTTATAAGGGGCCAAACGATGGTCATGATTCTCTGCAGGGATTGATATCTCCATATAAATTATACAGTCGGGTCGTGACCTAATACTCCAAATTGTGCCTTCACAAAATAATTATTCATTCTTAGATTGAACGCTGAATGCAAGTAATCTCATTTGTATTGATTAAACATGCTCCATTTTGCAACGTTATTAAGTAGCTAAAAAATAACGCCAACAATATTTTTCTTTAATCTTTCTTTTATGTAAACACAATACTATTTACAGCGAATAGAAAATTTACGTTTCACAATCATACATTAAAATTAATAACTAACTAACAATAATTTCATTTGTATTGATTAAAAATGCACCATTTTGCAGGGTTATTTAGTAGCTAAAAAAAGCCAACAATATTTCTCTCTAATCTTTCTTTTATGTAAAATACAATACTACTTACAGGGACTAATATAATTATATATTTTACAATCATTATTATTGATTATTATTGATAACTAATAATAATGTCATTTGTATTGATTAAATGTGCTCCACTTTGCAACGTTATTAAATAGCTTACAAATAACACCAAAAATATAGAAATACAATCAAAATATGTAGAGATAAAAATATTGCCTAAATTTGGTAATGTGAATCTTAAAAACAAGAAAATGTAATACCATAACCTTAAAAAATGTATTCGTTTGTTTAAGGTAAACGCCTGCTGATGTACAATTTTTCTTTCGTTTATTCTTCCAACTTTATGATCAAAAGAGTTCCCTACATGTTCGTCCCAGTACTCTGTACGTAATATTCCGCTTTTAGTTAACAGAACGATTCTTCCGAGAAGACAAGGATCAGACTACTCCGAGTATTGTCCTGTTGAAGCGGAGTACTTCAGGGCAATATACTCGAACCAATACTGTACATCATATACTTCAGATATCCCGACTAGACGCTCATTCAGCCTTGCACCCCTTGTCTAAGACACATCTGTGGTGTCCTTCGAGAACTCCATAAAAAGCTATGATAATATTCATTAATTTTTTAAATAAAATACTTCGCACCACCCACTTCCCATTTGAATCGGACCAAAGCAACAAGACGGATTAAAACAATAAGAATTAAACAAACAATCATTCAGATATCGTGAGATGCGGTCTGGTGTGATGTAGGTATCAGAAAAACATTTTCTTTATCGTGCCAACGTTTCGATCTTTTATTGAGATCATCTTCAGGGTTCAAAGTGTTTATCTTCTGTGTAATTGTGCCATGTCGTGTTGAGAGTGCCCCGGCCACGTTGGCACGATAAAGAAAATGTTTTTCTGATACCTACATCACACCAGACCGCACCTCACGATATCTGAATAATTATCCGTTACTAATCTCTACACAAAATTAAACAAACGTTTCAAGAAAAAAGCAAACTGAAGATCTAAAAGACAGTGGAAGAACCAATCTGGACGTACTGACTAGAACTGTGGGGAATGCTAAACCTTCCAAACCCAAAGATTCTTCAAATTCAAAATGTTACGAACGGCAGTCAATGCGCCTTATTGTATCTCCAATATCACCCTTCACAATAACCTCAAAATCGCTCTCTTTCAAAGAATAATCACTAAAACATTTTCCACATTCCACAATAAACTCTCCCCAAGTGGGGCAATCCATTAGAAACTACCACTATAATCCCACCATACTGAATAGACCTCGCCTATACCGAAAGTTCTGGGCGACGCACTCTGGGGTCAACAAGCAAAAAAAAAAAAAAGCGGGGAAAACTGAGTAAAACCCAAGCTATCTGAGGTTCACCAGGTATTGTTTTTTTAGGTTCTCTGAATCCAATGAAACTATTCTCTAATCGATTGGACCCCAGCAACTCTTTCAAAATTGTACAAATAACGCTACACGTTGTAAAAACTAATATGGCGTATTAACTCAGATGAATTCACTCACAATAATTTTAACTATTATTCATAGACTGTTGAAATAAGATGTGTAAACAAGATAGGAACAAATTAATTTATCTTTCTATAGGGTTTTGGTGTCATGAGCGGGATTCGAACCCATGACCTTCGGCTCAATACTTCTCTGCTATCGTGACTAGGATCCGCTCGGACACCAACTCCGCGAAGTATTAAGAATTTAATACTTTTTAATCTAGTTTCAACTTTTTACCTTTTTTGGGTGAAAAATTAATTCTTTTAAAGGTTGAAACAAGGAAGCAATCTGATTTTAAATTGATAAAAAATGACAAAGATACTCAAAATAGCCGATAGCATAATTTCGGTGAAGTGCTGAATATTGTATGTTCGCGAAAATACGAATTCCTCTCTCCGAGATATTGGATGGGATTTTAGGTTTTTCAAAAAATAAAATGTGAGATATACTCCGGACTTAAAATTTTAAGCCTTATCGCTCTCATATTATCCAAGGATTTGCCGACTCAGACTCTGACGGGCGTTTAAGCTTCCTTGCACAAATATCGAGTTGGGATGTTGATGAACACTTTCTATTATGCATCGTATGGACTGATCAATCCAAGTTGACCTCCAATGACATAATAAACTGTTGAAATTTTCAAACGTGGGCAGTGGAAAATAAGAGAATTTGATACTTTTGTCATTATTAGGTGGTTCCCAGTATCCACCTTTGCTGTAGACTGTAGATTTTACCAGAATTATCAGATTACGTTCCTTCGTAACAACGACAAAGTATGATTCTCGAGCATGTTGGAGGTCCCGCAAACAGTTCTTTGCAGGTGAGAAGATATTTGAAGCGTCCGTGATAGTTAGACTTGAATCGCCTCCTCGGTCACCTATTTAACTTCACTTGGACATTTTCCGTGGGGTCATTTAAATAATATTGTTTACGCTAATCATAACTCAGCAACCTTAGTTGAGTAATTGCGACAAAAGATTGAAAATGCTTATCACCCCCGATTCTATCGCTCTGGGCACCGGTGAAGAGTGGTTAAAATAGAAAACCTTTCTTCAACTTTTTTGGCTATCAGCTCAGACCAATTGTTCAACGAAAGCATTGATTCGTCACAATTGCAAATGTTGGGATAATTCTAATTTGCATAACATAAGATACGTTACGTTATGTGCGAAAGGAATGGTGAAAAAATGAAATCGGTATGCCCATTTTGAAAATTTAATTAACTAGCATTACCTTAAAAAAATAATAGGAAGAAATTAAATTAGTAGTTAACTTAAAGTTACTTGAAAAAATTTAATGAATGATGATTGAGATTATTTCGCATAATAATCATATTTAATTTAAAATTAATTTAATATTAATAAATTTGAACATTTTTTCTTACCGTAATAATTTTTAAACGACAAGCTCTACAAGAAAAGTGCCTCAAGTAAAATCTTTATAAAAAGTTGTAGAATTTAATTTCGTATTCAAAATGATACCTTCCCATTTAAGAAAAAATTCGGGTAGCCCTGGGGATGTACCGTACGGTGAAAAAAATTTTGACTTCAGATTCAGATTCTACTTAAAGAATTATGTAAACGCAGTCCTTTTCTAATCAGTTTTTTAATTATTTCCCAACAACATAAATAAAAAGAGGGGGAAGAATATAAATAATTACCCAGTACAGATACTTATTATTCCTAAATCTATACTTACCACAATTAAAGGCAACATTTAAATACATTTCATGGAAGAAACATAGCCCTATATATCTATATTACTGTTTATTATATTGTATAAAACACAACACATACATATGATGTGGAAAAGTGAATTTATACAATGCAAATATATTTTATATTCCATCAAAGTATTTCTACTCACTCAAAGTGTTTGTCTTCTGTGTAACAGTGTTATTCTTGTGTGTCTTGTTGAAAGTGCCAGCGAGATTTTACTGTTTAATATTTATATATGTTGGATTTTGAAGGGGTGGGGTTTTCCACATCCTATATGTATTTTTTTAAATGTAAACTATGTTTGCATATCCCAGGCCCTGGAGATGATCTCAATAAAAGATCGAAACGTTGGCAAAATAAAGAAAATGTTTTTCTGATACTTACATCACACCAGAAGCATCTCACGATATCTGAATAATTATGTATTAACAGTCATTTAATGTCTACACATTTGTATACTTGTTTTTAAGGCCAAATTATATAGGAATGGTTACGGAGTATTTTGAAGATCAAAAACCGCAGACCGGTCAAAGTGATGTGCTCCTCTTAAATTAAGAAAAAATATTATTCATTTGGCCATCTCATAATTCAAACAACAGCAAGTAAATAATTTTTGTCATTCTAGAGGACTGTCTACGAAATGGGGCCTCGCGGACAATGGGAAAATTACAATTTTGTTCAAAAGATAACGTCGTGGAAACTGTACATTCAGTTTATTAGCAGTCCGTGCAAAAAGAAATAATCGTAGTAATGATCGAAAAAATTGTGTCCATGTGAAATTTTATAATTCACAAAGAGTGGTTGCTGCAAAGATTAAACGTGTCTCCAAGAGAGGGAATAGAAGAAAACCGGTTTCAGGACAAATAAATGAAGGGAATTCCTAATACATAAGGACGAAAGGTGACGGCGAATAGGTTACAGCGTACAAGCAGTAGTCAAGGGAGGGAGTTGATGCCGGCAAACAAGTATCGTGGTTTATGATGAATAAGTAATCGAGAGCGTTCCCTTGCGTTCGATAAATCAGTGAATTAATCACAATTCGTCATCCTTAGCCAACCCTAAACCACGTCACACTTCATACCAAGTTTTGTCTGACAAGCAGGCAACTCGTTCTCTTGTCTTATTTCATATTTGAATTGTTTCGTCGGCATCTTTATGCATGAATCATGAATAATTAGGAATGTGTTAAAGAACACTTACTTGCTACAGACGTCTTTACATACTTGTTCATTAAAACCAATGGATTTCACAAGTCACCTAAAATCGAAACTGACACCGTTATTAAAAAAAAAAAAAAAAAAGATTTCGTAAAAAATTTTAATAAATGAATTAGCAAATGATTATTCATTCATGGAACATTTACGACGTTTTTTGTGACAGAATAATCGTTCGTTAAAAAATTTCTTATAGCTGTTTTTTTGGTCATACATGAAATTAAGCTCATTTTGAATGGAAAGATTGGAAACATAGAAAGAAAACATTACCTTACCATTGGAGGATTTTGGATCGAAGGATCTGGATTGGAGGATTATACATCTTACCTTGGTTGGAATGTTTGCTTGATTCCAAAAGTTTGATGCAGTATATCCAATGGGGAGGGATAAAAAATTCTTTAAGAAATCAGAAGCGTTTGGGGTACTGAGTACTTAGTCGCGTGTTGTTCAACTGCTGAAGTGTCCATAAAGTTTTATTTCGTCTGTCATTGGATAGCCCAAGGTTGCGAACTAAATTGGTTAATGAGAGGGACAACATTGTACTAGATAGGAGCAGAGGTTACGCTCCGAACGGTGACGGTTCCATTTTGGACCACTTCATCCACTGCAGAAGTAATGTGACTTGGGTTTGTAATGTTTCTGGTTGAGGTGAGAACAAAAGATATCCGTTCAAAATGGTGATGTAAATGAGTTGTTTGCTTTTTCTTGCCAGTTTCGATTGTTTGTCAGCAGTTGAAAAAAATCTTTAGTATATAGAGCTCTAGTCTTTTGAGTTCTAGATAGAACCAGCAGTTATTGTTCGAAATTGTGATACCATTTTTTTAAATTTATTGTCATTTTTCATATCTTGAAATACTGCTCAAGCAACATAGGTATTACGAGATCATTGTGAGAACAAGGCGTGGCGATATATTCCAAAATGGTTTCATAAATGATTAGTTTGTCTTGTAGATGCAGTTTTGATCAGGTGTTGAGCAGTTAAAGAAGTTTCAAGCGTCTGTCTTGGTTTTGTGTGGATCCTATGGAAGTCGTTTGTCATTGTATAGCCCAAGGTTGGTACGGTTGAGCATGTCATTTTTGACTTTTTCATATTTAACTTAAATTGCACGTTTCTGGTGGAAACGTCGGGGTCATTATGGGAGCAAAACATGGAGGTATCATCGAACAGGTGTTAAGAAAAGTTTCATGAACGATAGACATGTCTGGGTGTACACAGTGACGAGCAAGGCGTTAAAGTACTTTTTTTGGTATTTCTGCATCCGCGTTTTTACACGATTTAGGATCAAGTATTAAGTAGAACACTCTTATATATAAATCTTATAAATGGTAGTAACACAAACTGAACGGCTTAAACATCGAGTATAATTATAAATCTGTCATGATTACATTAATATTAATGTTTAAAGGGTATGATGATAAGAGAGCGGTAGTCGACGAATACTTAGATATCGTGAGTTGAGGTCTGGTGTGACAGGTTCGGATCTTTATTGAAATCATCTTCCAGGCCTGGAATTTACAAATATTGTATAAATTTAACAAAAACATGTAAAATGGGGAGAAAGTGCATTTATACTAACTTAAATACTAAATATAAATAATTTGATTGAATATATAAAAAAAGATATTTTATTGTACTGTATAAATTCACTTTTTCCCACATTCTTCATGTTTTTGCTAAATTTAAACAATGTTTGTAAATCCCAGGACCGGAAGATGATCTTAATAAAAATCGATACGTTGGCCCGATAAAGAAAATGTTTTTTCTGAAACTTACATCACACCAAACCTCATCTCACGATATCTGAATAAACAATGTTTAAAATATTAGAGGCATAGGCCAATTTTTTTTTACTCACGAATAATCGGAACTATTACCGCCCTTACGATTTGCCTTTCGTATTTCTTAGTAGAAGTTGTAATCCAAATAATGATATTTCCTCATAAAAACAAATTCTTATTCAGCAGTTTGCATATAAAGGATAACGAATAATCTGGACCTCGGTATGGTCTAGATGAAAAAGCAAATTAAATTCTTTTCTGCCAAGCTAATGACCTATTTTATGTTCAACATCATGGAAAAACAAAATTAAAAATGTATATAAATGTATAAGTTTTTAACATGCAGCAAACATGCTTGAATAGACTGAGTCTATCTTCAAAGAAATTTGAAATCGTTTACTAAAAAATCAATTATGTCCAATTTTATACATTTTTAAGATAGTTATACTCTGATGATGGCCTTAAAACAGGTCGAAAGCCTGGCATATAATATTTGAATTTGTTTTTGTTTTTTTATCCAGGCCACACTGTAATCTCGACTATTAATAATAAAATACAATAAAACATCTCATGGAAATTTTATAACAATAATCCCTTATTTATAAGTTAAGTAAAATAATATCTAATATAAAGGAGAGCTTGACGTCCAGACTTGAGTGTCCTTGTCGACAATACTTTTGTTTCATTAATCTCAAATAAAAGTCTATGGTCTAGGCAAGGATTCAGATTTTTATCTTGTGATTCGGAAATTTTATCTTCTGTGTCAATAAAATTATACTAAATGTAAATATCGTCAAAAACACTTGCGTGTTATAAAAAAAAATTGGTTAGGAAGAAAATGAGATGCATTGAAAGGAATTATCTGGGTTTTCGTTAAATAAGCAAAAACTAATATAAGAAGAACTGGGGAAGGTCAAACCATCAGTTCATAAAGAAAAATAAATACATGATAAGTAAATATTTCGGATATGTCTGTAGGCAGTATCACAGAAGCTGTAAGCGTTCGGTCACATACAGCCCGAGGGGGTATATTAGCCTTGTCGTCGCTTTACGAGATGGAACCCACCTTGAGGCTATCGGGCAAAAATGGGCCATTGGCAAAGTAAGTCATGATTATGATAAGGGGACAAGGAGAACAGATAGCCCCTGTTCACTTAGCACGGATAAACCCGGCCAGAACCACCAAGACGGGCGGGGAGAGAAAGTAAGATTTCCGAGTCTTGTTAATAAGACTTAAGACGGTCGGGGATGGGGTGTAAGACATCGCGGTTAATATGCGAATAATGAGACAATCAGAAACAATCGGATAATCATTCAATCTTCTCGGAATTGTCTTGTTACAGAAATATGAATTTCCCCGCAGTTCTTTTCTGATAATAACACGGCTGCAAATAAACTCTTCCAAATGAAAAATAAAGTATATAAAAAACGTAACCAATCAAAGTTCAAAACCCCGGTAGTATACCAAATTAAACACCAAGCAGATAAAAATAATAAATTAATTTCCCTTCTAAAACACGCGATCATTTGCATAAATGACGAATTACTGCGATAAAATGCAAGTGTTTTTGATACACGATATAACCAACAAATGTTCAATAAATAAAAAATAGAAATGTACGTTAATGAATTAAAAAGAAAATATATGTAACACTTATGTAACTTTCAGGAGTTTTACTTTTATCATGTTATAAACAATAAAGTGTCGGACAATTCGTTAAATCTAGTTTTCAATATGAAATAAGGCCTATACCTACAGACAATAGATCTGATCTACAGATAATGATTTGTTTTTTGTTTGTTTTAATATTCAGTTTATTAGCTAAAACTGAACTGAAATATTTTTTAAATTGATTACATCTATTAGATTTCGTGGTCCGATTGACGAATTAAGATCTTTTTTCAATTAATGAATCTTTAATTAAGGTTATGGCTGACATGAAAAAAGTCATTGTCACGAGCGGAATTGGAAGTTGGTGTCCGACTGGATCGAAATCACGATAGCTTGCTCACGTGGTAGAGCAGCGGCGTATTTAACCGAAGGTCGTGGGTTCGAATCCAGCACGAGACTGTCTTTTTATCTCAACCAAAACGTTAATTACAGTTTAAATTGATTATTAGGCACAGTAGTGGTTGACATAAAAGAGGAGGAATTTCAAATTTTTCCAATACGTGATCACAGACTCACATTTGTAAACTAACTTAACTTTCATCTTGACAGAACATGTTGGTAGATTCTTTTATGAAATTATTGGCCAATATAATTTTAAACATTTCATATTTTAAAATTAATTTTAAAAACCAAACCTTATCCCTCTTTGGTTTAGGTTCTTTATAAATATGTTTTCAGGATTTTGCTCTGTTATTGATTAGTGATGTCATTAATTATCTATTAGTCAAAAATCAAAGAAACAAATATTTGAACAATTGGTATGGGATTTTAATTACTACAATCAATTCATGTTTAGCTCTGGCTAGTATTTCGGAGCCCAGCTGACAGCTCCCTCGACAGATCTTATTATAATAATAAAATAAATACACGTAAAAAGATAAAATTATTGAGTTTAGAACTCCAAAAAATTATAAATGCTAATTTTAAAGATTGTCCGTAATATTACCTTTTTACGTGTATTTATTTTATTACCATAATAATGTTCAATGAGCTGGTGGTACGACGGTAACTGCGCCTCGAAACCCGAAATAAAATACAACCAGAAATAAAAAATCCGTTGCTAGGGGCAGTTCAATAATTCATCTGCATAACTATATTCAATAAACCAACCGAGTGAAACGCGGAGCTGGAAATTAAACATTAATTTCGATGCATATCTACATTTTTACGATTTTGTGTCCACCACATTAGCCAAGCCAGTGAATAATTATAATTTTGTACTGTGAGCTGGTCAGAAATTTCAACGTCGAAGTTGGAAATCGAAAGCCCCACGGTTCGTGGGTTTACGATTCGAAAATGTCACTCCCTAATTACACGGCTTCCTCAGCCTCCAAAAAATTATTCCGTTATGGATTTTAATTTTGAACGCAGAATAATTTCCCTAATCAGTCAGCACTTTTAATTAGAATTTGAGATTTTCAAAAATCGAAAAAATCTCCAAAGTGAAAGGGATAGTGGATTCCCCCCTGGACATTCGTAACTAAAACATCGATATCAATTTAACGATTTTGACTGCATTAACGCTATAACGTGTAATCGAGGCAATAATTCAAATGCCTGATGTGAATTGGCGCAGCTTTGATCACGGTCCCGTGGGGTAATGAGTCCCCTCTTTCCTCATCAACGTTTCACACCCACCGGCTTCAACAAGAGGATTACACAACGGTCCGAATTATTAGAGGCTTACTCATTTACGGATTTGAAGGGCTGCGAGCGTATAATTAGAAACGATAAATACAATTTTACTTCAATAACAAATATGTAAAAGGTAAAGTTTATGTTGTGTGTGAAAAATTTTGAAAACTCACGAACTTCAAACAACTATCCGTCCATCATTATTATTGTAATACATGCTTTTAAACTTACAATTGAATACATAATGATATATATTCAGCTATCATTCTTACTTCATATTGCTTTATTTCCGAATAAACGGTGTTCAAACGATAATTGTAATTACTGTTTTTACGAAACTCCAAACGTTGTCCTTTAGCAGGTTTATGCGTTTTGCCGTCGTTCCATTTATAAAACCAATCAACCTAATAACCAGGATAAATGGCTAATTTTCCCCTCTTTACTTCGTCGGCGGTTGGGGACGGAGCTTTTTTTAAGCCGGAATAACCCCAACATTTGGTGGAGACAGCACGATGAATGACCGTTTTAAACACTACAAAAGGAAAAGCGATTGACAATTAATTGCACTCCGATTAATTCCGCGTGAAAATTTAAAATCGGCTAAATCCAATCGAACGTATTTATAGGTTTGCAGAGCCGAAAGATATTTGCTACGTTCTACTTATTATCGGAAGCAAAAAGCACAAATAATTTCGACTCAGTTTTGTATTGCTGTTTTTGAATCCATTTTTGTTTCAGATCTCTCTAATATCTATCAAACAATCACCCACACACACACGAAAAACACTATTGACATTTGGACGCGTTTTTAAAATTAAAAATTTGATAACATTTTATCTAACAGTCCACCAATAAAATTAATTCGGTGCTGCTTAAACACAAAATTCTGTAAATTCTTAAATTTTCGTTTTAAGCAGTTCCAGTCTTTAGCCTCCAGCCTAAGTTCCTACAGTGGGTGGTAGCAATCAGTTTGGCCGAGAGGATTAGCACTAATGACCGTAGCATGTTTAGATTGCGATAACCCAAAATCCAGAATCAAATTGAAATAAACATTAATTGCTTGGTTTTACAGTATTAAAAATATTCATTATTTTCTTCACTGGTCCGACTTGTTTAGGTGAGTAAGTTGTCAGAAAGCTACAAATAGCTTGTTATCATTGACGAGGAATTTACCTAGCAATAGGGAATTGGTTATGCTCTCAGTAGATTTAAAAACAACGTGTGCTGAAACTGAAAAACCATATGAGATGATAGATAGTTTGAAAGAACAAATAATAATAATTAGATACATGGAAGGAGAGAATAAAGGAATCATAAATCTTATGTTTTAAAACATTCTCGAAGATTTAGGTCCCCCCTCTTACAGTATGAAAGAGATAGTGGCTTTACTATCACTGAGAAAGCAAGCGACTGACACATAAAGTGAAAACCTGATGGAGATGGATAGTTTGAAAAATGTAACAGAGATAGATCCATAGGAAGAAAGATGAATAGATGTACAGAAAGGAAAGAAGAGAGAGAGAGAAAACAACCTAGATAAATTGAAGAAAGTGACAGAGATACATGGATAGATATAAAGATATATAGGCGTATAGAAAGGAGAGATTAGATAGATATACAGAGAGAGAGAGAGAGAGAGAGAGAGAGAGAGAGTGTGTGTGTGTGTGTGTGTGTGTGTGTGTGTGTGTGAGAGAGAGAGAGAGAGAGAGAGAGAGAAAGAGAGAGAGAGAGAGAGAGAGAGAGGACGACAGATAAAGAGTGAGCGAGATGGAGTGAGAAAATGAGAGAGTGACCTAGAGGGAGAAAAGCAGGCGGACAGGACCACTATATTTGTGTAAGCGTGGATATTTAATTATCAAACTCTGTCTATTAAAGGTTGAATAATAAATTTTCCATTAAGATTATTCACTTATACACGATTTACGGAAATATATACTGTAGGTGTATCTAAACATTTTTTATGTAATCGATGCCCCTCCCATCACGAAAAAAAGTTCTACCATTGTAAGATGGTTCGGCTTAAGAAATAAATAAATCATTTCTCAACCGCATAGCTGAAGAATACAAGTCGAAAGTGGAAAGAGTTATTTTTTCCAATTTTTCAAAGTTAAGAGTTAGCAGTTGAATAAAGGTTTGTAAAAGACTCCCTTGGGGAGGAAGAGCTCGACCACTTAAGTCTACCCTTTTAACGACTTAGTTAATAATTAAATTATAACGATTTCTCTAGTCAAGTATCCTTCGCAATATCTATAAATCCCTCAACTTTTCTCGTTTCACTTCAGTTTCGTCTAATTTTCTTCACTTCCTTCATACCATACAAAGTCATGCACCATTCATCTAATTGTAACTAATTTAATTTTCTTTAAGGCTTTTATTTGTTCAGGACAAGGTAAACTATGTCTGTACAAAAAGTATTGGATTAACATTAAGCAATAAAATTTTCAAATGTTTTAAACGTTAATGCATCAGTTTAAAACAACAAACCATTTATTTAACGTTTCTTTTAATCTCTCCTATCTCCCTTCTACTCTCTCTCTCTCTCTCTCTCTCTCTCTCTCTCTCTCTCTCTCTC
>CM077100.1:11690257-11703507 GCA_039619505.1 Cimex hemipterus
CTCTCTCTCTCTCTCTCTCTCTCTCTCTCTCTCTCTCTCTCTCCATTTAATGGCCCTGCTAGGTGATTCCATCGTTTTTCATACGAACTGTATATCTCTCTTTTTTGCTATCCGTCTATATTTGCCTCTAACTCTTCCTTACAAACGAAAACAACACGTGAACACATTTTAATTTGACAACATGAACGATGCCATACTGGCCGGTTAATTCGGCGATTCTCCTTCTCTAACTGTCCTTCGCCCCATCCCCCTTTTCGGTATTAAATGTTACACCACTAGATCGTTTTATATCTAAAGTCAATTGGCCAGTATGGATTTGGTTAAATTTTATATTAATCAAAAACATATTAGTCGGTGAAATTTTCCGTAAAGGGGGGTTAGTTTAATGTAAACGGGGATGATTGAGGTTTGCGATGGAGGTTATAAAGTTAGGGCTGGAGAGAGAGAGAGATTTGTTTCACGGTGAACTAGCCACGTCACAATTGACATTCGAGTTATTAAGAAACCCCAGTTGAAATTAAATTATTCGTCGGAGCAAGTTGGTGTTTCGTAGAGGAGAATTTATCGTATTTGCGGCTTCAGAGATTGGGCAGGTAAAGTGAGACTCATGATGGATGTTCGAGATTACCAGTTTCAATTACAAGGGCTCTGCTCTGGGAATATAATCTCACTGAGGCAAAGACAAGATATTTATGTTCTTTGCCCTTGGGGGCCTCCATTACCTTATGGGATAAGGTGACTGGAAGCTGAAGGGTATGTAGAAAGAAGGCTGCTCGGTCGATTGTTTCTTTGCAACTTCATAGGGAACTGTGCGTCTTTCCTCAACTACAGCTCTCATCGCGGCACTCCAGAAAAAAGGAACTGAAAAATAACTGTGAAACAGTTTCTTCTTTATAACCCTTGCATGAAAGCTTCTCGCGTACTAGTGTTAATTTACTGATACCGGTCTTTCACCCACCCTAGTTAATTGTTTTTAAATTTTATTGTGAGCATTTAATAGTCATTTATTAGTTTAATTTATTAAATCTACAAAGGGAAAATGGTTATAAAATTTTGAAATTCATGTTCGAGGGTATGGGACGATAAATGCATCAATACACAAGACCTAAGACAATAACAACACAGGACGAGAACAACTAGGAAGAGGTCTAGGACAGAAATTACAAAAAAAGCCATTTGGATAAATGGAGAGGCACTATGATGTTCAATTAATCCATACAACATCCAGCTCATCTAATCTTTCCAAACAATTCCTCAGGCCTTAATAGGCTAGCTACTGGCCGGTTTCTCAGGGCATGTGTCGACCTGGTCCAGCGCTGGTATTGGTGCTGTGACCGTGTGAAAAATATGGTTTGTGGCCACTTGGAATATATACTAATATTTATAGGGTACAAATAAAACAATTAATAAAAATTGCTTCAATTTGACATAATGATATTGTATCAATTAGTTTTCTGTAACAATGGTGATAATTACGTGATAAAAGTAAAAGAAAGCTGAAGTTTAATGTTACAACGTGTAAATGTAAATCCATGAGGGAGAATCATAACTATCACCTCATTACATAAAAAATATATATAAAAAACCTAACAGCATGTAACAAAATTAAATCTGTAATAAATAGGTAGACGGAGATCCTGTGTTTTTGCCGAAATGTAGCAACGTTTCGGCAAAACAACCCCGATATATTTAATTGAGAGGCATTAATTAACCTCCCTCGGCTGGCCTCTTCCATTTACTTTCTTTCCCTCCGCTTTAGATTATCTTAAAGCGATTGAACATCTTTTGCAAAGTTGATTTTAGCTGAAAGTCAAAATTAAGTGTTTGCTGTATAAGTGTTTTCTTTGAAAAGTACACTTGGTTGTTTACGTTTCAATATTGATGAAAAGAAAAAAACCCGTGATTTTATTCCTTTAAGCCGGATGGACAAAAGGTGAAAGGAAATGAACCAATAAATTGGATCGGGAAAAAAACCTTTGAATTATAAAGCTGAATAAAAATTTAAAAGTGAATGTTTCCAAGAGCTAATTGTTTCAGGTGTATTTTTTTTGCTTAATAAAAGTGATAGTAATAATAAAGGGATAGTAAATCACTTAGCCCGTTGTACTAAAACGAAATGTTAAATTGCCAAATACAACAGTTAACAGAAAAACACTGTCAACAAATTATTGGCCGTGACTTACCGGACACAAGGGTTATGTAAAGTAAATAATTTAATGCCACCCGATATGAGAATTGTGTTTAAGCACGACGGCAAGTATCTGGAGTGATTGTTAAGGGTTAATGTATTTAAAGGAGTGAATGTGTACAGTGGGAGGGCCGGTGACGGAATACACATCGTCCTCGATTAGGTCAGTTATATAATAGATTTAAATGGTGATGAAGGAATATAAAGTACTCCTCGATCCTAACTGAGTGAATGGTATGTAAATAAGAAAGAATGAATTTAAGGACGAGTCAGAGAGTGAAGTGGTTTGGTTTTAGGAAGTGATTGGGTTGGGGGCTTAAATGACAGCTGCGGTGGATTGCGAGATGTGGTAGGCTCGCTCGGTTCACGCGTGTATGTAAATACATGCGCGTGCAGATTTAAGCTGATATAAATCAATTTAAAAAAATCAGATTATTAAGTGTTTTGAAATCCTTTTACTACGCCCAAGCAGCATAAAAACAATTTTACTGAATAGACAAAAATTAAACCCTGCTTAAACGCGGTCATTCCATGACGAAGAGTAAGAAAAGGGGAGAGTTTTTAAAACGTTATACGAAAGTAGACATTAAACAATCATAACGATGAGATGCAGTGAGGTACTATAAAATTTTAGTAAAAATTTAAACATGTAAATCATCATTTACAAAAAATATGCATTTCTAAAAGGGAGCAGTATAGAATATTTTATCTTTTTAACAGTATCTTGCGTTACAGCAAATAACATTTGAAGAACGGCAATAATTTAATATATTGTTATTTTCTGTTAGAATTTCCCCACATTTATCTTTAAACTTCTTAATATAATTAATTTCAACTCCAATTTTAGAATTGTACATGAAAGAATAAGATAACAAGGCCAATTAGAAAGAAGAACACTCCCACATCAGGACGTACTTATTTATAATTCGCCAGTTAAGTCACAATAACAAAAATCAACTTATCTGACCTATTATAAAAAGTAAACTGGCTATAGACTTCGTTTCACTATCCAATCGAAAATGTGCAATTTTTGAATATGTACGTTTCCGTACTGTAAATGTTCATATATGGCAACCTTGTGGATTATCAATCATAGTTTCAAACTCATGATGAAGACGGTAAATTTCGAGAATGCACGAAGAAAGTTTTGGGTGTACACTATTCCTTCAAATGTGATTTATCGCCGGTTTTTAATACATTTGAATCGCTCCTTTTAAAATAACTTTTTTTTTTTTTTTTTTTTTTTTTTAAATAAAAATTATTGACAGTAAGTCAAACTTGAAAAACTTGAAACATGTTTAAACTTTTTTTTTTTTTTTTTAAATCGATAGTTGGACAATTTCTTTAAGACAGTTTTAATAAATAATTCAATTACTAAACAAACATTAAATTAATTTAAGTAAAGTAAAATTAAATTCAATTTAAAAGGTTAGGACCGCTGGGTGAGTTCTCGTCAGACGTGTATCAAGTTGATTTGTTTTGTTTTACCGTTTGTTTTATTGTAATTAATTTATAAATGGAAAAATTAATGAAAAGAAATTATTTATCCGATACTTGCTGTCTTTTTGATATTGTATCCTTCTAGTTAATTATCCCGTTAGAAAATAAAAAAGACATTTTTGTCGGTTTTTGTCCAATTTTTATCTTTCCCCTTACGATTCAACCGCGTGTATATTTTTCGATCATCGACCTTGTTCTTTAGGCTTTTTTATTTCGTGTTTGCTCCATCGATTCGGGTTCATGGTGATATTGTTAGGTGAGGCACAATTGGACCCCCGTCGTTATCTCTGTATGATTTCATATGTTCACGAAATGTCTACCGACAGAATATAATAATATTCATAGCGGCCAGAATTGCGTTTTATGTAACAACATCAAAATAGTAACAATTGGAAGCGCGTGTTCATTTATTTTTACCCGGAGTACAAGTTATACTTCTAATAATAAATAAAGAAAACGCATCACTTTATTAAAAATTATAGCAATTTGACTATTTTATAAACGTAAATTTACTCTTCCACATAAGTCAACATTTTAAATTTTGCACTAGTCTTTGAAATACTCAATGTATACATATGCCGGAGGTTGCATGTATAAGATTTAAGCTAGAAGAAAAAATGGCGATATTATCGACATAGATGGGAATGATTGGATTAGTAGAGAAAGTCAGCTGTATATATGGTATAAAGGATTGGACCATGAATGCTTCTATTTGGGACGCCGCATCACCCAGTATGACCGAAGCATTGGACAATTCTTATCAATGTTTTTAGGCAATATATTTCAATGAGTTTAATTTAAAAATCTATTTTTACTGACCCAAAACTCTAAAATGTTCCCACAATGTTAATTAAACACGCCTACAACACTAAGTCTGCTACAGAGATGAACCTGGTAGTCAATCTAGAAGATCAAGAAAAATCTAGAAATCTCTTTCCTTTTCAAATTTATTATTAGTTAAAAAAGAGGGAAGCAAGAACTCACTCGCCCGATAAAATTTAACAAGCTCTTCAACAATATAAAAGGAATACAATATTTTTAATAAAATATTACGGTATTAAACATTTGGTGAGTTAAATATTGTGTTCATAGATCATCACCAATTTCAAACCTTAAATAAAAAATTTAAAAATTGTTATATTAAATAAAATTAAAAATTATGATTAGTTGCCCAACTTTCCTTCCTCCCCATGAAAATTCAAGGTAAACTTATTTAAGGTTGAAATTATTTGGGAGAGAAAGCTACTAACGAGCTTCTTAATGAATGATAAACTTCGTACAAAAGATCGGAATATACAAGGATTAAAATGGACAAATTACCGCCGTTTCCAAACAAGAATGATTGCTCATTTAAATAGAGAGTACTAATTTACTGGTTCAGGCACTGCGATTGCGAGCGGTACTGGCAACGTGATAAATCGACGATGAATACCAAGGAATTGGTATTCTATGAGATTGTGAAGTAGAAACTAATCTAAGTTCTCCGCTTCGCATCCTAAACCAGGGGCGTTTCATTAAACTTTACCCCTCCCCGCCTTCC
The DNA here is from genome assembly GCA_039619505.1 of Cimex hemipterus. Classification (NCBI taxonomy): domain Eukaryota; kingdom Metazoa; phylum Arthropoda; class Insecta; order Hemiptera; family Cimicidae; genus Cimex; species Cimex hemipterus. The sequence goes on from CM077100.1 coordinate 11,695,486, forward strand.
ATCGTCTCTTCGTTCGCAGACCGCATTATCCACATGCACGGTTAACGTGAGAGTTGAAGATTTAAAGACGATCACAGTACCTACTTTAAAATCTCACTTCATTCTTTCACCTTGAGGAAAAACGCCGTTAGGATCCGGGCAAATCACTTTAATCTTATACACCTGCAACAATTCATCAATTAGCTTTGATAACGATAAGGTAACTCCTGTGTAATAATAAAACGAAATGTAAAAATTACCATGTACTAGTAAGGCAACGAGGTAGAGCCACATTTCTACATTTACAACTGTTACAACTAAGGAAGTAACATTTATTAGGGGGTAGAACCTGTTTTCCGGGCATAAAAATAGTTTTTTAAATATTTTATATAACAACTTTGTTTGCACAAAATACAACTAGCTCATGAATTTACGAGCTTGCTAAGCACTTCAAATAATGGAAAGGTGTCTGGTGTAGCTTGTTTTGATGAACTTCAAGCCCGCCATACAATACGAATTATGAAGATCTTGTCTTTGTTAATGTTAAATGTTAAATGGGTTGTAAATGTTAAATGTTTGTTATGGCATTCAATGTTGAAAACTACCTTCCCAAATTACACATCAGGGGTATTCACGATGTTTCTAAGATGTTAACTCGTGTTATCTCGAATGGAGAAATTCAAGTAAGATCAATTCTTAACATTTTAAAAGTTAATTTTTCCATAATGCTGCGCATGGCGATTGGTAGAAACAAAAATAAAGCTATAACAGTCCTTGAAATCTTGTTGTTGCTTGTTTTGGTTTTCTTTTGTATTAAATTGTAAGATGCCAGAAGTCAGTGAAAAACGAAAATTAATCAAATCTTTCCTTCAGAATGCTATCTGTGCTATCTGCCAGTCTGGCACTCTGAAAACGACACGCAAGCATGGCACAAGTACACAGAAGACAAACACTTTTGGCCCTGAAGATGATCTGAATAAAGATCGAAACGTTGGCAGGATAAATAAATGTTTTTTTTGAAACCTACATCTCACCAGACCGCAACTCACGATATCTGAATAATTACCGACTATCGGTCACTAATCTCTACACATGAATCTATAATAATAAAATGCAGACTCTTTTGAAAATTAACTGTTGAAGAAAAGTAGAAACATTTGAGTAGCTGTTGACGTCTGCTATCTTATTTTAGAAATATGCTTTGTTTTGGATTAGTGTAATCTCTAATCCAACCCCCACGCTCCTTACAGCCCCAATCCTGCTCTACTCCTACGAAATAAAGTGTCCTTACACTTTTGTTTAATCTCGTATATTTCTTTCCTTTATTAATTTAAAAACGATCCAAAATCATGCGAATTTTCAATTTCGAAATCGAAATAGTTTAAATATTTTATATAACAACCTGAAATCATTCCTCCACCTGAAATCATCTGATATTCTGCGGCGAGGTCAGGGGTGTCGGGCCCTAGATCCCTATGCTTCGTGCAGCCGTCATCTGAAAGAAGGTGGTAAGGCCCTCATAAACCTCTACCGTCATTTATTTTAATTTAAAATTTTTCTTAAAATTATTTTATTAACATTTCATTAATTTTTTTTTTGTTTTGAATATTATTTTTTCTTTTTTTCAACGGCATTGGCCGTAACAGTAACAATAGATAAAATTTAAACAGAAAATTCTCTTCAACCGAAAAACGTTTGGTACCCCTTAAATGTTATTTTGATCCGAGCATATTCTTTTTTTATTCATTATATTTTAGTAAAGTGTTGATTTAAAAAAATTATTTTCCAAATGTAATATTTTTATTTTTATACCACACTATTTCAATTATGTTTCCAGTTAGCACGTTACATTTTTGAATGTATATAAAATGTGTCACAACCCTTATATTTGTGTTATAAATTTCCTAGGAAAAACACACATCAACTTAAGTCGTTTTAGTCAAGTAAAAAATTATTTTTATTTGACTAAAATTTCCTTATGTTAGATGGATTATAAGGACAGCAATTAGAAATTTAATTTGGGTTTGTGGTTTGGGAAAGATATTATATTTCATTACTCTAACCTGATCCTATAAAGACGTATTTCATTGAAATTTCAACCAGTAGGCTTAAAATTGATTTGTAAGTCAAATCCTTAGGTTGACTCGTGGTAATATATGGTAAAACAGGCCTAATCCTAGTTTCAGAAGCCTTCATCAACCCATAACAGGTTTCCTCAACCTATGCATATCTAAGTAAATGTGGCAAATGTGGGGACATTCGAATCAAATAACCGGGACTTGGTGAGACAACATTTTAATTAAGGGTGAGATCGGACGGTTGCATGTTGCATATTCAACACATGTGTGAGTTGAATAACACTGACGTTAATAAGCTCAAGCTAAATAGCGTTCCCGGAGCGGGCGAAATTCCCATACGTATTATTCACTAAGCATTTAGGACTTACCCTCACTCTCATAACGAGAAGTAACATTACCTAGAAGTGTATTGTATTCCTTATGCGCTTGATGATTGAGAAAACGACCCTTGTACTTAACCTAGTTAAGATCAAGTGATTTCCCAATTTAATATTCGTTCTGTAAATTTTTTGATTCCTATATGTCAAATAGACTGAGTGAAAAAATGTGTATATATATATATATATATAGATATATATATAGAGAGAGAGAGAGAGGAAGAAAGGGAGAAGCATAGAGGTACAAAAGAAAGAGAAAGATAGAGACAAAAAGAGATAGTGAGAGAAACTTTGCATTCACTAAGCCGTATGGAATGGTTTTTGCAATTTAGAAACAATGTTTGTGTGTATCTATGTGTGTGTTTTGTTATGAGAGGGGGAGGGAGAGGGACGAGTGAGTGAGAGATAGAAATAAGATTATAACTTATAACCGCAAAAATTATTCCTACACTCAACCACATTTTAGAGAGTGATCGAGCAAATGACTATTTCAATTTCACAACTTATCGAAAGGAAGAAAACACTTGAACTATTCTAACCCTGAACTATCAATATACAGTGTTTGAATTTATAAAAAACAACAATAAGCAATCCCCGACACAATTTTATTAAACAAAACCCCTTTTTCGGTTCTATGGTGCGGATAACAAGTGACAAAGTGAAACGACACGACTTGTCACATTTACGTTACCTGTATCATTCAGTAAATAAAAAACCATCTGAAACAGTTTAAATTAAACGGAAATATTCTAACTCAATAAACAAGAGTTGAAATGACTAAAATAAAGTAGAGGATAAAGTATCAGTCTTGCTCTTAGGAGTTGAGTGGCACTATCTCTTATCTTTATTTTCATTATTATTTATTTTTTACGAGCATTCACAACAATATCATTCCTCAGGGTCCCGGTGTTTTTGAAAAAAAAATTTTGTAAATATGTCGGGTTCGAATGAAGGGCCGCTGGATTCGAACACAGGACCATTACCTTACAATGTTGAGCACCGTACTCCTAAACGGTTGCGGCCAAAAACCACACTGTTTTATTATTATTGTTTATATAAATTGGGTGAATGACATAATCACAAATATTTCGGCAATACGATTTGTTTAATACTATCCATTTTTGTAATATTTCATCTTTTTATATTTTCTATGGTACAATGTTTTTCACCTTGAAAGACCGATATGCACTTCCTTGTGAATTTCATTGCTAAAAATTTAGGTTTGAGATGTGATGTCTTTATTACAAACAAAGGATAACTGTATAAAATAAATGTCATTACTAAATGTTTTAAATATACAAGTTGAAATGAAAATTTAGATAAATAATCCATAGAAGAAAAGAAGGGGGAATTTTTTTTGAAAAGCGTAAAATGTTAGTGGCATCGCATTTCAAAGCCATACAAAGTCATGTTGAAAGAAAAGAAATGCTATACCAAACAGACGGATAATGACTGACTTCATTGTTAATCAGGAAAAGTCTTCGAGAAAATAAATTTCGCCTTATAAATGACCATAAAAACGGCTATTAGGAAAACCACAGATAGTCACCTGTAAAGCTAACTTGGTGACTTCACCAAAACTCAATCTTGTTTTTCCTTTAAAATATTCAATATTCGCATGGGTATTATTAAGCATGATTATTGGCTGGGTTTATTAAATTGACTCAATTGAATATAGTAAACACCAAAAAGCTGATAAAAATAAATGCTTAAAATGGCCACCGTCTTTCAAAATGAAAAGCAAAAAGTTGGATAGTTGCAACATTTAATTTAAATTTTTGAATCTTTTGTTTTTTCTATTGCCCAATTTTGCACTAAAGAATAGTTTCATTACTTTATATTTCTTTAAACAGTATTAATAGAAATTATAATTTTTTATTGATTAATTTGTTTAACAATTTAAAAAAAAGATAAATCTCGTTGGGTTCTTAATGCACTTTCTATGTGGTTAATGACTTATAATAGTGTCAAACATTTATGAGATACATCGGGCGTTTACATGCGCAAAATGTAAAATATCTCGAAAGAATTGATAATTGATCTTCGAAAAATAAGAGCCTTTGATCCAAATTGGCATATATGGTCAGCTCTCCAATTGTACCCCCAGTATATGTTGGAGTGTAACGGCTCTAAGAATCGCTTTTGAGGACCGCCAGAGAGGTCAGAATGTATCACAGAGAAAGAGGTTCGGAAGATAAAATGACAAAAACGATTTTAGATTAAAACAGTCTAGAGTAAAAATTTATGATTTAAGTTTTATCAGTAAACCCGGTTGTCATACGTGATGAAACGCCTGGAAGACGTCTGCAAAATTTCTGGACTGATTTACGCTAAGGTAATGTAGCAACGATGTCTGTAACACGATGAATTTTGTGGATTGTGGAGTTGTAATTACAGAAACCGAATCCATGTTCGGGAATAATGCCAGCTGGTTATGATTTCTTGCAAACGTGATTGAATTAGATTTCCACGTACTTTACTGAGAGTAGGTAGGGAGATAAGTCTGATGGATTTTGCGGATGGAAAAGGATTTCTATACTGGAAAGAAGCGATCGATAATTAGTCGCTTTTAAAAAAGGTGGAGGATAAATTGGCATGTTATTAGATCATAATCTGGAATATTATTGCTAGGACGAATGAGGTCTATCTTTTTCATTTTACTAGGTATAGTTTTGGTGGTACGAGCAACGGTACAGATAGATGTCAAGTTGCAGTACGTGGTCAGTTTGGTTTTGGAGACAGTACCAAGATCTGAGAAAAGAGATAGTATTTCTCTGGCAGTATTTGGCCCATGTGTCGTGTTCGTCGAGGTGTTCTCGTACGTAAGAAAAACATGTGCGTTTCTGTCTTCCATAGTGTGTTGTCGTTTGCTGTCAGTGACCATATGTATTAGTTGTATTCATTTAGTTCTTAATGTTTTATAACTTATAGTTTGAGCAATAAATTGCTAATATACCTATTTTTCTCGTTTTAATCATGACAATCTTCTCTCGTTTAAAATATAATTTAAACAATTTATTACAATTAAATAAAATAGACCTTTAGGTTAAATCACATAAAATTAAGGTTTTGAATATACTGTAGCATATTTATGGCTTACACACAGCTCCCAATATTAGCCAGCCGTCTAGTGATAACTTCTCGATAATTAAAATAAATATTCAAAAATAAAGATGCGTAAAAAAGATTCAATTTCGTAATAACATTTGTTACTGAACCGCACCAATAAAAAGCGTGTTTTTTTTAAATCAAAATAAGTGGGAGAAGTGGAGGTACCTTCGGGGCCGAAATTAAATCCTCAGGGTTTGAAACCCAATTTTACGCTCTCGGATTCTGAAGGCAGCTCCTAGGCCAAATCTCTACAAATCCTTATCAACGACTTGTGATAAAACAGAAAGGGTTGCTCCTCCTCTCTTCTTCCTGCTTTCAGAATGTTCCATGAGCTCTGGATCAACGCGTACTACTTCTATTTGTCCCTCGAGATATTTAACGCACTATCTGACGAAGGGTTTTTATTTCCACATTTCCACCGTATCAGACTAAATATAAGATTCGATGAGACAAGATATAACATCCTTTGAAGAAAATTATCCCGTAATTTACATATAATATTTTGGCACAAAAATCGTATTTATATTTGTTTTCTTGTTCACAACATTTGATCAGATTTATTTTTCTAATATTTTTGTGTATTAAATAGAAAACAAAATTACTATGATGAATTTGAACTATTGGGTTGTCCGGAAAATAATGCAGGATTTTAAGTTTTCATTAAAAAAAAATCTATATAAAATATTCTGTTTACGTTTACAGGATTACTCATTTGTATGAATGTCAACACTTATTAATCCTCTTCCAAATGATATTGTTTGTTTACCTCTGTAGCATTCCGCTACTTGGAAATAATTCAGTCATCCTTATAATGTCAAAGCGAGAATTTCGTACGATTTTCTTTTACGAGTTTAAACTCGGCCGAAGCGGAGCCCAAACGGCTAGAAACATTAACCAAGTCTGGGGCGAGGGTTGTGTTAATGAGTGCACTGTGCAAAGGTGGTTTAAAAAATTTCGGGAGGGAGATTTCAGCCTTGAAGATGAAGAAGGTCGTGGAAGGCCTTCCTCTCTTAATGATGATGTTCTGCGATCAGTGGTGGAAGAAAACCCCAAAACATCTGTTGGAGAACTTGCAGAGCAACTCAAAGTCAGTAAAACGACCGTCGCTGACCACCTCAAGGCGATTGGAAAAGTGAAAAAACTCGAAAATTAGGGCTTCATTTGGTTTAATACACTACAGCTTCTTAAATCCCGGCGAAACCATCAATGCTGAATCATACTGTAACCAAATTAATACCATGCATCAGAAATTGGCAGTAATGAAGCCCTCTTTGGTCAATCGGAAAGGGCCCATTTTGTTGCATGACAACGCTCGACCACATGTGTCACGTGTAACGTCACAAAAATTATTGGAGCTTGGCTATGAAACTTTGCCTCACCCACCCTACTCTCCGGACCTCTCGCCTACTGACTACCATTTTTTTAGACACCTGGACCACTACTTACAACACATAATATTCAAAAATCAAACGGAACTGGAAAATGCATTTATTGACTTTATCAATTCTAAAAATTCTGAATTCTACTCAGACGGAATTAATAAGTTACCAACACGTTGGGAGAAATGTATTGAGAGTATGGGAAATTATTTTGATTAAAGAACATTGCTTTAAAGTAACTAGTTTCTTTTTTTTTTGTTTAATACCAAAATCCTGCATTATTTTCCGGACAACCCAATACATCCTCAAGCACATGTAGCAACCAGCATATATGTATGCAAAATATCATTGAGTAAGTTCATCTAATGAAAAAACCAATGTCTGATCCAAAATGACGAATAAAATAAGTAACGAAAGATAAATAAATAAAACAGTGGTGAATGGTCAATGGGATTGTTTTACTAAAGGAACTTTAGAAAATCAAGTTTATGAATTGTTAATGCCCATAACATGAGGGAAATAACATGTGTGACTGAGGCTTGCTCTCAACAAAATCCTGAAATTATTTTGCCATCATAAAAGGATGAGATAAAATAAACAGGTTACTCCAATATAAAACAGCAAAAACTTTGAACAATTATTGTAAATCAAGTTAACTCAGTTTTATTTCATTTCATTTGATATAGTGTTGAAATAATTCAAAAAGACGGGTGGAGGGAGGAATTTTTATTTAAAAATGCTAACTCTCTCCTGTATTTATATTGTTCTACATATAATCACAAGTACTCCAAACAAGTTTTGCACTCATAGAAGTGTAGGTAAATCTGAATATGAAACTATGTATGAAAATAAACTTGTCATCACCTATAACAGACTAAATGTCGCACGTAACGGCTCAAACTATTGGACCAGTGGCAGACTCATGAGGTATCAGATTTAAATAATCGGCTACTGGGTGTAATTAACCTCTAGCTTCGCTGGAAAGGAAGGTTATTCTGTTACAACGGAAGAATAATACATAGAAGTGTATATATATATATATATATATATGTGTGTGTGTGTGTGTGTGTGTGTGTGTGTGTGTGTGTGTGTGTGTGT
>CM077100.1:11706252-11758861 GCA_039619505.1 Cimex hemipterus
ATATATATATATATATATATATATATTCATATAACAGTTGTACCGCAAAATCAATAATATACTATAAGTTACGAACCAAAAATGACTTATACATATAAATAAAATAATTATAATTAATTTAAGCGCCGTTTTTTATACATTTGTATATGTGTATGGATTTTCGATATTTACATTAATTAATCAAACCGAATTAAATTGCCTCCTATAATGGGGTGAAATGTGATGAAATCAGTTTTATCCTAAACGTCAAGGTTACAACGTGAACAATACAGAAGCCGTAAAAGACAAATTTATCATTATAAGATACCGTCCTAGGGAGAAACATTATCCTAAGGAGAACTCAATTTTCTGTGGCCAGTTAATTTGTTGGTCTTAAAAATGTTTTTGAGAAAATGTATGTTGTTATTAATCTTTCCAATCAGCTTAGGGGCAGGAACAATGATGCATCTGTATTAGTACCTCAGTAACCGGCCATTGTGGTAATTTCAGCATCATAACCGCCACGGAAACTATAACAAAGTAACACTAATTGAGCAGTATTCACCGTACCAAAATCGTTCCGTTACCTTTAGGAAGCTTATATATATATATATATATATATATATATACATATATATATATATACACGATTTATAACAAAACTGATAATATAAGATAATATAAATATACGAGGGAGAGACTGTTTATATAGAGTGTTGTGTTTGAATAAATTTATTGTAATTGTAAAAACGAATGTAATGAGAGTAGGACGTCTGGAGAGCAAAAGTAATTTATTAGTGTGAAAGGAAAGAGTTGCTTATGACCCCGCCACGAGGAATATTAAATGCTCTGGGGTGGGAGTAGGACGTCTGGAGAGTAAAAGTAATTTATTAGCGTGAAAGGAAAGAGTTGCTTATAACCCCGCCACGAGGATTATCGAGTACTCTGGGGAGTGTACGTGACCAGGCATCTATGTTTCTATCCACTGGTGATGGATATAACCATATGTATTGTATGTTTTGTTTATTTGCTGTATTTGACAACTTGATGTACAAACGATAGACTAGCATTCTAAGATATCAACGTAGTGTATATTTGAAATCAGAGAGTCGGTAATCAGATCGAGACGCTCAAATGGCTACAGTTTAAAACAAAATATGCGGGAAAGAAGAGAAAAAGAAGGAAAACACGCAAATGGCCGGTGATGACCTCAGCTGTTTGTCGGCTCCTAAACATCCCACTTTATACACACAAATAATTATCCCATTGTACCAATTTTTTCTTGTAATTTTTTGTACATCAAATATGTACTTAATGTTATTTAAGTCTATGATTTTATAGTGTTATTATTTATTTAAATCTTTCATAAAAACAGTTCGTTAGTAGTGTAATATATCTATTTGTCCATAAAAATTTACAGATAGTTTGCAATTATCTATTCAAAGTACTTGTACAGAGAAAAGTGATTGCCTGAGGAAGTTACTCTGGAGAAACTGTTTATAATTAATCAACCAACTTTTATCTTTTACGGCATCAAAGTGAACTTAACTACAAAACCAAACGTTACAGGCATTTTTATTATTATAGTATAAAATATCGTCTAGTCTCTTGAATAATTGTAACGAATTTTATTTTTTATGTTTTTATAAAAAAAAATTGTCAAGTATTTAGAAATGTTTATATTACATATGTTTTAACGTCAAACAATTTAAACTATTTTCTATCATCCACCTATGAATAACACGTTTAATTGAACACTGAAAACGTTTAATTAAAGACGGTGACACCGATCAAGCAAAAAAGGTAAAAACGTAGTAACTCTTCAAGAAATATTTACATTGCAAAATGTAAATGTAAACTGTACTCTAAGGTTTAATTCCATCAGAACGGTGCACGTTTATTGAGAAGGGTACACGTCTATGGCTAATGATAATTTTCTTTGTGTCGGTTGTCTTTGATTTAATTTGCGTAAATAAAAAGGCACTGCCACGAGAATTTAAAATGAATCAGGGAAGTCGGCCTTTGATGATTCGTGTCTGCGATGACGGTTGTTTTCCGACCTGGGCTTCAGTTGACAAAAAGTCGGAAACACAATTTGCCAGCTTCCTTTCATGTTTCCATGTAAGCATAACCAAGACGTGGCCGAGTAGGATTAATGCAATAAACGCCTCAGGCCGTTTTATATAATTAAATATACTTTACTGAGCACGAAACAAAAGTCACGCATCTTTGAGAGGACACGACCGTTTTCGTGTAACCACTCAGTCTATTATTGAATACGACACGCTTAATTCATTTTCTTATCTCGTCCTTCAAGTTTATTTAATTTGACACATTTTATGTTATAAATGGTTTACAAGGACAATCTGAAATTTGTGTAAGTTTATAATTCTGAGGTCTGATGTCTATATCTTCACCTTAAAACCAAAAGACATTATAATATTTAACATTAAACTATAGACCTTAGTTTTACGACCTTCTTTTCAGGCTTGCAAACATAAAAAATAGTAATGACGATACTTTCTGAATCGTTAATTTTTTAAAATTATTTTTGGCTACAATATTTTGTTATGTAAATCACTTCTAACACGCTAACTTGAGTTGTTTATGCCGAAAACTTTGTGAGTTAAACCTTTTTCGTCTGAACACACCTTTAGCCAACATATTTTCTCCTAATTGGACATAAATTACCATAACGATTGAAATACGACTGAAGCCAATAAAATAGACTAGACTACTATTGTACTTGTATCACTTTATAATTATAATCTCTTTAGTAAAAAAGAGCTGTCAAAATTTTAAACTAAATTAAACTCTAAAGTTTCTTAAGCGATTAAGTTTTAACTTTCGAAATAACGTTTGATAATAGATTTTAATAAAACGTTTTAAGTGATATTATTTTAGTTTAGAGAGTTGTACGAGCGTTCTTTCCAATGGCCAGGAGAAGCCGGTAAAAAATATTGTAGCTAACTTAAGAAAAAAAATTTAAATCCATCTTTTCAATCTAGGATAAGAAAATAATATGCAAGATGGCATTAAATGGAGTAGATAAATGGAAAATTACAAACACCATAACGAACCTTTAGTAAAATATATAGAACGACTTTATTTTGAAAACTAGAATAAAAATGTACGTACCATTTAAAACATTTTTATATCTATCGAAAAGTTAACATTTTAGGCTGGGTTTGCCAGGGAAATTTTTTATCCATTGTGTCCATTGTATTTATTAAAAATTCATATCTGACTTTGGACTAACAAAAGATGGTACAAACATTTGATATATTTCTCGAATTCAGCATTATTTTTTATTTGTCGCCGAGGATCGAATAGATTACCTGACATTTGACAAGTGGCAAAAAGGAGGGCAAACTCGAAAGGTGGGTTAAGATGGGAAGTTGTTGTCTGAGTGGATCGAAGTCACGATAGCTCAAGTGGTACAACATCGTCGTATCTAGCCGAAGATCGTTGGTTCGAATCCCGCTCTTGACACTATTTTATCTCAACTAAATCCCCTAATTAATTGAAAACTATTAATTTATCAAGCAAACCACGAAAACTAGTGAATTATTTTTTATGGTAAAATGGCGAAAAAACTAAAAACTATTGATTTGAACTGAAACGGCCTGTCTAGCTTCTTGAAAGTTGTCACAACGTCGAGTTTAGGTAATATCCAAGGTAGTTATGATTTTTTAAGCAAAATACCCGACATCAGTGGAAAAAAATCGCTCCCGGGCTGATCCATCCTACAAATGTCCAATTTGTATGCCACTATAAAAATTCGTATTTAAGAGTTTTAGCGTGTGCTTAAACGAATCCGATTATGTTTTTCAAAAACAGTGTAATATATGGATTTTAAAATGCATTCAAAAGATCGCCAGGAAACCATTTTTTCTTCAAAAACCTGTGTAAAGGGCTTTACTTTTTATCTCTACTTCTCGGACTTATTGGCGAACGAGGCTAATGCATGTCTCATATATTTTTACGTATAAGTGTATTACATACAGTTGTTTAAGAAGGTGGCGACGTAGTTATATAGGTTTTGAGCATTAAAGCTTGTGAAACTTGATGGTGTGCGAAGTGTCGAACTAAATGGCCGATGGAGAAAGTTGAAATAAGACTTTCTCCCATCATCCTGGATATTTTTTTAGGTCGTATCAAAATTCTACGGGGTTTCGCACCCACCCCCAATACCTTCAACCCCTTCTGAAGGACACACTTGGCCAAATATAAGTGAAATAGATGCAAAAGCGTCGAGGATTTTTGTCTCGTGATTTACGCGAATTCGCCTCTCCAGTAGGTCCACATGCACATGAGACGTGCACTAGCCTTGTTCGCCAATAAGTCCGAGAAGCACCGAAAAAATTAAGTTTTCATTAAAATCTATGATGGATCGAAAGTAGCCTCCCCTTATTGTGGATTTTAACTTATTAATTTCTTAATAGATTTCATCTATTAATACTGGGCAAATTAGACCATCTAATAATTTTACAATGGCTAATTTAGTAACAAATAAATTTTGTCTGGGCACGCTAGTATCGAGTTCAAATCCTTATATAGCCCTCCGAATTTTATTTGATATTAATTTAGTATAATAAATTGGTTCTGACCGGCTGTATGACAGGAAGTACTTTACTTTATTGCTCTTTTACATTTTTATAGTTTTCTGTGATATAAAACAAAAAAATAATATAACTCGTATAGTTTTTCTAAAAGTACAATCAAACTAAATCTTGGTTATTTATGAGCACTCTCTTTAACAACCACGTTAGTACTAATTTGTTATTATCGATTTAAAATCTTAAAAGTGTAATTGTAAATGATATTATCAATTTAAAATAATAAATTTGTTGATATAATAGAACATTGTTAAAATTGAGATTCCTGCGGTTGTGATTCGGACCTTGGATTTTATTCAACGACTATGAAAGGGCGTTGGATCTTGTTAGGTCTGAATAATGTTAATGCCTTGTTTGGCAGCTAAGCCAATAATAAATCAGCCTTTCTCAAGACTTTATTTGCGGTTTGTTTACTGGTGAGCATGTGGACCTCCTGCAGAGGCGAATTCGCGTAAATCACGAGACAAAAATCCTCGACGCTTTTGCATCTATCTCACTTATATTTGGCCAAGTGAGTCCTTCAGAAGGGGTTGAAGGTATTGGGGTGGGTGCGAAACCCCGTAGAATTTTTAGCCGGGGGTCGGAGGAGGTTATAGTACGAATCGAGAGCCAACTTGTGAACACAAACTCGTAAATAACGCTTTTCCGAACGATTTCCGTTCTAAAATTTCCAAAAGTTTACTGAGTGTGGTCGGAAATTTAAATTATGGTTGAGCCGATTAAACGTGCCAAGTCCTTCCTCCTTCCGCTCTACGTCTTTCACGGAAACAATTCTTTCCTCCGTTATTTCTCACTTTTTCCAGTCACTCAATTCAACATAAAAAGTACCATTAATATTTCATAATTGTAATTTATCATTTTTTCATATACGCAATTTGCCTAATAGCCATTCCATTTTTACCTATCAAGACATAACAATGAAGTATATTATGTACTACTTTAGAATAAAATGTCGTAGCATAATCGCTAAAAAAACCGTGGGTTCTGTCGGTATTCGAACCCAGAACCGCTAGCATAGCTAATACCAGTCGGATACTCGGGCACCGCGGACCTGTGTTATCACCTTAAGAATATTTGCTTAAAATAGGACCATATTAATAATATAGTTGGTTAAATTATAAATGTGATAAGAGCCCTCAACACGCACAAAAGCCTTAATCACGAGTATTAAATTCTTCATATTTAAAAATGTAATACTTTTGCTACTAGAGTCTATTGACTTTTGTCAAGTTTATATTACAGCTGTGTTGATTATAATAGCTTACTGAGTGCTTTTGAAATACATTCGTGGCAATAAATGTGTATTCTAAACGTAATAATAAGGACAGTTAAACCCAATCATTTTCCTTCCACCAGGGAAATATAAAAAGAGTCAGTGTCTTTTTACCGGGCCAATTTCTAAAGTTGTAGGTTTCCTCACTTCCAATAGCACCAGTAAACTCCATGCCGTTTCTTTTTGGTGTTTTTTTAGCATCGACTTTTAACACACCAATTATTTTATAAATCCACACGGGTTAATTTTATTAGGTTCTTATTGTCATCAACTGGCCAAGACTGGCTATTGAAATGTACGGAAAGTGCCTGAACATATCGTACATTGTTCTCTGTTGTCTTTCTTTCAGAAAACATTCACCATCTGCGAATACTATATATCGTTATTATTATCCTTGTTTTAAAAAACCATATTTTTTCGAAATTAATAACTATTAGTAGTTAATTAAGTAAGAAACAGATAAGTTTAACCTGCTGGTGTCCCATTTTATAGAGCATCTTTTCTGTCTAAAGGTTTTTTAAAAACAAGTTTACCCACAAGTAGTTTATTAAAAATCATAAAAAATAAAAAAGAGAAAACGTTTTATTAAACTATGTTGGAAAGGTTTTACTGAGATTTTAAAAAATCTTCTTTAATTCTGCAAAAATAGAAATTTGTTTTATTGATTCCCTCTTAATAAATAATAAATGATTATAATAAATCATGCCGAAAATAATACTTTTTTATTAATTGAATAATTTTGGTTCCTAGAAACAAGATTACATTTAATTTTGCTTATTCTACAACCAGAAATCATTCAAAAATAGGTTTTGTTTGTCAGTATTCCTTCACTGGCAATTTATGAATTTATACGGCATATTTTATCACGGGTTAATTACATATGTTTTAACTATGTTATATTTTTTGGGATCGCGTTATTATTTATATTTACTCAAAATTTAGTATAATACTTAATAATGTATGTTACAAATTATTAAAAATTTAAATTAGTAATCATTAGCATTCATTTAGCTGAAATATATTAAATTTCATTTCTCTTCAGTCAAAACAATCACCATTTGTGAGTAATAATGGATAACTTCTTCTCCCACGTTATTATTTGTAATATAACCGAGCGAATATTTTTTTTTTTTTTTCACCGGGGCTTTCAACAGTGAAGTCATTTCAGCCCCCTCTTACTGCACTGTTGTGGCCAATGGGGTACTGAATAGTCCGCCATCGGCCACTTACAACTGACGAATACGAATAAATAATTTACTATGTACAAATAAATACACAACACAATAACACACAACACAGATATACTTATTTACAAAACTACTTCACACATACACCATTTACAGGTGTGGAAACACTCCCGTCTCTCTCAAAAACCGGAACAGGGGGTCCAATATCTGACCTGCTCGCCCGAGTACTGTTTTTCTGTTTTTATGTCATAGTCCATGCCTACTCGCTCCCTGTAGGGGGCCAAGGCACGACACTCCTCGATGAGATGGGACACACTGAGCAACCTTTCTCTACAAGCGGGACATCTGCGCGGGTTTTGACCCAGAATCAGATGTCCCTGTGTCAAACGGGTATGACCAATCCTCAACCGAGGCAACACGATCCTTTCATTACGTTTCAGATTCTCATGGGGCCATCGTTCAGTCGTGCCCTTAACTCGCAGGAGCTTCTCAGACGACCCGGCCCACTGGCGCTGCCAACGCTTATCCACAACGTTCTTTACCGCTCGGACAGCGTCACTAGACCGGATCGCGGTAGCTTGGTCTGGAGGCTTTCGCTGCCTCGTCTGCACGTTCGTTGCCCTCCAGCCCAACGTGTCCGGGTACCCAGACAACTACCACCGTTTTTCCAAGGCGCTCCAGCTCAGCATATCTTTCTAGAAGGAGCACGACAAGAGGGTCCGTAGAAAATCTGTTCTGGATAGCCGATACTGCACTCAGAGAGTCCGTACAGACAAGGAAGGCCGTGTCGTCCCGGATCACCCCGAGTGCGTGCCAGATCGCATACAGTTCCGCCGTGTACACGGTGCAGTGCCGCGGGAGTGCCCATGAAGTGGACGAACCCCCGTTATACACGGCCGTATTATACACCCTCGCTGGTCTTGGACCCGTCCGTGAAGACAAGGCGAAAACCAGCAAATTCCGATCTGAGTTCTAAGAACCCAGCCCGGTAGAGGTGCGGGGGTGTACACGACCTGGCTAATACCGCGAGATCGTCTCGAACGAGTACGGCAGGGAGGACCCAGGGCGGTTACCCAGCCCGAGTACCGTCCCCAGTGTCAGACCCGCCCTCCCAAGGGCTTCGCTAAAGCGAATTCCTAGGGGTCGCGTCCGAGACGGAGTCGCTCGTATATTTGGCTATAATCATTCTGCAGCATCGTGTCTGCCAAGGGGTTGCCCTGTTTGGCCAAGAAACTAGCCGCGTAACTGAGGGTAAGCCGCTCTCTCCGGAAGTCGTGCGGCAGCACTCCCAGCTCGCAGCAGAGGCTGGCCAAGGGGCTGGTTCTAAACGCACCAGACACAGCACGAAGGCCCTGATAGTAGAGCCTGTCGAACCGTAAAAGGCGCGTCTTTCGAGCCGAGGAATAGGCCATACACCCGTAGAACAATCTCGAGCAAAGCAACGCTTCAAACACCTTCAGCAAGGTCTCCCTGTCCGCTCCCCACCTAAAGTGACCAATATGCCTTAAGAGTCCGAGGATTTTTCTGCAGCGGACTTCGACAGCTTCGATATGTGACTGCCACCTCAACTTTCCATCAAATATGAGGCCGAGGAACCGCACCTCCTCCACGTATCGAACGAGGACGCCCTC
The DNA here is from genome assembly GCA_039619505.1 of Cimex hemipterus. Taxonomy (NCBI): domain Eukaryota; kingdom Metazoa; phylum Arthropoda; class Insecta; order Hemiptera; family Cimicidae; genus Cimex; species Cimex hemipterus. The sequence continues at coordinate 11,714,942 of CM077100.1, forward strand.
CAAGCAGACACGAGGTGGGCCCTATGAGCCCTCCGGAGTCTGCAGAAGTGGACGCCCACGGTCTTCGTCGAGGAGAAGGTAAAACCGGCTTCCTCAGCACTTGCAGCCACAGCATTGATCGCTGACTGCAGCGAATAATTATTAAGTCATTAAAAAATGTGTGATTTTTCCGTAATGTCTGAGGGGCAGTTTGGTCGTTACCAATAAGTTTCGTCCTCCTAGCCTGGCCATTTTCAGTTTGTCTGTATAAATGCTTTTTTGTAGACAGTGAATGTGGTAAAATGCCAAAAGTCGTCTGACAGACCCAGCGAGGATTGGCAGACCCAAATGATCGGTAACGACCACATGTCAGGACAACATGGAGAAATATCGCACAATATAATTGTTACTCGTTATTTTAAAAATATCTTCCGTCGACGAAACCGTTCATTGTTAACGCGCATAAATTAACTGTTCTTCAACTGACGACAATTTCCGTGCTTTGAAAGCTTGTTAATAATGCATCTTATTATTACGGCATGTGTTTTGTCAATAATGATCTAAGTCAATCACTAGTGGAATTCATTAATTTAAATTTCATCAATAACGACAATGACAACTCTAATCAGTTGTAATTAGTTAATTGATTCATGGAAATTTGCTTAGTTTAGTTAGACAATTAATTGCAGAAGGTAATAGGACAATACAATAATCGCAATCACGGGAATGATTTTCCGTAACGGATATTCGAAAACGTTTGTTGTTTTTACTCAAGATGTCTTACTTACAAATATATTTTTAAGATAAATGCGGCTAACTGGTGGTGTCGCATTTATGTATAAAAGTCATTTACAAAGTTTCCATTTGGGACCAAGTTTTTACATCCGAATGGACAGGTTTTATTAGTATTTATTGCAATAATATCACCAAATTTTGAGATTTACATAAAATGGATAGGTACATAGATAGACGGAGAGACTGATAAAATCTTTCATTGTCATGAGTATAACCATAAATAAATTATAACGTCTTACTTATTTTATTTATAAAATGCCTACGCAGTGTCACGGCCGTCTGCGTGGTTGTTGTTTGTCTATGAATAGTAAATGAAATAATAACATTTAAGAGAAAATAAAAGTATTAAACATTCAGTACAGAAGTACACAAAAAAACTGAAAAACAATCAGCTATAAATAAACAAGTACTTTCCATTTAATGAAATAATAAAATAAAAAACAAAATAAAATAAAGATTTGTACAGTATCTATGAGCATTACTCATGAATCGTCAACTAATTCGTGGACGCATAAATGTCAACCGCTATTCAAAATTATTAAACATTTCTATTTTCGAAGCACATGCTCATTTATAGCATTGCAAAATTTGTGGTAATATGTTGTTTTTTATAACTTATTTTTATAATACCACTGCAGGATAATTTATAATATGGGTTTTAATTTTTATTCACAAACATGGCGGTAAATATTTTCACAGCGTTTCGAATCAAGTTTCAAAGACAAAGAAGGTCTTATATACTCAAACTTAAGGTAAATAAAAGGCGGTAGCGAGCCATTGAATGGAATTAGTAGGGCCGAGAAGCTAAAGATAAACAATGTTGATCAGTCTAATTTGTAGAAAGGTTCCCAAGCCGCAACATAACAAGGTGAAAGGGCTTAACAATCGCACTTGAAAAATACTTTCAGCGCCGGTACTAAACAATTTACACCCCGAATCTCAGGACATTCTTCTGGCTTTGTTTTAAAAAAATGACTAAGGGAAATGATGTAATTTTAGTAATGGTTCATATTTATAGGTAGACTTGTACAATTTTTTATTATTTAAGATAAAATTTAAAAAATATAAAGCTTGCATCGTGAGTTAAAACGACTTTGACTCAGTGTTATGTAAACATCGATTAAGTACATACCTTGTCATTTTCTTCAAAAGGACAGCCGATATTATTTCGTTGTCTACAAAACAAGAAGAACTCATGTGTCAGTTTAAATGGTTGAAGAGGTATCGTATAACACTGTTATGCTGAGGACTTGGACCTATAATATATGCACTGTCACGGGTTCCCGGCCGAGCTGAACATACATAGTGCGGCTTCTGCTTTACTCTTTACACACACTCTCTTGACCGTAATGTATTTGGTTGAAATAAACCTACAATGGTGAAAGAAAGACCGTAAGGGAAAGTAATTAAAATAAAGTAAGGAGACATTTGTACCCATGAAGATAGCGAAAAAAATAAACCCGACAGGACATATCAGTCAAGACCAAATTGATCATTAACTATCAAAAGCGCCTGTGCAAATATTAAATTTATTATTGAATGAAAAGGAATATGAATTTACGTGTACTGTGCGCGATTCAGAAAAAGAGGATATTTGCGCTTGTTTATTGTTTTGAAATTAAGAATTAATTTTAATAAAATATCGTGTTCAAAATTAAACTATGTGCATTCTTTTTCCTGATATTTAAAAACAAATATTTAATACAAAACCAAAATAGCCATCAACTAGTCATTGAAGAATTATTTTTAAAATACACACAGTTGCAGGAAAAATAGAAAAATCGTCCATCCTGACTATGGGAATTGGCGGGTTAAGCATTGATGAATTTTCATTATTTATGAACGTTCAGTTATGTATAAATAAATCATTTTTAAATAGAAAAAATATTGTGCCCGTTAAGTGCTCTAAAAATAACGTTTTTTTTTGTTTTTTTTTGGTTGGGTCTTTAATAAAATTAAAAAAAAAAAAAACAGTAAATGATATGAAAAATGGAATTTTATAACTAAATATCTATATCCGACTTGACTTATTCCAAATACTTCAGAAAGGTTCTGATGTCTAGTGATAAGGATCTTATCAAATGGGGTAAGCAGTTAGCTCTCCGGTAGCACCGGGACGAAGAAAATAACGGTAATATTTCGTTCTCCTTGATTCCCGTGCTCACAATGGGCTTGCGTTGAAATTGTGAGCCGGCAATGGAGGCAACGTATAATTAAGTAGTTGTATATGGCTCTTCACTGCGCGTTCATTCGTATAAGTAGCTATAGGAACTCTTATCTACGAGCCTTGATAATAGTTTGCGAATGGCCGGCGAGAAGACTGCCCACCTATTTCCAAAAACAGATCGTGAGTTCAATGTTTCTGCTAGTTGCTCAACGACCCCCGTCAACAATCCCCTTAAGAGAACATGTGCGAACAGCTTAAACTAAAATATGCGCCAGAGTTCTCTGAATATCGATTGTAAAACTATCTAGTAACATGAATTTAAAATGCGCAAAAGTTTTATTATTTTGGCAAGATACAGATCAGAATGTTGAAATTATTTATTTGGCTAATCTAATCCCCTGTCCATATTCAACATCAAAGAACAACAAAGTCAGATATTTCAAAAAGCTTGCTAAAAGCCTAAGACCAAATAGCGAAATCTTTACTTATACGGGATTTTGGAGGTTTTCTTGTAGTTTCTTTTGCGATAAAAATACACCACACATCCTCCTGCAGCCCGAATAGCCTTCTTCCTACAGTGTCCTCGAAAGACTCCTTTAATGTGAGTGATATTCATCCTAGGCACAAATAAAATAATTCATTTCACCAATTCGGCTTCTTTCTACATCGTTCTACCATCAAACAACAACGCTATAGAGTTGCTGACAATACCTCCTCTGCTTTAGAGAACAAAGAGTATTTCTTGGATGCGTTAGTAGATATAGAACTGGCTTTTGATAGGGTATGGGAGCCAGGCATGCTTTGTAAACTTAAGCTCTCCCACCCCTTGCTACCTTATCCTAAACTCCTACCTAACCGACAGCTGCATCAGAGTAAGGTGCTACAACAAGCTTTCGGAAATCAGACCGATAAAAGCCAAAGCTCCGCAAGAAAGCATTCTTGGTACAATACTTTATATCATCTATAGAGCTGACCTACCTGGACATCCCAATAACCATTATTACCATCATCGCAGAAAATTCCTCAATTTTGTCTTTTAACACAAATCCTATCCAAGCTATCTCCAACATACCAAAACACGTAGTTCTTATCGAAGTGGAGGACAAAACAGAATAAAGACTAATGTAGACGGACGTTTACATTAAAAAAATCATTCGTTGTATAGCAACAACTAAGAGTTACCGATTTCCATTTAAATCAAATACATAGTTCTGTACTTAGACAGCAGACCGACGTGGAATACTCATGTAAGATGTAAGAGACAACAACTTAACACAGGAGTTGTTAAACATGTTCCTTGTTGATCGTCTACACAAGATTTTACTGCAACTACTTTGGACGTAGAAAGAAGAACTTTGTGTTTCTGCCAATCCATCTAACATTCAACGCAACCAATCCGTCCTATCAAAAGTCATCAGATAAATCGTCAAAGATCCTTACTTGGACACTAACTTCAGTATCCACGACGACCTCATATTTCTTTTAGTAAACGAACTGATCCTATCCTGATTTCAAACTCTTGATCGAGCCTAACCCTACTGCTCGATCTCTTTCTATACATTTCCATCTCCAGAACTCACCACTATGGCTTCTTTATCCTTTAATCCCTCACACTGAGAATGAGGGTCAGCATTGGTTGGGTTCTCATTGTGGGAGTCCACGGGGAGCAGCGCTAGTACTAGTGATGTTACCTTGTGATAAATATACTGTGTTCACAGGTTTAATGTGTACTAATATGTATAGGTTACAAATAACAAAAATAAAGAAACAAACTTATCATTACAGCACTAAAAGTCTAAAATCTTTCCTAGATTATAGTCTATGCAATTTAACGATTACCGACAGATTAAAAAGTCACATTTTTTAGTTAAAATAGTTAAAAATCTATGAATATCTCTCTACAAATAATTTTTTAACGATTTACCCTGCAACTTGTTTATTCTTCCTAATGCGCCGTTCACATTATAGAACGTAATATTGTGCAAACATATAAATTAAAACAAAACTATCATTTATGCACATAAAAATCATTGCAATTTTTACAATGATATTTTATTGTTGAAATAATCTCATACAATTCAAATAAAAATCAAGAGCTTAGTTCATTATAAATTGCAAGTTTCTATATTAAATGTTATATAATTTTAATCGATTTTGCAACGTTTCAATTTTGTTGTCAGCAGTTTTCATAATGTTAAGAGAAAGGGGAGAATATTACGATGAGGGTGGCATTAAATTAATATGAGGAATGCTGAGTGCTAATGGAATGGCCAAGGAGGAATATGATGTCTGCTGGAACAGGCTGCAGGAGAGGCTAGGACTTTCTAAACGTTGCATACTTGATAACGGCCGCGGATAACAACAATATTATCATTTCGTATATAATTCAACGTATTTTCGTCAACTGGTACAACGACGTGTGAGTTTATTCTTGGCCAAAGCCACTAAGCCCGAATACAGAATCGTTAACGAAATTAGAATAAACTACAAAAATACTCTATACTCTCCGGCAAAAGATATTACCTGAATAATTTTGCGAACTGCATTTATTCTCTGAAATAGTTTTGGCCGGTTACTTCGCATTGGGCTACTCACCTGAAACAGATTTAAATGAAAGATTAATAGTAACATAATAATGCTCAACTCAAATGTTACCATTCTACTTATAGGTTCTTCAATTGTGAAAATATAATTACTATAATTTAAGGCCGTCGCGATCGTCCTTTTTGCATATATATATATATATATATATATATATATATATATATTTCATTGTTAAATATTTTTGTTTATTAGACTAAAATGTTTTATTCACAAAATGAAACTGGTCCTATGAAATTCCAATCTTAGAAGTGCAACAAATATTTTCTTTTAAAATTGGGAATCCACTGTTCTGGTTCTAGCCTTGACTTGCAATTCCCCCATTCTTTGCAAGTCTGACAGCAAGCGTTTTTATATACAGCCCGGCTAATTTTCTCTTGAACAAATCTAAGTGTTTAATATTTTTTTAGTTTGGTTGCAAATTTTTAGTTTGTTCTGTTAAAAAATGTTTGATGTCTTACGTCGAAAACAATGGCGCAATCGGATTTTAAATTGGCCAAAAAATGACAAAGTTATGGCAAAAAGTTGGAAAAAAGACATTTAGTTCGGTTCATTGTTAATTCCAATAACTTGCTTCTTCGCAAAATTCACTGTTTACATTCTGACATTGTTTGTCAAACTCGCATTATGAGAAGAAATCTTAATTCCTGGAAGTAAAGGAATTTTACAACTAGCTATTCGTTAGATTCAGTAGTACATCCGAAATGAATCGAGGAGCTCATTTTTTTTTCTACAGCGAGTCGGTATGTACGATTGCTTTATTGATAGTGGTAGCATTGCGCGTCGCCCAGACCAGTTGTACTCTCAGAAATATCCTGATCGTGCTACAGTAAACCACAAAACGTTTATTCGTGTTGATCGTATTAAGATTGTGATCAGTTGCTGTTCCATCACGAGGAACACGGCAGTGTAATTTCAAATAAGGATCTGAATATTTTACTGTACGCTCGTAAAAACCTAAATTCCTCAATCCGATATTTTGGAAGGATTTTAGGTTTTTCATAAAATAAAATTAGACATGTACAACTGTATTGCAATTTTAAGCCGTTTCGCTCTCACCTGGTCCAAGGTTTTCTTGACTCTGATTATGACGGCCTCGAATGTTACTTGCCCAATTTGATTTGGGAAGCTGAAGAAAACTTTCTCCATATTTGAATGATGAATCCAACTTCAACACAAATGGAATACTGTCCGAGTTTCGAACGTGGGCAGAGAAAAATCCTCGAGTTTCGTGCTCTTGTCATCATCAGGTGGTTCACAGCATGAATGTTTGGTGAGGACCTCTCGGAAATAAATTAATTGGGCCATTTAAAAACAGTTGATGAACTGCTGCCAATGATAGAAAATCCTTGTCAATCCATCTCCTCTGACACTAGATCTCTGAGGATTAAAGAGTGGTTAAGGTGGCAAAGCTCGAACATGGCATGTGATTAATAAAAACAAACCAAATGACGGTTTGTTTAAAAACTGTTGGCCATTATGTGTGGTGTTTAGTGGCCGTTAATTATTCATTATTTAGAGATCGTGAGATGCAGTCTGGTCGTTTTCCCAATAGTTTATAATTTTTGACCAATTTAAAATCCGATTGCACCATTGTTTTCAGGGTAAAAATCCTTTAAAATGAGATGTCAGGATGTATGTGGTCGTATTTGAAATGTTGTAGGTGGATTGGGCCTGATAGGCCCCCCTATCAATTTATAAAGGGTAAAAAAACAAAAATGTTGGATGTTGTAACCCAAATAAATTTTTAGAAAGAGGTATTAAAAATGGCAACTTCTTGGATTCTATTTGAACAATTTATAGCCTCAACAATTGCTCACATACGGTAAAATGAAAATGATTCTTATTGAAAAAAAACCGACTGTTTTAGAAATTAAACAAATATTAATACTGTAAAGCAGAAGCGCAAATAATAAAAAGCTCTGTAACCCCGAATAACCGTCGCTACCCCGTAAGCAAGTGGTTTTTTTTTATCTGAACGGTTTCTTCATTTGTTTATTAACTTTATTAATTTTCGTGAACAGAAAGCACAAACTTTAAACAAAAAAACATTGATCAAAGTTTTAAAAAAATTGAGCAAAACCTGAGAAAAGGTAAAACCCTGCTTTTTTGGTCGCTACCCACTTAAATAAGCTTTTATTTTCATTTACCGGTTTCTTCATTTGTGCAATGACCTCATTACTTTGATGCTTACCTAAAAAGCACAGGCTTTATTGAAAATGAAATATACATCAAAATTACAAACATTAGAGTAGAAGCGGAGATAAAATGATTGCAATAGAGGCACTCCCTTAAATTAGTGGTCTGAACTGATTTTTTAGTTGTAAACAGAAATTACAATTACAGTACAACAATAAAAGTGAAACATGTATCAATGTAATGTGTGTTGTTTAGGAATCGTTATTTACTGGTTATTTAGAGATCGTGAGATGCGGCTTGGTGTGATGTGGATTTATAAAACCGTATCAACGTTTCGACCTTTATCGAGATCATCTTCAGATCAAAGTGTGTGTTTTCTGCGTAGGGGTGTCATTATTGTGTGCCGTGTTCAGAGTTTTCACAGAACAATGACACAACTACACATAAAACAAACACTTTGGAATGAGTAAAAATTCTTTGAGTCTACAATTTTTAGCTTGTGTATGTTGTTTATCATTTGATATATGATGGAGTGAGTGTGGTGTTCAATACCTTCCAAACAGCTAGTCTTTTTGGAAGGTAAGAAAATATTTTTCCAAACCCACACCACACCAACCGCATCTCACGATCTCTAAATAATTGCAAATAACCGAGTAGAAAGGGAGTTTGAAAAATGCAATAGGTAACAAACCAGCCGTTCGCTTGAAAAGTTTTAATTTATGTATATTTTGAACCAAAATTTATATTACATGAAGTTTGCTTTGATAATAAAGCCACTTTCAAACAAACAGGTTTTCTTATTGTATTACCAACTTGATATCTCAGATATCTGACCATGTTGCATTTATTATTGTCGTTTTTTATACAGATTGTTAACGTTTTCTGCCTTCGATGACTCTACGCAGATGTGGAAATTTCAGGACAAGCAAAAATAAAATTGACGCTCTTATCATCCAAAGTATATTTATTATTCTAGGTCACGTTATCGCTGTTACCACGGAACTAGTTAAGGGATACGAGCGGCTGACTGAGCTCTCTTCGCCTCTTACGCATAATCATAAGGGTCATTTCTATAGTTTGGTACCTTCATTTACAGGGTACTTAATGATCCAACATGGTCCAGCCAGAGCTTCATGCGATACAATTCTCTCGATGGGATTTCGTATTCGAATGCCAGCGACTGGAAGTTTGTTTTCCTGTTAATTAATAATTCGTTTACGTTTAATATTGCAAGTGTAACATTTATGTGAATATAGAAAATCAGGTAGAACCGAACCAGAAAAATGAACGTGGTGAATAGTCAAACAAACTTAAATAAAAAATTGAAAAAAAAATTATAAAAATGCCTTACAATAAACTGCTCAAAAATGAATATGGATATTTGTAAGTTATTCTTATTCTATTAACTTTAATTAAATTAGCTGTTATATTCTTGTTAGTTGGATAAAACAAAATACAAATTACAAACCAGAAACAAACAAATGTTAATCCTCCTTTTTAATTAATAACGGATTTTCTTATGAATAGTAAACACGAAGATTATTCATTTTTTAAACAAACACTTTTCTCGCCTTTTATCCATTTTAATCCAGTCGGACTCTCTTTAAACATGGAAAAATATCATGTTGAACGAGAAGTTCGCTATATTATTGTGAGAAGAACATCAAGGTTACCGCGACAAGTGGATATCGCAAAGGCAGTTGGCATTTCTCACAGCGTGGTCGCCCGGGATTTGACCCGATTCCGAGAGACTAAGAGTGTCAATAGGAGGCCTGGTGGTGGATCCCAGCGAATTACATGAGGACAGAAATATTGGCATTGCAGCAAGACAAAACTGTCTCCATTGAAGTACAAGATGTTTTGGCAAGGCATTTATCAAAACAAACGATTCGTAATCGTTTGTGTGAAGTTAGCCTCATTTGGTATCCTTCTTTGAAACGACCTGCAACAACAGCTCGCCACCAGCAACTCAGATGAATATGGTGCAGCGGGCGTCTAGAAGATAATATCACACGGAATGTTTTAATGTTTATTGGCGCGTCCGTTTCCGTTCGTATAATGCTTCGTATGGTGGTGTAATGGTCTGGGCAGGGATTTACACTGGAAGACGAACTGGAGCTCATATTGTTGGAGGCAACCTCAACGCAGTCCTGGAAATCATTGAGGAATACATCACTCAACACAGGGATCTCATAGGCGGGGATTTTCGATTTCAGGAAGATAATACCAGAAAAAGGTGCTCATCAATGTTTAGAAAATCTGGGAATTTCCAAATTACCCCTTCCCTCATTGTCTCCAGATCAGAATCCTATTAGGACACGTTGCGTCCTATTGACATGTCCATCCGAAGCCATTTTTGCTGTAACAACTGAGAGCAGCGTTGTAACAACTATGGAGCGAAATTCCTTATGTTATTAGTGGCAACCTTATTAAAAGTATGCCTAACAGTTGCACCGAAATTTATGCTAACAGAAAACATTATACACCGTATTTATTGATTTAAAAAGTATTGCGTCCAAAAACAATTACAGATTTAAAATCTATATTTTGTTATTTTTCCAAATCGAGTAATAACATAATAAGTTTTAACAAATTTTATTGCGATTTACAATAAAAATAAAATAAAAATGCTAGGAACATTCAACATGCTAGGAACATCATGCTCCAAAATAGCCAATATTGCTATTCATTTTTGAGAAGTTTATATGTAATAAATATTTTCCTCAGCGGATATTGGGAGATTTGTCTTTGAAATATCAAGTAAAGAACTTTGTTAGTCGTGATTTCGACATATTTCATACCCAACGTAAATCCTTCTGGTGATTTTCGCTACAAATCAAACGAATTCACTTGCAAATAGAGTTCACAGGTATTTCCAAATAAATATAACGTAATATGTAACCAATTTTTCAAAGGGTTGCTTTTAATTAACCTAATCCTGATACAAATACCTACTCCTTTTATTGTTCAGTATGGAGTTGCTATTGATAGTAAAAGTTGCTGTCTTAAAAACATGGTTTCAAATTCGTTCAAAAAACTCAACCCTACGTCCGATACACGTTTTCCCTCAATTTGAATTATTTCCCTATTAATAAATTCTTCCCTCGATTTAACAACTCGGCTTAGTTGTAGACAAAAGCGATCCCGAATGGCACGCTTTCCATAAGAAGGTGGCCAAATCTATATCGCACCGAGCCGCATAGTGTAGTGGTGCACTGCTAGAACAAACTCCTAATTAACTTCGCCAACAATTACAACTTCATTCAACTTACAACACTAACTAACCGACGATAAACACTAATACAAATACTAGGTGCGACGAATTTGCAGCAATTCGAAGCGCCTACAACGTAAACACGTGTTGTAACTGTTTAACAACATAACAATGTTATACAATATTTTAATAATTCTACTATTGTTTCTTTTCATTAGAGACTCTATAATTTGATTGTAAAACATTCTGGACAGCGAGTTTAATATTCCATGTAACACTACTTTCTTCTCACTCACCGACTTTCTCTCTCTCTCTCTCTCCCCCACTTGCCATTTCTTTCCTAATACCTAACTATGTCTGAATTTTTTTTTTCTGAAACCTACATCACACCAGACCGCATCTCACGATTTCCGAATAATCATCGACTAACCGCCACTTGTCACCACACACTTAAACGTTACGTGAAGTATATGTATAGCTATAGCCGTCAAATAAGCCGTTTTAATTTTCATTTATCCATTTTTTTATCTTCAAATTAAACCTTTTTTTAACCCAGCAAAAATCATCTTAAACCAAGAACTATGACCTAGCATTTAAATTAATCAATTCATTAATTAAATTAGTTTTCCTCTATTTTAAAGAATGCACATTGACCTGTACAATGCTATATGAAATACGTAAGCCTCCACTTGTATGCTCCACTATCGTGGAGACATAAAATGAACTTTTGGCTCGTCAGAACCTAAACAAAAAATAAAAGTTTAAGTGCCTTGAAGTTTTCCACAAAACGCATCAATACAAAAGATACTACATCTGCGACGTCATATGGATGTTTCCAAACTATGTTTCAAGGCTGTACTACAATAATTTATTCGTTCAAATGTATATAAATTACAAAATTATGTAAATAATTATGTAAAAAGTGATGTTTTACATATGTGTGACCTGTGTAATTAATTCTTTTTATTAAACATACGTAACTGTACTATGTGGTCGTCATTTGTTTACGGTGCGTATAAAACTCTTAACGGGAATTGCTTACTTATTTACCGTTTGCAAAATATAAATGGATTTTACATATAATAATATTGATTAATAATGGATTGAATTTGTCCCCAATGGATAAGTCAATAGTTAAATTACACAATAAGAGTGATATGCTCATTAAAATTAATCCGATTAGCCGATTAATTTTGTATCATGTATTGGTAAAGTCCAGCACAGTTATTTGACCAAAGATGCATGTACAAATTAGGGTGGAAGGAAAAGGACTGGAAATGCGGGATTTGGAACGTAGAGCGTGCTCAACCGAGGGTGAGCTACATAAAATATGTAGCCTTCTCTCAAATGAAAGATCATCAATCGTGCATTTGAGCGGTAGGTTCTACAGCTGTTTTCGTTATGCATGCCTCTTGGTGGGGCAGTCTCTCTCGGCCAAATGCGAATCAAGATTTCCCTTAAAAAAACAAATACATAAAATATTTTTTTCTTTTTTTTTTTTTTCTTCGAGGAACGGTTTTAAAAATTCATGGGAAAATATGTTCGATGTCAAATTTTACTGTTTGATCTCCCCGTCGAGACTGCGGCTGTTTCCTTTGGATATACCCATCTCCACAGACACACGCACTCCGTTTCTCTCGCTTTCTATATTCCTCCTTTTCCTTTCTTTTCTAATTAATTCACCCGAACACATCACCGGATTCCTTTTTAACTTTTTAAACTCTGTAGGTTTCTTATTCATGATTTTATAAGTATCCATAGATTTATAGTAATTATTTTATATTCTTTAAGTTGTTTTTTCTACGTGCAAGTCTTGTGATGAATTCAACAGGGATAGTGGCATTCGTCAGTAGGGAAGACACCTTCCTCGCAGAGTGCGATTTCATGTCGGGTCGGTGATCCCACATAAACCACCCGTCGTAACAGTACCGCTTAGAGGGTCGTTGTTCAGATCAGTACCAACTATAATTATCTATAATTCAGTTAAAGAAATCTTTTTCAGACTAAACCAGCTAAAAAATTAAATTTATTTTGTTTAATAATTAATTAATCGTGTTAAACTAATAAATACGAGATATTTAGTCGTTATGTTTCCCATTTCTCGTGTTTCTCAAAGATAGTAACACGTTCGCCTTTTAGAATGAATATGTTAGATTGATGTTCGGTGTTATGCGGTTAGGCCCCTTATACACGAGTCTTGAACAATAGTTAGATACTATGTTGAATAGCGAAACTATTCCAGACATATATATATCCTACGGAACTACCGTTTCCAACTACTGCACATTAAAAGTAGAAATTAATCAACGCATATTGTTAACAGATTTAACAACTGATTCATAATACTTCAAACTCTCTGATTGAGCCATTAACTTAACTTAGGATTTTATTTGGGGCGAGGGAAAAGAAGAAGAAGAATTAGAAGAAGGAGAGAGAGAGAGTGTGTGTGTGAGAGATATGGATAGATTAAGAGAAAAAGACGGACAGACAGAGAGGCAGAGAGACAGATAGACGCATGACTGAGACATAGATAAAGGGATGGACTATGAGAATAATTATTTTATTGCGTTGTTTAGGATGAAATATTACTTTTTATCATTCTACAATTTCAGGAACGATTTTGATTATATAATTATGTCGATTATAATAAACAGTTATTTCAAATAATAGTATTTCATTTATTTATTTCAAAAATTAATATATTTAGAAATTGTCTTACATATACTAGAATATAAACAGTGTTGTTTTGGTGAGAGGGTCATTGTTAGAAATTCCAAGGGCGACATGGAAATTGAACCTAAAATATATACGTTCGATAGATGTGCCTAGGGTCTGAGATGACAGCCGTACGGGTATCTCAGTCCCTTATATTAAGAATATTTCTTTACTATTTTCATTATTTTTTAGTTTTACTGTTAATTTAAAAAAATTTGGATGGTATGTAACTCGTGAAATGTTCTCAGAAAATTATTTTGTCGGTCATGAGCCGTTAAGTGGGTAGAAGGATCGTTAAATTATTATTAATGAATTAAAGCAATTATATAAAAATATTTTTATTCTTTCGATTTATCGATATATACAACATTACGTATTGAATGTATTTACTAGTTCATTCTTTCTTTAAACAGTTAAATTAAAGTTTCTAAAAATAGTTGTGTTTTTATAATAGACCACCCATCAGACAATGTGTAAATATACGTATCACATGCAAATTTGAGCAACGAAAAATACATAATAATATATGCGAATAAAATTGTACGACCGCCGTTTAAACGGATAATGAATCCGTTCTGACAAATGGGGCAAACAATGGTGAAAGAGAACGAACGGCAGGTGATTGTGCAGGCTGATAACAGCGAAGCCAGGTGCGAGTTTGTAATCTAATCTATCGAACAGAATTCATTCCTTTTATGAATTAAATAATTACAAAAGGAATCATTTCAATCATATATAACATACTAAGAGTCAAATTGTTAGCCGCCATTTCAATCACTACTCAATCCAGAGGATACATTAACTCCAGTTTTTTAAATGAAATTTTTGTCCAAAACGTCTGCCATTTTGCACAAGAATTAAAACAGTATTTGCACATTTAGTGGTTAGTATCTGTAAAGAAATCAGGGATAAGGCAAATTTGAGCGAACGAAATGAAAACACTCAGTTCTTTCGTAAAGCTTTCGAGAAATTTCTCTTCACCAAGAGTTTAAAAACTCAGTCCAATAATGAAAGCAGTTAACACATATAAACATATCAATAGTAATTATGAAGGTGGGGGAAATATATTCATTTTTTTATAATTAATGGTTCCAATCACATATATGTTGTTTACGACATCTAGCAGTAAACGTTCATCATCAGGTTGAAGAAATTACAAACAGGTTTCTCAGCGAGAATTGTAATAGTGAACCAGCCGATCGCCCTTCAACGCGACGTTCCAATGGGAAGCTCGTTCAATTATATACGTGAGAAAAAGTGAACCAAAACACAAGTAATATTATCATAATAAATACTGTAAGAAAATAATTTTAAATTTGTGATCAATTTCTATGTCAAATATTATTTAAGTACATGTTTCAATACCGGGTAAATCAAAATCTATTGTTATTCACTTTTTTCGTGGTCCTCTCGACCAATTAATATATAACAATTAATTACGGTTTTTATTTGAGATGAAAAAAAGTTAATGACACGAGAAGGATTCGAACACACAACCTTTGGCTAGATACGCCGCTGCTCTACCACCTGAGATATCGTGACCTCGATCCATTCGGACATCAACTCCCCATCTCAAACTCACCTTACGAATTTTCCCTCCTTTTGCCATATTTCAAATGTCATGTAATCAGTTCGGATTCTCGACGACAATTGAAATGGCGACGGAGAGCTTTAGTGAAGTGTACTTCATTTTCAAATCAAAAAATAAATTTTGCCCGGTAGTGTCCGTGCGTCAACCTGGTGTAGCATACCGTGTATGATCCTGCTTTGGATCAGAGCTACGGAGGAACACCTATCGAAGTAATCTTGACACGTAAGATCGACGCTGCCATATTCTTTTAATAGTGTATGTTTATTGCATTTTTTCATCAGAGAGCCGGATGGTGTGTGTCAAGTCAAGACCGTCCGGTCTACAACACAGAGGATCATGTTTGAGTAACATACTAATTGTTACATCATTTTTAAATTGGATATTTTAATATTCGACTACATAACACGTAACTTTTTATGTATTTTCTATAGTTACACGATGTTTCATTTTTATCCGTCATTTTAATTTATCTACACTGCAAAGCGAAACTCATAAACTTCTTATACGTGAAACAATTATTTCGCGTATTGTAAGTAGATTTTTATATTCGATAACTGTTTAAATCATTACAAACCATTCCAAAGTTTTGTGAATGGGATTTATTTCTCGAAAGCTTTACGAAAGAACTGATGTATAGGTATAGGGATAAAAGAGGTGGCCACAAATTCTTTTGCACATCGACCTGGTCACACCAATTATGCTACTCTTTTTCCTAACTTACTGGCCAGCTGCAGATGTTTAATCAATCCCCATTGTCTTGCCAGCGGTTACTTAGTGTAGAATATTGCTTATGCCTTGTCCTCGCTTACCTGGAAATACCTGCATTTGTATAGACCCATACAAAAACATAAAACGTGTTCTGAGGTCTCCTCTTCTTCATGACATTATCTGCAGAGTTTTTCGTCTGTCTGTTCTCCTTCCCAGTGCACGTGTCTTTTTAGGCGGCAGCGCACTGTCAGGACTCCCACCAGAATCCTACTTCCGTTGCGGTTACCTTCCAGTAATTTCTTTTGGCTTCTTTTTTCAATTAATTTTTAGTCTTGCAAACCTTTCTATAGTCTTGCCCAGTCTTTGTGCATAAGCCTTGCCTCTCTATAAATGGCTCAACAAGCAATCTTTTTTGGATGGCTATCTGATTGGGCATAGGAAGATAGGAGTCCTAGAGAATGCATATTGACCATTTTTTGTTTTGGCCGATATGTCCTTGGTGCGACTGATTTCTGCCAGGGCCTCCGTACAATACCATACGCTATTTGCTTATAACTCGCATGGGGATAAGGCCTTAATTGCCGCCTGACTGTGGATGAAAATCTTCTTGAAATGTGTTCTTAACATT
The DNA here is from genome assembly GCA_039619505.1 of Cimex hemipterus. NCBI lineage: Eukaryota > Metazoa > Arthropoda > Insecta > Hemiptera > Cimicidae > Cimex > Cimex hemipterus. The sequence goes on from CM077100.1 coordinate 11,731,479, forward strand.
TTTATTTCTATGGCACAGTGTTTAATTGCTATGTTTTGACAGGAAAACGGTAGTGTATTTCCGCAAGTTTAAAGCCAATTCGGTCTTTGGACTTATTTCTACTCCAGCTTGTCCACCAGCTCCAGTACCTTTATCCGTTTTTGTGACGTCGGTATACCAGTAGGAATTGGCCCCAGAGGTGTTCCTTTGGCTCACCCTTCCCTTTCTGGTATAAGTATATTGTACTTGTTAGTGAAGTTGTATTTGGCATCGATTGGCATGCCTAGTGTCGTGCATCTCTCTGTCTCTTCTCCCTCAATTTCTACATTTCCTTGGCTTAGCCTTGCCGATGGTTGTTCATTTATGAACTTGAGTGCCGCTGCCCTGGCGTCTCTTTGGATTAAGATATTAATTCGTGCAGGTTAACAACATCTGAAAGGCCGAAGTTGGCATTGCACTCATGGCTCCATTGACCTCAAGACAAGCCTATCTTTGAGTGCTTCTTGACAGCCTGATCATATTGATCTGCAAAATCTAGGATAACGAAACTACCAACCCATGTGCCAATATTGGTTTTTAGACAGGTATAAAACCATAGAATTAATTTTACTGAGTGTTTTTCTTTTCATTTTTCAATTCTTATATTTTTTAAAATACATAATTATAATATTAAAGCTGACATTCATATCATCTAGATATTTCATGGTATTTATAAATAACATATTTTATGATTGTGAAAAATAAAAATATTTTGTAATTAATTTAATTATTAAAATTTATTAATATAAATTTCCAGGAGAAAGAATATGTATAAATGTGGAAATATTTTTCTCAGATTACCCGTTAAAAAATTAGTTTAAACAACGGGATGTAACGTTTTTGTTATGTTCCTATTTACATTCCAACATGACAATAATTTTCGACAATTATGTAAAAAATTTACTCTTCGTAGGAACCATAACTTGCTTTTGATGCAGAGGAAAAGTAAATTCGTTATGATTGTGCAAGTCACAAAGAAGCATAATAAGGCGGAAATTATTCATGTTCTAATTAAATCTGTTGTATGATTCAACAAGGATTTGAACAAACCTTTCCTTCCAAAAGGGTAGATTTTTCACCCCTCACTTATTCATGGGTCGACAAGGCGGAAACGGCAATAAATAAACGGAAACCTCGAACGATTTACTATGAGGGATTAAGGCGTTTGTTCTTTAATGAATCCACTTTAGCGACATTTACTCCGGGTAATAGAGAATTCTTTCAAAATAGAGGGCTCAATGAGAGGGAATGAAGTGAGCAGGTCCGGAGTAGGGAGCTAGTAATGAAAAGTTCTCCTGATAAGGGTCTCATTGTTCCCAACTGTCTCATTTTTAATACTTAATCAAAATAAGTGCGGAGGGCTCGGCTATCTGCTTAGAGAAAGGCGAAAAACCCGTTTACTCTCTTATTTAATTTTTGCTTGTCCCTTTCGCCACATCGGACTTATGTTTGAATTTTTCCTCTGGTTGTTTGAAAATAGGGAGTCAATCGAGCAAATAGCACTGAATTCCGAGAGCAGACATTGTGTATTAAAGAAGCCACATTGTTCCTTATTAATGTAATATACAGACAGACGCAAATAAGGAACGGAACACGAAACATTCTGCATATTACAACATACCTAAAAAAAAGTTATTATTGATTTAGGGTACCGAACTTGTCACTTATGATTAATGGTTAGTTCTTAACGTTTTTAACTAATTATCGTAGACATTATAGATTACTTTTCCCTGCTGAACAATTCTCGAAGGATTGCATTCTTATAATAGTTTAATTAATTTATACCGATGTCTCACAATGTATATAGATTAAACTTATCATCAAAAAAATCGATAACAAAGAGAATTTACTAAAATCGAATAATGCTATTTTCAGTGAGTTATTTTGTTTTCGGTCAGTTCAGCAACGCCGTAGGAGAAGGATGAAATTTACTATCCTGCGGTCGTTTGTACTTGTGATATACGCCATCTATGACCCGGCCTAAGACCTGGTGTGCGACGCTAATCTAACATATAGTGTGAGTACACTTTCTGCACCAAAGGAAAATAAGAAGAAATTAACTTGCAATACAGAAAAACAAAATCTGATATTGTGCTTAAGAACAATATTTGCTTCATTTAATTTCAATTAAAATGTTACTGAACAGAAAGTATACTTGCTTTAAAGCAAGGTCCCACCTGTATATACAGTGCACACTCAAAAATTAATTTTCAATTGTTTCCGTGATACTCCTTGGCGACATAAAGCAACAACCTGTAAAAGCGGTGTGATAGTGGATGAATATCGATTTGTCTAAAAAGTTTGCCCCAGCGGTACCATATACTGTTAAAATGAAATTTATTGTCAGTACATAAGCCTTTCTAGAAACCGGTATATAATTCATAAGGACCGATCTCAAATAACAGCAATTTAATACTGATTATGAAAAAGTAAAACTCGGCTAAACTACGGGCATTTCAAGTAATGCCGACCGTGTGATATTAATTATTCATTTGGCATATCCATCAACGATTGCCAACGATTACTGTTTTCTAGATCTCAATACATTCATATTTACTACTGTTTATTGAAACAACTTATGAAAGGTGCAAATATTGCAGTGTTCATTAAATAATAGAAAGTGAACATCTTTTTTCAAGTACCAAAACGGTTTAAAAATGCTAAGAAACAGGTAAGGCACACAGACCAATAGACCCCATCCGCGTCTTATGTCCAAGTGTTTAAAAAAATAAAATAAAAAACTTACACTATTCAAACTTAAATAAGACATAGGTCCCGGGCCGGTGGACGCTGGGAATAGAAAGGAAAAGATCTTACTAGGTTCCGCGTAGGTCATACCGAGATCTTTTACGGACACTTAATGTGGGTAAGACCACGCCAGTGCCCGTTGTGTGAAGAAATTAATTTGAGCATATAATAACAGTCTACAAAGAACTATGTCTGTAAAGGAAAAATGCGGCATCCCGAATGACCTATGCACAGCCGTATGGAAAAGTTATGATTAGAGACGATACTGTGAATGGTCAAGTCAAATGCCCAAGCTACTATTCAGATCCGATATTTCTTCGCAACCTGTTACAAGCCGTTACAACTATCTATGCAACTTTACACAATAATAAATAACGAGGCATTTTGCTCTGAATATTCTTTGTAACATTCGGTTTGCAACAGTAGAGATCATATAAACCCTCAGGGTTCTGATTGAAAAAAAAGGCTATTTATAAGAAAGTTTGGTCGCTGGATTCGAACCCTGGGCCTTTACCTTCCAGTGATGAGCGCCGTGTCAACGCCTAAACCGTAGAGGCCACCGAGGCTCCCACTTCAGCACTTATTGCCAGCTTGGGAAGAATGATTTTGTTTTTTCATTTGGTGACTAAGGATTCATTTAACTTTTTACAAATATGAGCAACGTTTGTGCCAAAAAAGCAATCCGAACAATATAACAAAAGCATAAAAAAGAAGAAAACGTACTTTGTAAAGGTATGTCTCAATTCCCTGTGAGTACGCCTATGCAAATAAAATAAAGTACTTAGAACTCATTACTTTTAGTGAGAAAAATAACAGGGCAAATATTACCAATTGAGGTGACTGAGGTACGTACAAATATCAGCAATTTATTAACGTATTAATAACCATTAATTTCAGAGTCACCCAACCGTTCATAAATCCCGCTGCTAATGAACGAATACGATGAAACAATGTTTAAAATATTGTAGATACATGTAAAATTCGAAGATTCAATAGAGTTACCCGCATGGTAAAGCACGGGATAATAAATAGTTTATTTCGATCCTTAAATTCATATTCACACAGACATGTTAAAAAGTTTCATCCATCAAATAGAACAGAGAATATTAAATAATATCCGATATTTATTTTAAACCTTGCTTCTTTGGGATAACGAGTGTATAAAAATTAAATAATTTATTAATTATTTAAAATAATTATTATTAGTTGCCGTGATATTTTCATGAACGTACGAAATAAAAAGGGATTAAGAATATTATTTTTTTATGTTATAAGGGGTTGTAATGGTTTAAGGCTTTATGTTATAAGTTTTTATATATAATATACGAAGAATTATATTTAAAGAAAGTCTACGCCAATTTGCTTATAGAAATTTTTATTTAGCGGACCACAGAGAACTATCAAGCCAGAGTACCCATCTATACTAATTCATCCTTGTAACGTAAATGAAGAAGAAAAAAGAGGAGCCTGAATGGAAAATGTAGGGATCATAAATATGAAAATATTATTGGCCGGAATGATAATCTATCGCGAGTATTAGAATACTAAGTAAGGATGAGTTGGGAATGTAGTCAGGTGGTGGAAACCCAGTTGGCCCACAACGTGGTCGGTCACCCTCGCATCCGAATCCGAATCTTTGATGAGAACCCTTTCGAATTTGTTTCTCAACCTTTTCCTTCTTTGAATCCGAGCTTCAGCCCTAAAAAAATTCCATTTATTACTTGACAAAATAATGAATTAAAGATTGACTGGCATTTTGGTTGTTCTTTACCGCATCTCTCGACACTGAAACACGACTTCTAGCAAACTGAAATAATTGAACAAGAAATATGTCAATCTGTTTTTCTCTCATGATGATTCGATTTGTAGCTTTAACATAACAGTTCATTTAAGGTATTCGTTTATGGATATATTGTGGTTTTACTATGGTTATGATTCCATTCCCTTTAAAGTCAAAATTGAAACCTCAAATTTCACTGTTTGCATTTCGTTTATTCGATAAGTTAATAACGAAACGAAATAGATGTGCAGCATCCAAAGAAGCCGAAGTCACGAGTGAAGTTGTCGTGGGGTCATCGACGCGTTAGTCTCTTCCGAGGATTATCAAATAAAGTAAATGATGTAACGATATATAAGACAGTGATTCAGACAGGATGATTTACAACGGAACGTTTTGTAGCAGGATTGGGATAAAAGAGTGACGAGAGGAACGTTTGGGTTGTATCAATGGTTTGGTTGGAAATATTGACTGTTGACCGTTCTGCTTAAGATTTCAGATTGAAAGGATTGAATTCGTTAAGTCCTCTTCACAAAGGAGTCTGGAGCTAATCTTTTGAAAAGTCAGGTAAAAGTTCACACGGGTGACAGGCACATGGTGGTATTGCTTTCTTTTATCTTGGTACCCCACTGTAATAGTAAGCTGGTAATTTTGAACATAATCGAAACCTGTGACGTTATTCCGGCTGTAGGATTGCAGTTGCAACCAAGCAAAATGTGATAATATAGGGTGTATGCAGTGAAAATAGCAGGAGAGCGAGGATCCTACCCTGTGGAACACCTGGAATGTGAAATTAGACGGATAGATATTGAATTTATATGGCTTATGTGGAAATTAAATCAGAAACATAGTATCCAAGGAAAAAATAATAGGCAGTTAGAGTGTTGAGCTTTAACAATAGTACAGCGGTACATCCAGTACACCAAGGCAATATTGTTTTAGCCTTTATTAGTAATCACGAATGGATGAATTGGGAATCTCACTGAGTAGGCAGATCAATAGTAGCTTTTCCAGTATTTTGCTGATATGCAAAAAACTGGTGCGTCGGTAGGAGCTTTGAAAATAAGGTTTTCTACGTTTAGGGGGTCATTCTCGTACGATAACATGTTAATTGAAGCAATTTTTTTACAAAATTTGTCCAAGATTGCTGCGAATGTAAAACAATGGCGTTAAGTTGTAACATGGGTAGCCTGACTTGGACAGACTCACACCCGGGAAAAGCTATTATGCGATGAAGACTACAGCGATTAAGCCGCAAGAGTTACGAGAGATATTAATCACATTGATCATACACCTGTTGAAAATGTTTTGCATTAATTTTATGGCAAAAATATAATATTATTCTAACCATTTAAAACGTAACTAAACAAATCGGTTCTAGCCAGGTCAGATGATCCAATTATATCGGGCTCCACGCTGCACTTCTCCTTTTCGCCAAATACATACCGTGCTTTACATTCCTTACCCGTTGATCATTCCCAGTCATTACTTGCTCATTTGGCCTTCCACTAACTATCGTGTGATATATTTAAAATCGTTATTGTTTGCATACTATGAAAAGAGATTGGGTGGTGTTTTCAATCGTCAGTTTAGTGGGATTTTGCTAAACACTCAGAAAAAATAGTTCATTGCCGTCATTTAATGTTTGTTTTTTATCACTCCATAGGAAACACTCTAACGGTGACTTCCAGGATGTTAATGGTTATGGAAGTTCTGGAGGAATACTGCCCGTAAGTGGATTGGCTCAGGAAGTGGGTATAATGATTTGGAAGATGCAAATTGCTTTGGTCGTCGTTGATTTGGAAGGCGCGAATTGCTTTGGTCTTGTTTAATGATTGAAGACTAAATGCAAGCTTTAGTTACAAATAACATACAGTCATTGACACGAGACATTGAAGAGACATTTAAAATATCCCATATGTACGGAGGACCACCCGACGTAATCGGGAGGCGTAGAAAAAATATAAAATAAAATAAAACAGTTTTAAAATTAAAAAGTGATTGAAATATAAAATAAAGAAATGAAATAATAAAAGACTCACCAAACTGTTTTTGTGGCAAATAGTAAAATGTGGGCAGGAAATAGAAAGATCCAGAAGTGACGAAAAATAGGGTATTTAAACGTAAAACTCGTAGATTGGGTTCCTCACATGTTGAGTGAGATTTGACATTTTTAACAAAGGATTGATAACAATGGATAAAAAGTGGGTCCTTTTTCATGTTTAGGCAGTAAATCCTGGAGAAACTCAGGACCCACCGTCAACTATTCTAAAGCCGGATTACATAGCAAGCAGGCAATATTGTATGTTTCGTGTAATTGGAAGGGTAATTTTAGTTTATCTTGTAGAAATTGGAGGGATTGAAGTCAGCAATTGACCAAATACTACCGGCAGTGACTAAACCCGATAGGATTGTTTTCTACCAGGATCGTTCGCCACCACATCTGTTACCAAAATTTTGTGGAACTGGATTTGCTCACCTACCTTATACGCATAGCTAGCTTTAAGCACTTAAAGATTTTCCCTTTGTCCAACCTATCGACACATTTCAGCAATCTTTATATTTTCTAATTTTGCACTGATTTGTATAATCTCCAATTTGCACACGCAGTTCACCGGCGATGTGGTTTATAATAAATTACCGGTTGGCTTCTAGAATCATGCCGGGGAACTACCAGCAGTTAGGCCATTTTTGGGGGAAACGCAACCACGTCCTAAACACCCTCACACTACCATTCACTCATAAAAAGTTTTTTTAAATTTATACTGTCCAACCGGTTAGGGTGATGGAGTACTCGATATCGCTCCATCACCTTTTACACCTATTGCAACTAACCTAATTGAGGGTCGTGAACACTCTGCCGTCGGCCTTCTTAAAATACACCGACACCTCACTTTTGACGGACCCTGGCATGTTCAAGAGGCTCTCTTCGTTAAATTATTTAATTGAAAAGGGACTTCGCTTATTTTTACATATTGATTTTCCAATTTTTGGGCGTTTTGAGTTTAAATTAAAAAAAAAAAAATGCTTAAACGGAATTTATAAAAAAATATAAAGGAAAATATTTATTTTATTTTCCTAATTTTATCGTTGTCAAATTTTGTGTTTGTTGTTTATTTGGCGCACACCTTTATAGTATTTTGTTTTATTGATTTTTGAGGAAATTAACACCGAGGACCGAACCGCAGACCGTAAAAACACATTTACGCTAATAAATACTTTCACTTTCTAGGTACGGATAACTATCATTAATGTATCCAATCAATAAACTTTCCTTCCTCTAAGAATCGGAACAGGGGACCCAGACACTCGCTGTCTTGCTCAAGAACAATTGTCATATCGAGTCGCATTTCCACACGCTGTCTATATCGACTGCACGCTTCAATTAGGCAGGACACATCAAGCAACCTTTCTGCATGCCGGACAAATGCGCTGACTGTCCAAAATGTAATTTTACTTTCGTCAGCCTGGCATGGCCTAACCTTAATCGGATAAAGGTGACCTTCTTGTACGAGTAAGGATCTTCGAGCCTATCGACTGTGCTCTCGAGAGGTGAGAGCTTCTATTCTATAGACTAAATTTTATTATTTAAATTATTTTTAATAAATTTTCCATGCGGTGTAATGTTAACATTAATAAAATGTAATATCCAATTTATTTTTCTTTCCTTCGTTTCATCCTTTATAAAAAATAATCTCAATTCCGTTTTGTATTATTACCTACTTATATGGCGTACGAAAAGCGATGCGCTCGGTTTGGACCGGGCTACAATTCATTTTCACCAATTTATTTGCCCTGTATGTTCACAAGTGATAAATGGAGGGCTTTAAAAGTACTACACGCCGTTCGTGTATAATTTCCCGTTTTGAAAGTTTCAGTGCTCACATTAAATGCAAATTTGTACGAATGCGATGCGCTTGTGCCTAACTATAAAGCTAGTGAAGGGAGAGCGGTATATAAATATATTACATACAGTGCGCACATGTTACAAATAAATTATAAAATGCATTTTTATACATTGCCTTTACTATTTTTACGGATGAATATGTTTTGTTAACGTTCAATTTTACACTTTCACTCGATAACTTTGTGTCGCTTTATGCAGACCGGATAGGACTTATTTTAATCTTGCACCAAGTGCCTTTCGCATTTGTGAATGCCATCCATCTCTAGCTCAACACGAAGAGAGTTTTCCGCGCCGAGTAAGTTAAATAGTTCATCACTCCTTCTAATTAACTCTCGAATTAATAATCCAAGAATTTCCTTGTCTTTTAAAATGTATCAAATGAATGGAGTGACGCTAATCAGAAATTCGTTTTGAAACCGGAGTGCAGAAGGAACCGTGACGGCTATTGACTCGTTTTGGAATTTAGTGTTTCCAGTCCCGTATTCAGATTTAAATAGTTATCAGATTTATAGGGGGTTGAGCTCAGGAATCTGGAAGTAACCATTCCTGTGTTTCTCCTACTACTCTAATCAGTTCTCCGTATTGAAGGCGGCCGATTGAATGCAAACTAATTTAGCCGCTGTTTCTAACCGATAGCGTCCCTAAGCAACCATAATCAATGTATTTATTATTTATAACAGTAATAATTTTGATTTATATAACATAGAATATTGCATATTGACAATCACTCTGTTGAGGTACAAATTACAATAAACATGTTTCCGCTATTTGCACAATTAATCAAAATAAATTATAAACAAGAAATGGTTTTTCTATTATGTTTAACGTTATTTTTCCAAAATTATCGCAATATTAGATTAATTAGGATGCAACCTATGTGACATTTGATCTTTTGGAACCATTCCATAATAAATAGCCTGATAGAAATAGATGTATATAGAAAACCCACAACTACAGACACTATGATACCCGCAGATTCTTCCCACCAATGGTCCCAAAAGGCTGCTGGTTACATTTGGCTCATAGACCGAATGTTGAAACTTCCGCTCACCCCTGATAACTATAAAAAAGAATTAAAAACTATTAAAACCTTAGCAAAAAACAACGGGTATCAAGAAATATTTATTGATAGGTTGCTAGTTAAAAGAATAAAAAAGTTACTTTAAACGAAACAACAATGGGACTCAGTTACCTCACCATAAACGAATCATTAGGTTTCCGTTGTTTGCCACACATTGAGGAATTATCAGAAAAAGTGAGCAAAATTTTTAAATAAGAATGTTTTATAATAGCTTTTGGAAGTACGGGCTCATTTAGAAACATCCTTTCAAGACCTAAAGACAGGGTAGACAATTTGGCAAAAAGCGGGGTTTACCAACTCAATTGTAATGATTGTGGTATTAAATACATAGGACAAAGCGGTAGAGAAATAAAAACGAGAGTAAAAGAACACTTGGCTAAATCGAGCAAATTTTCGGAATTTAAGGACCATCTAAAAGAAACAAAACATAAATTCAACCCAAATCTAAATACGAGAGTGTTGCATAGTATCAACAAAGGGAGGGAACTAGATTGGTTTTAGAAATTTGAAATTAAGAAATGTAAAATTGAACATGGTGATAAATGTATTAGTAATATAACAGATTTTGATCTACCTCCCATTTTAAATATGTATATAAATAATATCAAACATACAAATAATTAAACTAATTATTTTAATTGTTATTATTTTTATTCTAATATATTTTTTTGTGTTATAATTTCCGCGTTTCGCACGTTCAAATTGAGCGTCATTAAAAATCAGCTGTTAATTGGAACGTCGCGTTGGCGGAGGTATCAGCGGTTTCACTTTGGCAATGCACGTCGAGAGACGTGGTTGTAGAAGACCTTCAACCTGATGATGAGCTAAGAGGCTCGAAATCCGGATCGTTGCAGAACAACTTACTGCGAGTAGGAACTATCCTTTTGGAAAGTATTGAACATTTAATTCTTGTTTACTTTTTTAAACCAAACATTAATGAAGAGCAGTCAATTACAGGATAAATTGAAACAAATTGTATTTAGTAGGGTTAGTTTTCCAATAATGAGTAGGTACTTTTTTTATTTAATGCTTTATTTTTTCCTTTTTTACAGTACTAACGACGTTTCGAGTAGTTTGCTTTGAATGAAAAAAAACAAAACGAGAAAAGTAAGAACCACAGGACAGATTGAACGTATCGATTTGTGAAGGTCAATTTTAATATCACCAAACTGGATGGATGCATATTTCACTTCCTGGTATTATTTTATTTTTAATTTAAAAATTTGAAAAAAAATCATAGAATTCTTCTGGAGGATCAGATTTGCTTTGCTGCTAAATTTTGCATTCATGAAATAATTCGTTTAATTCGGTCCAATTAGTTCGGCCTAACGGTACTACACTATATCTTTTTCTCTTTTCTCTCCCGCTATGTCTTTCTCTCATTAATAAACATTATGTTGCAATACATCCGTAAGCCCACATTTTACCATCCTCGGTTTAAATACACAATGGCGTTGTAGGGTAGAAATTGGGTGAGCACGATCTGTTCCGGGGTTGGGCACAAGGTGGAGGCCATAACCAATACATTACAGTTTGTTGTAATTAAATTTTCCTCGGCCCTAAATGCATTAGAAGTACTACCTGTGTTAAAGCGAATTCGTGAGGAAGTGGGGAAACCTGTATCTGGCTTAAAAAATGATCACCTTACTCCATGTTTGTCGGTGAATCTTGTTGACGTTATTACTTGTAAATCTCTAAAGTGTTTTATCACAAAATCATCTGTTTTATCACTGTCTTTTTTAATTAGCCATCATGCCTTCTACAATTGAAAATGTGTTCGACCGTTGTTTTGTTCTTAAAAAACGGGCCTTACTTTTCGGCCAGAATGTCTTGAACGATCTATGGGCATTCTAGTCAATATGGCTTTTTCTCTTTTCGACCTGTTCCCTGTAGTGATAATGTGGATGTGGATGTGGATGGATGGATACCAGGGACTGAGCACTGCAGCTGTACAGCTTATTGGCTCCATTTTTGGGGGAGGGCTCACAACACAAAGTGAACTTGAGCCCCCGTTGTACCAGTGTTCTTCCATCGAAGAAACTCCTTTTTGAAGGGGGTCGGGACCAGGTTCAGGGTCGCTGAGATCCGGTCCCGCCCCTTCCATTGATGAGTGCCGTGTCAATTTCTTTTAATTGCGACCAACGGTTCCCTTTAGGCGTCAGAAAAATTCCAGAGGCGACGGTGGGGATCGAACCCACGACCGCGGGTTCTTCTAGCCGAGAGTCTGACGCCTTAACCACTCGGCTACCACACCCCCCCGTAGTGATAATGTAATAATAATGCTAATCTCTCAATACAAAATTTTATTTTTTAATTTTATCATTCTTGTTACTATCATAATGTTTCAGAATTTTAATGAATCTATTTATAATTTTTAACGTTTTAAAAACTACAATTCCATAGTTCTGCTCATGGGGTATATATAATTTTAACCCCTACGAGGAAATTGAATGCTAGTTATGTTTCTAATTGGCCTAATAATTTTTTCAATGTTAATATAAAATTATCATTCTAAAGTCTGATAAGTAACGGTATCAAAGACAATACAAATAAAATTCAAAATAAACTAAACAATACTTATTTATCCGATTAAATTTATGGTATAAAAGCTCATGGCACCCACTCTTCGCCGAACAATAAAGGAGTCACGGAGTTTTAGCCGGCTAACCTTCTTAGTCTAGTCAGTATATACGATAAGATAAAGGGCGGTTGAAATAATTCATGTTCTGCCGGTTAAAAAGGGGTGAGTAGCATTTCTACAGGATTGTTGTCAGAGGTGAAGAAGGGCGGCGAAGCGTCAGAGCGGGGTGGAGGCTTTTGAGAATGAAGAGAAAGGAAGCGAAACAACTTATATAAAATAAGGAAAGGGGTAGGGTGTGAGATGAGGTTTAGTCGGAACAAAGAGAAACAATGGAAAGCCCCCGAAGGGCGTAGAGGTAGATGAATCCCATAAGAACAGATAGGGGCCAAACAAGGGCTTCTCTCTACTAAGGCGCACCCATAGCCGCACTGCCACATACCTAGCCGTTTATCCCACTTAACTTATTTTTCGTTCATGCCTTTTAATATCTTTCTATATATGGTTAATTAGTTTCTATTAGTATCCCACAAAGAAATGTTTATTTATTTAAAAAAAAAATTAAATAAATAATGTCATGTTTTGTCGAGATAAGATCTGAAATAGTATGCGAGACATATCCCCTTAGATTTTTTTTTACTTTTTATCTAATATCTAAAACATTTTATTAAAGGGTTGGATTAATTAAATTAATTTTAAATCAAGTAAAACAAATTGTTTGTTTTCATTGTTATACATCAGACTAAACCTTACAAATTATTCGTTCCATTTCTTTCTTGTTTGTGATATTTTAGTTTAAATAGAATTTATGAGATTGCTGTATGTTGCCTGTGGGGTACCTGAAATTTGATCATAACCAATCAATGTGGTTTTCCTATCGCCTCTGCGTTTATCTATCAGACCCGTTTCGTCATTTTGTTATCTTTAGTTTAATATAAATGACAAGTTTTAATTAATAGCAGTTAAGTGTCTTTCTACGCCAATGAACTTTGTGTTTTTTTAACTTATTACTTTATAAATCAAGATCAAGTATTATATTTTGGTTTATTCACTCGCCCGTTTTTTAGAAAACCCTTTCTGAGACGTAGGTCAAAAATATCTCATTATTTCTATGCCTTATATTTAAACCAAGTTCAAAATGAACCGAAACTCTTTGGTAGTCCTTTTTACAATTCACATTTTGTTCATCATTCTCCATTTTTGTTACCTGTTTATACTTACATTCATAATCCGACAGATGGAATTTTCCATGCCGTAATGATAGTTATTTAGTATCTGTAAGTTAATTGTACATTATTGTATTAAAACAAATAAAGTACCTGTTTTATTATTATTATATTATTACATAATTCAAAATAAGAAGTCTTTTCGCTTTTTTTTTGAGCTGCGTGAATGTATTCTTAACAAGACAGCAAACTAATTGACATTGTAAACAAGTATTTATTCATGCAAGTGGCTTATTATTTAATAATAAAATTGAATTATTCTTTCATCTAAGTTGTTATTTTAAATGGCACCTCTTTTTTAACAGCCATAATACGTCGAAATAATTATTTCAAAAAATAGTTGAGATAATACAAGCGTGGGAACATATGACTGATGAATTCTATCCTGTGCATTGATATGATCACAATACTGACTGAAATAAATTTCTGAATGAAATATAAGTTATTTTTATCAATTTGTCAAGATCATATTTAAATTCACCTTTTTTTTAAGAATTATTTTATGTAGTTAACTTGGCTTCTGAAAGACCGCTAGTCAGAACTCCCTGAATACATAGTCACCCAATGACCGAAAAAATAAACGTTTACGCTTTGATTCTTGATTACACATTTACTGATGTATACATTGCAAAAGGATGTAATCATAATAAAAAAGCAATTTCCTTGAGAGATATGTCACATTAATTGGATTTGGACCATAACCAATCCCTGGTATTGATACAATGTTCAGTACTGATTTGTTTTTACGTGTAATTTTTTAAAGTTAATAAAGGAGGTTACGGAGACATCGTCAGTCTGGTAGATCAAACGAACGTAATGTGCTGGAGCATCGAGCAACAGAGAAGAATACGTTTTTAGTATAATAATTCTCGTCATACAGACAACAACTGTACAAGATATTGATTTTTTAACGTAATATAAAAAATATAAATAATGTATTTAAATATCTACGATACTCAAACTATGGCTTGCTGCAAAAACAATTTTCACTTACAAACTTTTCTTCCTGAACACCAAAAATCTCGGCATATAATGTTTTGGTGAAAAATTCTATCCAATTGCTTTCCTATTTTTTTTTTTTTTTTTAGAAAAACGTAAATATGATGATAACGTTAAAACCACCCCATTAACTTTTAGGAATCCTTTATTGTTTAGCCATACTTGCGCTATACCGGATCCCTTAGCTGTACCTGATTGGTCTCATTTCCCCCCATACATAGAACAGGCAGCCATGAGGGGTCAATCTAACGCGGCATTAACCCTATATACGGACGGTTCAAAGCAGGGCAATTTGGTGGGCGCTTCATTTTTTGATACCTGCAATAATTTCGCCGTACAAATTAAACTGAGTGGGGTCGCCTCCATTTTTACTGCCGAAGCATTAGCAATCTGTGAAGCCCTAAAGTATGCTCAGACTAAGAACCCTTCCGAATTAATTATATTCTCTGACAGCCAAAGTGTGGTCCATTCCCTTCACAGTATCCTTAAAGCCAGTCACTTCATCCTCACACAGATTTTCAATTTAATATGCCAGTTAAAAACCTCCAACACTAGCATCCATATAATCTGGGTAAAAGGACATAACTTCAATGTTCACACCGATGAAGCCGATAGACTGGCTAAAGAGGCAGCCATATCTGGTCGTTTTCAGTTTTTCATTTCGGGTAGAGATATTAGATCTCATCTGTATAGATACTCCTTGAGATCTTGGCAAAGGGAGTTTAGCTCCACAAGTAATGCCAAGGTGTACAAATCAATTCAAACCCATATCCCTCCCTTCCCGTGGTTCCGTTCTATGAACTATCCCCGACAATCCCTTACTTCCATAATCCGTCTCCGACTAAACCATAATAGTCTGCCTGTCCACCTTTATAAAATCACTGTCCTTAATTTCCCTTACTGCTCTTGCAACAACTTAGTAGTGGCCAATGCCAACCACGTCCTTCTTGAGTGCCCTCTTACCGCCGCAGGCCGAGAAGCATTTTACAGATCGCTAATTAGGGCCGGCATAACTCTTCCCATCACAGTGACCAATCTCCTATGCTACTCCCACAGGTCTGATATAATTGAACCCTTAATTAAATACATCTACCGCAGCAAAATCATAATATAACAAACGTAAACAAAAGATAATTCTTTTCTTAAATAAAATTATCGATATTCCAACCATTGGCTAATATGATTAACGTAAGGCCATATGTTAGCTTTCCTTAAAGGAAAGTTATAAAAAAAAAAAACTTTTAGGAAATTTAAATTATCAATACTAATAATCGACTTAAATAAGGACAATGGACTAAATGTATAGTTGTATAAATTTGGTCTTGGTAAGGAGTTTTAGTTAAAATAAAAGTTTAAATTCAAATTTGCAAATATAATTCAAGGCGTTTTAAATATTTTTTTCTTTAATCTTCTCACTCTTAGGGGTATATTTCAAATATTTGCTGACAAAAGCTCAAAGAAATTAAAATTTCTAACGATTGTAACAACATTTTATTAAGTATACTTTTTATCTAAGGTTGAGATGAAAAAACGCTAGCGTCACGAGCTGTAACCGAACTCATGATCTTCGGATAAACAAGCCGCCGCCCTACCCAACTTTAGCTACCTTGACTTCGACCCACCACCATCCGATCGTAGGTTATCACGTTCGTGGCACAAGCTTAAGCTTTTTCTTTTCAATCAAGACGTGAGGAATAAGTATAATTAATTAAAAATTAATATTAATGTGATTAATACACTCAACTATTATATATATATATATATATATATATATATATATATATATATATATATTTGGTATTTATTTGGTCGAACACATTTTCAATTGTAGAAGGCATGACATTTATAGGCAATATTTTGATATATCGTCGAACCCGTGCGTAGTTTTGAGGCATGGCGGTGGACATAGATCGCTGTTCCGGTACCTCAGGAATTTAAAGATTTATAAGTATGCAGTGTCGGGTTACGTTATTTTAGTGGAATGTATGTACTTTATTAGCGAGAGTGTGAAATCGGGAGAGAAAATTGATATCACTATTAGCGTCAATGGAGTTGGTTCGACCCCGCTGAAGGTGGTAAAAGACCGACCGAGCCTGACCGACCAACCCAATGAGGATAGACAGACCAAAATTACAGGTTTATCACCCCGCAAATCAAAAGAAATCTTAAATGCGTAATCTTTCAAAGAGTTTATTCTTGTCTTAAGGTTTTCCCTATGTAAAAATTTAGAAATGCAAAACCAATTGAAAATAGTGTAAATTGTAGGTTACGTATCTCAAGAGAGCACAATTATTTTATTCAATATTCATATAGAAGAATAGTAGAAACTACAGCCGATCTTTCAAAGTTGGTAAAAATAAATGCGGAATAATAGCTTTAATAAATTTAATACAAGAACGTTTTCTTTTAGGTTAAGTGCCAGCAATTAATCCTCATCCATTAAATACCTCAGGAAAAAAGTATCCTCTCTTGTAAATTGTTCAACAAATTTTCCTTAATCAATTGGAGAGGGGATCCCCCTTGATAAGTCGGTTCATGCAAGTTACAGTCCGTTATAGATTATCGAATTATTTAAGTTCATGCGATATTTTCAGGAGAGACTCACGGGTTGGTAATCACCTAATAGCGTGACCCAAGAATTATTACAGTTTTGTAGTTCGAACACGCCCCTGACGCTAGAAATAAGTAAACATGTAAATGAAGACCTCTTTATTTCCTTAGATCCATCCACCGATAGGGATAATTTTACATTAATGATATAAAGCAGAAATAATATTTCCATGTTAAATCTAAGCGTAATCCTTCAATGCCAAATCTGCATAAACTTTTGCGTTAAAAATCCCACGAAAATACACTATTACCGATTGTTGTCAGTACGAGAAACGAATTGGGCAATGAGCCAAACTGAGTCCTTTGGCTGACATGTTGACACAAGACCGAATGAAGCATCCTCTCTCCTAAATCCACTTCTACATTACTGTTATTTATTTATTTGTTTTATTTTTTATATTACATTACTGCAAATGTCCAAATTATATTTTCTCAGCGGAAACAGCTCTCAACGATATTCCTATTTTCAGAAATAACAATTAACTGAGGAAGTAACGTAATCTAATAGTTATTTCGAAGGGAGAGGAACAACCGTTTTCCTTGAAGGGCTTGTATGCCCTCCATGAGGGAGGGTTTCGGTTTCCAGCAAGAAGACTTTTTATACTTGAAACCGAATCTTCTGCGGCTTAAACTGATTCCTTTTCTGGTACACTCTGCCCATACACATTTAGCCGTTACACGTTTTCGAATTGATCTTAAGTCAACAACTGATTTTGGATTAAAATAAAAAATATTTGAGAGATATCAATTCACTGAGCGGTTTTGTCACTGATTTCAAATTGGAACGATCATTGACAATAAGCCAGATACATAAATAACTATTTCAGAACATGGTAAACATTAAAATACATGAAATTCGGATACATCGTTACGATCTATATATAAAATCTGTAAAATCCTTGACTGTCAAAGGACGCAATAAGCGCCCCAAAGCCGGTTCGACTGCCCGTATACCTGATCTCCATCGCCCCATGAAATACATAACTGTAGGATTTCATCGTAGTTTTGCATTATTAATTCATTACTACAGAATAATTTTCATGTATGCTATCTTGTTAAATGTACATTTACCATTCTCCAAGCAAGTCACGTAATCGTCACCATCCCGATTTTCCTAAAGTCTTGACAATACCGACTTGGCTTATTCCTTGAAATAGCGTCTGTTTTCGATCCTCAGAGACATATTTTTTTACATACTACTTAATCCGAATAACAAACCAATACTTCAAAAATAACCACCACACCTCTTCTATTTCTTTTTGCCTAATTTTTGCAGATCCTAGGGCAACATATATGGTCGATTACTTTACTCCTTCTTAACACGTGATCTTTCACTGCATTCCACCACCTTAAAGTTCACATGGGCCTATGATAAGACATCAAAATTGTGGAAACCTGGCAAATATCTTCCCAAACAGGACTAAAACGAATTGACTGTAATCTTAACTACATGCCAAAAAGTCTAAACTGTAAATCATTTAAGAAAAAAAACTTTTATACTTTGCCATCCACGCTCCAATTTGAACCCAGAGAGCCAAGCGTCCAAACCTCAATAAAATTCAATCCTTTCATCCGGTCTAAAATCGTAATCATCGTGATGCTCCAAACTAAGTCACCAATAAACCAACCACTTCAGATATAAGTTCCATCATTGGACTGGTACGAACAAGTGCACACAAAACTATCGTCTTATTGTAATTCATTAATCTACCTACTCTTTCTTACAACATTACCTAGAGATTGAGGGCGCGACAATTTGATTATGTAACAAACAAAGGTCCTGGTTTCGATTCCCGTCTTAGCTCGTGGTGTTTAATTAAAATAATTATACAAATCAGTCTTCCGCTTTTAACGATCTAACCTGTTTTAAAGATCAATACCAAAATATCACTTCAGCATAAAGGAAATTGAAAAGGATATAGTAAAATATGTTCTCTAGTACAAATTAAAAGTTTTTAACTTCCCAGTTTAAGAATGTAATTCAATGAATAATTAAGTAGAAACATTTAATGTTACAATTTTGTTTTTTCTCACCGTAACCGTACAAATTCCATTGAATGGCGATATAATCGTTTCCTAATTAACTGGTTCACAATGCGTTTGAACAATGAAACCAGTTGAGAAGACTACATAACATTGGAGAAGCAATTAACAAAATTTACCAAGCTGTAAATTAGGTATCGATTGAATTCAAATTTTTACACTTTTACCTATTACATGTCAATTTTCAAGGCGAGTTGAACTGTTATTTGAGTTTAATCGTGAGAGGAGTCTACCTGTGAGTGTTAACATGACAGTGTTAAGTGTGTGTCGTTCGAAATTTCTAATTGTAACATCGGGTTCAAAAAAGGGAGCGGCGCGCGGCGCGTACTGAGACGACAAGGTTCGGTCACGAAAACGACTGACGTGTAGCGCCAAAACGGAGAGCGGCCTAAACCAATGGACCGGGCTACAGAGTACAAATAAACAAATTAGGCGGGCGTTTCTTTAAAATGAAAATGTAAGTTCGAACACTGGGCTCGTCGTTATGTAAGTCGTAGGTGTATGGTTAATCAAATGGTTTGGTCATATCTCGAGGGGAGTCTACAGGAACTATTAAACCTGGCAGTGCCACATAACCTGCCCACGAATATTTCTAATCTACCTTAACAGCATGTCCGTCTATTTTAGGGCCCCCGATTGCTTCATAACTAACGACTCCTACTTCTTAATTCGTGTGGTTATGCTGCAGAGATGTGTAATAGAGTCAGTCAGTGGCTCACTGTTTACCTTGACAGTGGAATCTTTAGCAAAAAAGAACTCGTAGCATTGAAATTCCCTCGTTGCATAATGGACAATAGGATAGTGTGGGACCTTTTTTGGGCATTGAACTTGACTAGAGCAATTTTGACGGTTACACATCTTTCCTGGTGTATAAATTGACTGCTGTCTGTCTTGGACATGAGTGATTGGAACCAGTTACATACGAGTATCAGCAGGTTACGAACTTTTTATATCATAATAACATAATTAAATGTCATTGGATTCTGGGACATTGATGTATTCCTTAAAAGTGAGACAAAGTGTATTTTTGGGCAGAGTAAATTTGTTATTATAGTATATTAATGATATATCCTACAAACCGTAAAACAAAAGTCTACGTCCACCGAGACAAGTTTAAAATCTTGTTTTCATCATGATTACAGTATGGTCAAGGTCACATTCACATTATCAAATCATCTAGCGTTTAAAATTATTTTGAATGGGTGTAGTGATTTATTATGTTTTACATATTTTCAAGTTACGTGGAAACTCTTGCTCGTGTCCTTACTACACTTCTATAATATTGTGTCATCTATGACGATATTTCATCCGAATAGCTATAACTCTCGAAAGCCGGTAATTTGATTTTGCTGGATGTAATTTTTAAGCCATGAATCTTGATATCTGGATGAGAATAAAAATTACCTGGTCGTCTGAAAACCGGCGTTTATTGAAATTGAGACCATTTGGATATAAGTTATACCAGGAGTTTTAAGCTCACATTACCATCACCGGAACAAGTGAACACCGTTAGTACTTACCCAAGTCGATGAAAATGTTAAAGACATCAGGTGCGAAAGAACATCTTTGTCGGAAGCCACGATAAATATTTCTATCGGCTCGATCTTCAATGTCATAGAAAAAAAATCTGGCAGATTAATTGACTCTTGTACTTACTTGACATTTTTTTAAGATCCAAGGAATACCCAGATCTGACTACGTGTCTTCCGATCAAAAACTATTTACAGGAATGCTGGTCCTGCCAAATTTAGGACTCGGGTCAGCTATAACCAATTCCCTTCATGGTGTATGAAGCATTTAGCCCATTTCCATGTTCTAAGTTAGATTTTGCAGATGTTAACTGGCGCTGATTGGAGTAAAATAAAACTGGCATTGCTTATTACAAGAACGATGCTTCAGTTTATTTTTGTAATGAGTTATGATATATATTCCTTAATGTGTTCATTGAATAAATAATTTTATGAATAGAGTAATCACATAAAAATACAATTACATTTAGAATGATAAAAGTGTTATGACAATAGTTCCAGTATAATACTAAAAACATTCACTCACAGTTTATAGATTTGTATATTGAGTAAGGTAAACATTTTAGTTTTCTGCAGTTGATTGTTTATACTAAACTAATACAAACATACTTAAAACTTTAAAACACTTTTATATAATCTGAAAATAAATAATAAAACACTCGCTTTATATAAACTTTCTACGATTTCTGCAAAAAGTGATTATGCAAATTGACTCTCAACTTGTCATCGGGGCTCGATGAAACTGTTAATCGTCGGGGAACATGTTGATAATGAAGGTTCATGCATTATTTAAGACGTTCGAAGAACTTGTATGTAGAAACATATCGGATGTTCTAAGCTCCCCGTCAACCTACCCTATTACTACCATTATGGTAATGGATCAAGCCTGCCTCTAGTTATCAATCTGCACTCATTGTTTCCATCGATGAAATTTATTATGGCACCATCTCGTCACCTAATCGCTGTTACGTTTTAGTTGCCAATTCTGAATTAAAATCGCGTAAACGGGCAGGCAAACAACACTTTTCAGCTTCATAAGAGTAAATAGAATGAACGGCGGTTCGGTATAAATTTCGGGAGGAAATCGTGTCTTAGAAAAACCTTTAAGCAATCGGAATTGAATAACTTAACGCTGCGCTAGGTAAAGTGGACCAGGATTGTAATGCATAAAATTCCAAGTAAATGTTCAGCGATGTAAATAGTGTAATAAATTTTCCACCGCCTTGAATATTGAGCAAAGGTGCTCTGGAACCTAAAAGTTTTTAATGAAAATGTATGAGGCAGTAAAGCCTCATTAGTCTTAAATGTGCTGTATTATTTCATGTGAAGTAAGTTATTTTGTTCTACATTTTGAGTTGTTCGATACCTGTAAGCAAAGATAAACCGATTGAACAAATAATGACTTTAACGTTAATTGAATCGAATAGTACAAATGAACTTATCTTACTCGCTTCAAACTGACATAAATGTTAATTAATAATTAAAGTTAAATATTTGTACTATATAAATAACCATTATATGTAATCATCTGGCTGGCATAATATTTACACAACACACAATATAATACAGAACATAAAATAAGTACTTGTTTTCCCATGTTGACACGACTTTTCAAAGTTAGTTTTAACAGGGGACGTTACTAATTTCACTACGTCAACGGTTTCACTCAAGTTCTGCCTAACTTTCATACCCATAAGTCCCCAACGATTTAAACCCCACTAACGACCTCAGCCCTGAACTAGTCGCTATGTTGTAGGCTTGTTTGTTTACTTTATATTCCGTATGTTCCCAATGTGCGAAGACGAGATTTTATACAAGAAGACGGCCGAAAGCAATTTTGAGCAGTTCCCTTCATTGATATTCATAGCATTAAAACGTTAAAGCCTTTATGGGAGTCGTAGTAAAATTAATGTATGCAAAATAAAAACATAATTTCTATTGTAGTTATAAATTGAATGTTATTTCGGTAAATATTAAAACCTAAACAATTTGAAAGATTGGCTGCTTCGAGGGCCATAACGGTTTCACACGGCATTCAACGGCGTAAAGGTCCTGGGTTCGAATGCAGGGACGCATATAATTTAATATAATCTTTTATTCAAAAACAGTGGCATCTCCAAATCCTCACGGCACCATCAGGAGCTCTAGTATTCATGTAACGGTACAGATAGTAGGTAGTAGTTACAGACGATAGTTACACCATGGCAGTCCCTTAATAAGAGATTTCACTCATTTGTTGATTTGTATCATCTTCTATACTCATATTTAGAATATTTCATATAAATGTCATTTACGAAGAAAGCACATCGACCAACAATATCATTAAATATTATTTATGGTGAATAAAATATATTCTATAAGAGGAATTTCAGTAGTGTTCACAGGTGTACTCACACATAATTTGATTCGAATTTAGGTTTTTTAATATAATATAAGTACGCTTTATTTGGTTTTTTCATTTTTTTTTTTTTTTTTTTTGGAAATGTAGAATCAATTTTAATAGAATATCTAGTTCACAAAATACATTCCAATTCGTTCTTTTTCCCAATTTGTAAAAGCGAAATTACAAACCGCGAGGGCCGTCTTTGAAGACAGATCGAGCCGTGCACCTGAAATCCACTGTTTTCCAAAATATGATTGTTTTACAGCAAAGTATGGAAAATTATCCGCCTATCTTAACGATCGGATCAACACAGTTCATTTAATGAAGAGAAACAGCTAAGTTTGGAAGGTATTGATTGACTGAATTACAGCGATTGTCTGAATTTACAATTGAAGTTATGAAATTATACTTGATTTTAAAAATTTTAATGAATTATTTGACAGAGGTGTTTTATAAATAGAAAGAAGTGAGAAATCTTCGTCCCTGTACGATTTACGTCTACTTTATCGTTCGGGCAATGTACAAATATAGGCAAACGACAATGGAAAGAAAAAGCAAATTCAGGGTAAAAGAACAACTTCTCAATGGTAATATTCTGCTGAGAGTGAAGGGGTATGTGAGTCTCACAACGGCCTGAAACCTTCACCCCACACACTTAGTGCTCTGAAGGTCCACAATAAGCGCGGGTTACGGAATGTGCTAAAGCTCATGACAATACTTCGTTCAAAAAAATATAAAACAGAGTCTAAAGATCACTGCGGAGGAAAACTTTGTATTCACAGCGGCCATTCGACCCCATCCCTTAGCATTGTGATCCGATTCTACTTGAAGCATTTCGGTTTTATATTTACTTTTCCGTGTTACATTTGTATCTTTTATCTCGTAAAACGTTTAGCCATTTTATATTTATTTAAATATTAATACAACGGCTTGGACACTTTACTGCGAGTGAAAAAGACATGTGCCATTCTACCTTGAAAAACAATGGAGGTATTATAGAAGCCCTTTTGCATTAATCTTTAAAGGCTTCCTTGAGTGCGGAAAAAGTCAATTAAATGTTTATTTCATTATTTAGTCCTCCCTGGGAAAAGTAGTTTACAAGTGATAAAACTTTAGAGTAATTATTTCACGGCAATTATTAAAATCCCGACCCCTTTTTAGTAAAGTTAAAGCAAAATCGAGGCTATGCAAGGAAGGACAAAAGGGCGCGTTCCCTGTACAAATTAGCCGATAGAGTGTGACAACGTTGGCTAATTGATATTAGAGAGCGACGTGGAGAAGTCTTGGCCGGGGATCCTATCTTCTCATGCCCACAAAAGCATATTTAAACGGTTGAGGGTGATCCCCTTCCTTTCAAGCCCTCCCCCCGCCAATTAACTGATAACATTGTTCTCTTAAATGAGAGTTTGTCGGCTAAAATCTTACGCAATGTTACCGGCTCGTTCTGCCACTTCTGATTCTAATACTGTCCCTACTGTCTAGACAGAAATCAATTTTCCGTCGGTATTTTACATGGCGTTTTTCTCAAAAATACCCCTATATCAAAATATTCTTAAAAGCATATTCAAAGCAGTATATAAAAACTGTGAACAACATAGGCATGAAATATGTAAATATAAATTACTTATTAAAAATAAATTAGTTTGTTTCCTACGCGTTTTTAGAAACAGACACAATAAAACCAAGTATAAAAATCGTTAAAAGTTAACTCAATTCGGTGGTTTAAAAATACAGCCGACTAGGTTTCAGAGGTTGGTTAATCGTGCCTTGGGCATTCATAAAAAATGAGTTTCACCTACTAAACGGGCCACCGTTTCCAAACTAAGTTGTAGATGTTCTGTTCGGTTGGTTGTTACAGTTTTTGTGCGTTTTCAGGGTGTTTTACGATTTCTTTTTATCTTTAAGCCTCCTAATTATTCATGTGGAAGGGTGAGAAAGCTGAAGAGAGGGCGACAAGTACGTAGTGTTTTATTACATTCGGGTGTAACATCTATTTTGCATATTTTACAAGCGGAAACAACTCCAACGGCATAAACCAGACGCCGTCTGCGTCTTCCTCTGTTTGTTCAGAGTCGCAGACAACTGGAATAATTATTATTTGTTATTAATTATTACCCCATCTCTTCCTTATTTGCACACTGAGCGCTAACGTACCCTATATATCATTTCAATATAATTTATATCACTCTTTTAATATGATATGTTTACATTACAAAGTTGGGCATAAAGAGAAGTTTCAAGAAAAAAAGAGCGAAAAAATGCAAGTTCCTTCGTCAATATTTCAGTTGTGAAAGCGTCTGTTCATGTTTGTTAATATTTGTATATTTTGTAAAGTACAAAACGGTGTCTTATGGAACTAAATGAAAGGACAGAATAGACGAAAGTTTAAGTGACAAAGGGTAAAATGCCTAAAAATTAAAAATGCTAAATATTTCGATTTAAAATCCTGACATAATTTTCCTATTAGCTCGTTCCGATACATTTATGAAATGATTATTTCTCTAAAGAGGAATTTTCTGCCTTTAATTGGTTAATGTTCAATTTCATTATGGCATTTATTTGATTTGCATTCTTTTTTGTATTCGCTCTTATTCACGGTTATAATTTTGTCTGTCTCGGTATTTTGGTTGCATGATGATGGAATTAATTGATAACAGCTTTCAGTGTTATGCATTGTAATTAAAAATTCAGGGATAATCCCATTATGAAAAAGAAAAATCCCGATACTGAATGCTCTCCATCGTTCTCTCACTCGCTCTCACTCTCTCTCTCTCTCTCTCTCTCTCTCTCTCTCTCACGTTCTCTCTCGCCCTCTCCCCCTTTGCTAAATATTTTGCTTCAAGAATTTTTTCTAATTTATTTAAATAGTGTTTTTAACGTCATAAAGAATTGTAAATGCCTCTTGTATGCTGACGGTCTACATGTATATAACGATAGCAAAGCCAAGAAAGCAAGCCAATTGGACAGTTATATACATAAAACGAATAAAGATTGTAAAATTTCATAAGAGTGGGCTAAAAATGTGCACTATCAACACGACACACAAGAAGACCACAATTACACAGAAGACAAACACGTTGAGCCCTGAAGATGATCTCAATAAATATCGAAACGTTGGCACGATAAAGAAAATGTTTTCCTGAAACTTACATCACACCAGACCGCATCTCCAGATTTCTGAATAATTATCCATTAACAGTCACTAATATAGAAAGAAAATATAACAAAAATAGAAAGGTTTAAAAGAAATATATAGAATTTTTCTTGAAACAATATCTTTAAAATTATTCAGCTGAAAATATTTTAGCTGTGCATAAATTTATGGTTAATAATTTTATATATTTTAATATAATAATCGACAGTATTTAAATTAACCATTTTATGCTGTAAAAGATATTGTTTACGAGTGGATAAAATGATTGAATTTATGAGACCGGCAAATATTCTTATCGTTCCATTTCTAATATTTTCAAATTTTTTTTAACATTGTTGACAATCACATTTACTGTAGAATTATTTACATGGTTTCATAGGTAATACGCAAAAACATTTACTACTTGATATATGCATTTGTTGATTTTTTTATGTTATAGAGTTTTAATAATGTAAATTTAAAGTAGTATACAGATATATGTGTTTGTAAACATGTATATTTGCAATGGCTTAATTTAAAATAATTGTAAAATTTGTAATTCACGTTTAATGGCAGAGAGGTCCAGGAATGGCTTGGTGAAATAAAACATTATCACTCTTTCTTTCTCTTTCTCTTTTACTCTTTCTTTCATTCTCTAGTATCCTCCTCTTTATTAAAATATCAATAACTATGTGTGCACACATATTTTTGAATTAAAGAATCTAGGTTAAAGGCAATATTAATGAATAGGTTTAGACATTGTTCCATTGTCAATTTACCATTTACTTACATGTGATTAATTAGCATTAGTTTCAAAGTTCTGATGAGCTTTGCACGCAATTTTGCAGTGTGAATGTATTTATTAGCGTGGGTGATGAGGCATGTCTGGTGTAGCTGTGTCTAAATACCGTGTAGCTCACAGGCCCGCCAAAATAGTTTAGGTAATTATATATTTGCTGTGTTATGTGAGGGACAGGTCACCGCTATGAAGGTTGTAGTAATACTACCGAGATGCTGCGACCGCTTTCATATAAATGTATTTGTTAGCGTGAATTTTTTGTGTAAATGAATGTGGAAGGCGAGGAATATCGAGTGGTCCAAAATCCCATCAAAAAGAAATTAGACTAATGGATGAACGAAATTCTGGACATACTGTATGAATGTATTTATCAGCACGAATGGAAGGAAATCGGTAGATTTATGAATATCCTACCGACTTTTTATTTAGTTGTAGGGTCAGAAACTCAGTCGTGAACCGGTACTCTGAGCTCTGCCAATTATAGATTAGTTAATCATTTTCTTAGAGTGAGAGGGTATTGTTAGTGAGTCTGTATATATATATATATATATA
>CM077100.1:11759261-11774657 GCA_039619505.1 Cimex hemipterus
ATATATATATATATATATATATATATATATATATATAAATTAAAGTATTTTTAACAAACCACGTGTGGGATGGTAGGAACGAGCAACAAGACACTGCTCTTTTTGGTTGTTAAGAAACAGAATGAAAAGAAGAGATATAGTGAATGAGATAAGGATAAGGTTAAAATGAAACAAAGAAAAATCGGAGGCTTAGAATGCCGGCAATGAAAAAAATTACTTATATTACGTATTGACAGTTTAAAGATGTAACTCAAGTAGCTGAATTGATTGTATCTGCTCTGTACAATTTATTCTAGCTTTTTAGGAGCCTTTTGATATTGTTAGATAAATTCTCTAAAACACCTACAATACACAGTACTAAGATCGTCTTACCCATTTTTTCGTGCGCTAACAGACAGATTTTTATAACTTTGGTGTCATTATTTTTAGAAAGGTGAGTGTTATTAAATAAACGAGCAAGAAAGCCCATCACTTCCCATTTGAAAACATCGCCTTTTAAACAACTGAACGGAATGATTGAAATTACTTGGATTCTACGTAAATATTACTTATCAGAATCTATTTCCAATTTTGAGACTTCACAAAAATTAATTAATTAAAGGCACTTCTTACTATATGGTTGAACTGGTTCAGGCCGGATGTGTCCCTTTATTTTAATTTTATCGTTCTTTGTTTTCTTCTGATCAGTGCGAAATTGTGCATATGATCCATGCTTTCAGATGATACAAGGATTTTCGTATAGCTTACGGCAGTCGTTTGTTTGGGAATGAACGCCTCTTCCCTTTTCAGCTTTAGCACCCTGTGTTGCAGGGCCGAGCGGTTATTAGTTATAGGGGGCCACAACAGCCTTCTTATCAAGTGGGGTCAGCACGGTGCTGCCCGTACTGACGAGCAGTTTTATATCCTTCTTACCCATTCTCAAAGAACGAGGTACGGGGCCTAGGTAAGATATATGGCTGCAGAAGCCGCTCTGTATGGATGGCTCCACTTATTTATCTATTTTTTGTTTATTTATTTTATTTATGTTTTTGTCAATTTTTTCCACCGCTCTCTTTTTAAATTATTTTCACATTTCGCCTAATGTTTTTCAGGCGAAGGATAAGCAGAAGTTTTGTATCATCAAAGGACAAAAGTACTTAAATTATAAGTTCCACGGAAACTTTATAACTTTACCTTTTCTTAATAGAATTTTGTTAATGGCTCGAAACAATTAACAATTTTATATCATCATCTGCTAGTTATCGATAACATGTGAATTCAAAATACCCAAAATACTTGCGAGATGTCGGTTTGTGAACGAAAAAACCGTGGTCGATTTTTTAGAATCCATTAACATTATTACTTACGTTCCATTAGCAGAACTAATTACTATTAATTTAAAAAACGAGGCGACGGAAGTACAAAGCAAAAAAACTAGAAATATTTTTTTAGTATGTAATAAAATATCCACTAACATTGCATTGACCTATGCAAATAATTATAATGTGCAAACTTCCATCAATTTAAGAGTTTTTTAGTCACCACTAAACGAAGTTTAAAAAACCTTTTATTTTTATAGAGCTATTACATTTTTATTGTTCAAGTAGGGATCAACTAATGCAACTATAAAGTAAATATTGTATTTTCTGTAAATTTACATTGAAAATTTAAAAAATGTACAGCAATTAATATGAGTGAACTTTTGTTTATATTAAACACCGACCAAATCATAGATACCTTATAAATAAATTATCCAATTACAACTAAAACCTTGAATTTTTTTATAATTAACAACTTAAGAGACCTCTGAAGTACAGCTTTCATTTGAAATTAATTGAGTAAGCCAAACGTTACCCTCGAATTGGTTAAATTTTGTTTCAAATCTTCAGTCAAGATGTGTAACACGTATTTTACATTTTATACATATAATCATTTTCGTCGCATATGGCTTTTCGTAACTACTCGATACAAGCTGAAAATTTATGTAACTGTGTATTGAGTGCTTGTTGCTTTCAATTTTTATTGTTTTTATGGTTCAATTCGATCCGAATTCTTGGCTGAATTTGTGGAGAGGCAATCGGGTAGAAAATAATGTAGTATTTAAAAAAACCTGTACTATGTGTTTTGTTTTCTATATGAAAAATGCTTCACAAAATTAAATAGAAAATATTTTTTTTAAAATTATACAATAGTTGTTCAATCAAGTTGCCTATTAT
Organism: Cimex hemipterus; assembly: GCA_039619505.1. Classification (NCBI taxonomy): domain Eukaryota; kingdom Metazoa; phylum Arthropoda; class Insecta; order Hemiptera; family Cimicidae; genus Cimex; species Cimex hemipterus. The sequence goes on from CM077100.1 coordinate 11,761,457, forward strand.
TATTTAGAAAGAGAATTTAATTTTTATTATTTATACATAGATTTTTTATACTAAAAATAGATTCTGATGATGGGAATAAATTCCCAAACGTCCCAATGAACGTAAATAAATAATATATTAACTTGTTTCATTAACAAAAATACATGGAATTGTTTTTTAAATTAACAAATAAAATTTAAAAAATAAGAAAACTTTTTATTTGTAATAATTAGATTAGTTGATGCAGGTAAGAGCTAAAAAGCACCATTTCGCGAAAAGAAAGGCTTGGCCTGAGGCAAAGGATTAATGAAGTACTCTCAGCTATTTATTCAGGGATTTTCACATTTAGATATTACGTTCAGTTAATTGGTCAAGTATGTATTCAACCACCATAAGAGTTATTTTGGTAACTAACGACTAAAGCTGGTAGCATTTTTCATGAAATGAACGGATAAGACCACGTTACTTGGCGAAATTTCCATCTTTTGCCCCATCGCCCTAATCGAAGGACTTTTCCCATTGTCAATCCAATACGTCAAATAAATAGTGTGTCAACCGAACAAAGGCGTACAATTTTATAGCCAACTGGGCCTTTTTAAACTTAAAAGTTCAACGTAAAAAAAGGTATCCATTGGTAGTACATTCTTGTTGGAAGGAGATAACTTGTTAAGTTATTGTGCCAAAATGTTTAGTTTTACCTCAAAATAAAACGGGATACACTAACAAAATAGCCCTTTCTGTTTTACAACCAATATTCTATTCCAAATCCCCTACTGCAAAAGTGAAACACTTCTTCAAAGTTTTTCTCATTTTTCAAAGTTTCACCTAAAAAACAAAAGAAATTTGAAAAAAAAGAACGATCAAGACTAGCAGTTATTAAATAAGGTTAATTTATAAAATTATAAGCTATCGAACATATAAAACAGAAGAGCGTGAAAAATATTTTCTACCTCAGATGTGACGAGTGTTTTTAATTTTTTCTACTTGTTTTGGAATTGAACTAAGAACTTCCAGTTCTACTCCAGACATATAATTATTAGCCAAAAATAAAGGACAAATAAAATAACTGTAATTTATATGTATATTTTAGCTGAAAAACTAACTTATAGTTAAAGAAGAAAAACTGAAATCAAGCTAAAGAACATACATAAAATACATAGAATTGTATAAACTAAAACTGCACTTAATTCGTCACATTGTTTTTATCAATAGATATTTGTTTTTGCTATGTTTGGAAAGTGGGTATATCAGTTAGATCAAAACAAGGATAAAGGATTTTTCAATGTTTACTTTTTGTGTAATTTAAACGGTTTATTCATTCTTATTTGAATTCTGATGCAATACATGGTTTAGTTTACATCTATGTTGCGCGTCATGTGGCACTTATTGATATGATGGATGTTCCAGATATCCAAGCTATTGCCATCGGAGCTCTCTACGAAACTGTTCGAAACGCTGTTAGACGTTTTCGAGAAACTGGGTCCCACTATAAAAGGACCCCCCAGAGTAACAGAACTACAGGTTGACAGTCTTCTGAACGCCATGCCACGCTATTCGATGCCACCTGACGCAAATCCAAAGTCCAATTGTCCATAGGATTCTATTACCCCCTTGCACATCTTCCCGATACTATGGAACGATAACCTACTCTGCTCTCTAGAATCCCCACTGTCCAAATTTTCGTCTGGTCTCATCGAGTACAATCGAAGGCAAAATAATCGGACACTCATTCTTTTAACTACGTGTATTATTGCTTGTAAAGCTTATTTTAATACAAACAAAATTAACCGAGATCAAAAATTCATTAGTTTTTATATTTTTAATTAATTTTAATGGTTGGTAGAACATTGATCAAAGCATCGGAATCCCATGTTAACTAACAATTTCTCACATGTTTTTGCTCAGAAAATTATCTAACAATTTATTTCATGGTTTTGCTTTCTTTGTAGTTTATTTGAAACTAATAATTTTGACGTTACATTAATTACAACATTCTTATTTTATTATAAACCAAATTAAACGAAATCATTAAAATGAGTATTAATGAACTCAAATTGTCCGTTAAGTTTATGGAGACAATTTATTTACGTTGACGTTTACAGATAATTTAAAAATAAAATGTTATGGGTTCTGTTTTGATGTTTGCCCAATTTTCAGGACGACTGAACCATCAGCAAACCAGTTAACGTAAAAATTTAAATAAACGAAATTTGTCAAATAAGAGAAAACAAATAGTAGAGATTCGAAGTTTCGTTACAGTAATTAATTTATTAGCAAATAATTCAATAAACTCGTTTGGTGAAAGAGAAATGTTTGAAGTTGAGGTTTAATCAAGTATACCAGTAATTACCCATTCCACGTTCAATTATAAACAAATCATTGCGTATCAATGAATTAGTTTGATCGTAGCCCAAACTGATCGAACAGTTTTCCGCTCTAGAAGATATTAAGAGTAGAAGTTTTAGATTGTACATGCAAATCGCCTTACAAGTCCTGCCTCAAAGGAAGCATTACGGACTGCGTATATCTCGGCCGCTTTTCTGGACCGTATATTCTACAGCAGTATGCCACAGGGAAATATAATGTTGGATGCGAGGAGATTTTATAACATAACTACAACAGTTGAAGGAAATCACACCCGCCGTGTCTTCACTCATAAATCTCCGACTGGGACCGACGATGAAGCAATAGGAAGAGGGACAAATAAGGAATTATTGAATTATTCTTAACACATTTATGAAACGTTGTTTAAAAACGTTTTTTTTTTCTTAATACGGTTTTATGGCCGAGCAATGCATTAAATGGCTTTTTAAATGGGTAGCCCATTAGAATGCCTTTTATCCTTATCTGAGACACCATTTAAGAAGCTCGAGAGGCTGACGTAACCGTGTACAATGTGATAACCTTCTTTACTACCTCATAAATTTAAATGTGAGATAATTAAGAGATGACATACACCTTAGCCGTTCCCAAGAAGATCTTTCTTTCGACAAAAAACTTGTATCTAGCCCAAACCCTTTCATAAACTTTTAAAAACGTTCACCCTTTTTCTTATTAGTTCATTCTTAATAATTGTTTCATAGTTAAAACATATAAACCTCGGCGAACTTACATCACTTTACAATATTTAAAAACGTACTAAATTCTTCGCTTATGTGAGCAAATAAGTACGCAAAAATGATAAACGTTAATAAATCAGAGTTTCTTCCCTTCCTCATTGGTTCTTCCTTGGAGAAAGGGAGGTACGAACTTAAAGAACTAATACCACTAATTTTTATTATTACAATGATTAATTAATTACAATGACAGATTTTTACATATTATTTGAATGGATAAGATATGATTGCTTTTATTTAGTTATATGTATACATTTTAATTTCGGTAATGAATTATATCACAATATTTAATGAATTAACAAAATTTTTGAACTCAACTGTAAACTTTTTGATTGGATCAGTATTTTCGGATAGCCATCTTCAACCTTTTAAGAAAACTTTCATTGTATCTTTGAAGATTAGACCGTCAAATATGACATGGTCCCAAATTTTATATACTTGTAAACCTTATGTACATGTGGACCTCCCGTGATTTTAAATGTATTGAAATAGGATTTTATCTTGGCATGTCCGTTCACAAACTGGGTCATTTTGTAGCATTGCTGGAGGTCGACGGTTAAGCGGAATTCGATCGTTTGAAAAAAAAAAAGCTTTCGTTGCTGCTCTGGTTGTGTTATTTTCCCTTTCAAGTTCCCCGGCTTTTATTTCTTGCTACTTTACTTAATAACTTTTGGAGACTGCCTCAATATAGATTGGCCGAGCCCCATAATGTGGCTTTATTAATTGTCAGCATTTTTGGCAGACTAGCTCAACTTTAGGGTTCCAGGTAAATGTTTTTGTGGAAGACAACGACTAGATACTTCATAATTGTTCAACTTCCTCAAGGTTTTCTTTTAATAGATATTCATTTACTTTTTGTCTACCCCTGTATTTGCAAAATATATGATTTGTGTTGTATGCTTGATTTGTTGCCAGTTGGATAAAAAATATTATTTTGCCAAAAACCAAAATTAATTGATCATACGCGACACAACAACTGCAACTGCAGAGGAGTAATTAAGTTTTAGAACTGAGAAGTACATTATGGTCCAAAATACCGGCCTGCAGCAAAACCCTTTCTTCTGGTTTCGAATGATTTCTAATGATTTGGTCGTTAACGAGGCTAATCGTCTTGAAATGTATTGTTTTGACAATTTGTATAAATCCTTTGAGCATCATTTCTGAGGTAGTTCTTTTAATATCGCAGTTGACATGCTGTATCAAATGGTTTTTTGAAAAAAACATAGATGTCATTAAGACAAGTTCCTTGTGGTTCATTTTTTCTTTAATCCAATTTTTAAGTCAATACAAATTCAACAGCACTCTTTTGAGCTAAATTGTTTGATTGATTAGCACTGTTTGATTCTAAGGTTGTGCACAATTCTATTGATGGAATTTTCCCTGAAACTGGTAAGACACTTATCATCGGTTTATATTTCGAGGCGTCCTTCTTGTTTTCTTTGCCAGGCTTTATTTTAAATACCATACTGGAATGTTTACAGAAGGATGGAAAAACACTTATCCGAAAACATTCATTGTAAATCCCACGCGTAGTTTTTTCCAATAGCACTTCGACGAGAATTTCTTCCTGTTGCCTTATTTCCACTAATACCCGATATAACGTGATATAATTCATAAACCACTTATACAATGTGTTGTTATTAGTGACAGTTAGTCGATGATTACTCGGAGATCGTCGACGTAGGTTTTAGAAAAACATTTTCCTTATCGTTCCCACGTTCCGATCTTCATTGAAATTATCTTCAGAGCATAGGTTTTTACAAACATTGTTAAAAATTGACAAATACATGTAGGATGTGGAAAAAGGAAGGAAGTCGGTATAGAAAGGCATTTTTATATAACGAATCGGCTTCTTTGAGGTGAAGGGAACCGACTATGGGAAAATATGGGTAATAGTTCGGCCTGATTAGCCTTTTAGGATTATATAGATGTGGTAATTAGGGAAAGTAGAGAAACAGATTGTTGAAGAATTTGATTATGTAGAAATGTTCGACGTGTGGAGTGTAATTGCTTTATGATATACTATATATTTGGTTTGTTATATGTATTTTATTGATATTGAATTTGATTAGTGAGATTAGTGTAGCTGCGACCGAGTTTGCACGTGTATATTACCTAGCTTATGATATGTCAAACAAATAATTTAAACAAAAAATTATATAATATCATTTTTTTGTTGAAGAGCCTTGGTCCGCTCCAACGCGTCAGATCTTCCATCAAATAAGAAATCCTGGTGTCCTGCTGGGTGTCGTCTTGCCGTGACGCGCCGATTTGGTTCCGGCTTGGGAGGCGGGTTCCTTTCCGGAGGGAATTATATTTATTAAAAGCGCAACAAAAGTGTTATAATACTAATTAAAAAAAACAAACATATTAAATGGATTTTCCCTAGGCTTTAAGAAAATATGTACATATTTTTTTAATTTTAAAAATTAAATTAAAGTATTTATTTATTATTTTTCACTAATTATTTTTAACTACAATTTATACTATATAATTATATTTCCGTGAAAGTTTAATAAGCGCCATAACTTCCCTGACCGTTGCTTTAAAATTAAAAAAAATATATTTAAAAATCCTATGTACATTTTGTTTCATAAATAATGATACTTACACTTAACTGTAAAGTTTCCAAATATATATAAAATATAATATTTTGAATCAGGCACTTCACATTAAATCACGCCATAAAAATAAATGCTGTTTTTATTATAAGGAGAAAAATATTCTTGGGCGGATAAAACCGACTAAAATAATAATAATTCATAATCATAACAATAGAGCCCACGGTATGCTAAGCTTTATGTGCATTACCAGAAGAGTTATACGATGTTAGCGGTCCATGGCCACGTGATAAGTATTGATTTTTAAATCAATCCCATGTTTGCGGAAGTTTTTCTGATTGGGCTTCTTAATGCCATTAAAGTACGAAGTAGCCTTCGTTCGTGCTCGCACTACGCAAACAATACATTTATTGTTGTTTGGATCCGTTGCTCTTCCATTAGCTGACCCAGTAACATTCTTCGGCAGACTTAGCCCCCTTAAGATAGCCGAATCACCGTACTTTCGACGCAATGCGGCCGCCCGTGAATTCAACCGGGTCGACAGAAAATTATCACTGAAATATTATTGAACATTGAACCTCATTTCTATAAACGCTTACTGACAATATTGATAAGTAATAACAATAATTCAAGTCCTTCAAATTTGAACGTGGAAGGAGAAGACAGAACAGCTAGACATACCGATTTCAATCAAGCTAGTAATAATAAAAAATGTATACTTATTTTTTGTTCAAATTTAGTGAAAAAATCTCACCGTCATCTGATTTATCACAGTAATAATACAGCATTTACAATAAAATTTATTCATTGGTCAGTAAAAAACAAGAATATTTCTAGTATATTCATACATACGTTTGTTTTTTCATATTCCTTATAATAATCGAATTTTATTTGTTATAATACAATAACATACAATAAAATAACTACAGAATAAACGCCATAGGCGTGGGACATTTCATCTGTAGGTCCTAGGGTTCTATTTCTGTGGTCAACCTTAATCTTTTTAATTATTTAACTATGGATTTTATTCTTTCACAATATCTTATCACAATTTTTATTTCCTGATTGTCGACGCTGATTGACCCTATTTTAGTTCACAATATTTTTAAAATAATTTCTTTCTTGTAACCTGTTTTCCCTGGGAGATAATGGATGAGTTTTAATTCATCTTCGTATTTACTAGAGGAAAGTGCGGTTTTTATCATCCTTTCGATGGAATATATAAATCCGGCAAGCTTGCGATCCCACGAAAGGTGCGGTTCATTACCGATCTCTTCGCATCGGTGGTTTCTGAAAACCAAACAGCTAAAAAAGGAACTATTTTATTACATTACACGTCTTCGAATACTTACAAATAAAAAAGCCCATAATTAATCCAACACTTAATTAAACAAAACACTTAATTAAGTCGTTAGTTCAAAGTCTCTTGCTTGACTTTTTTTTAAAGTTTGAATGGGCTTTGTATATTTCTACAAGTTCTTGTCGTTTAAGTCGCTTCCATTCAAATTGCAGCTTAGCTGCATGTCCAGGTTTATCTCGTGATATAGAATCTGACGATTTTAATTCTCTTTTCTTTGAACTATGCTCTATTTGGTAGGACGAAGAACTTACAGAATCTAAACGACGCGAGAGCATGGCTGTGCCATCATGGAATATGCGAATACCTTTGTCATGTGTAACTGTTGTCAGTTTATGTCAGTTTTTGACAATGTTGGAATCGAGTCTTCAAAAAAAGTTGAAAGAAACCACTTATTAAATATTTACCTACCACAATTTGAAAACAACTTTAAGATAGTTTTGCATTGAAGATAACCATAAAATAAATCAAAAGCTTGGTAGGTAACAATTGAATATTTTTTTATTTCAAACCATACGAGATCGAGATTATTCGTGGTTAAAAGCGTGGTCAACAGATCTAACAATTTACAAATGCCTAGGGACGTCAATTGTATGTATGTGGTAAACAGGCGGGAGGTTAAGCGCAACCTTGAGAAACTCGTACTCGTGCTGGAAGGCAAATTTTCATAGCAAGCCAAATTTTTGTGTAAATTCATAAACGTTTCGAAGAAGCAAGATTTGTGGGAAACAATTGTATTAGCGGTTTTGGGAGTGAAAAATTAAATCCCTTTTCAAAGTAACCGTGATGATATTCTATGTGATTTATTTTCTGAAAAATAAAAACCTACTCAGGAAAGTTAAAATAAGTCGCAAGTCCCAATGGGAGGACGATGATTTTTTTATATTAAAGTCTGGATAAAGCCGCGATAATTAGAAAATTGTTAAGAAAATTAAATTGATTGAAGAACGAAATAAATATGTAAACTGTACAATTCTAAACAGCTTCACTGTGAAGATATTGATGAAATTTGTTTTAAAGCCAGTGGTACCCGCAGAAAAAAAAATCTCTCTTGTTGCTCAATATAACTTTTTGTTTTTCTCCCTACTTTCTGTAAACATCTTAATTCTTTTTTTATGTATTATGCACATGTTTGTTTTAAAATATTGAAAGAAATTATTATTCATCAAATAGAAGACGTATCAGTCAAAACTAGAGTAATTAAAACTATTAGGGGAATATAATTGCCAATGTTACAGTTGAATAATTTAATAATTATGGAAATGATACAAGTTAAGCCGTACGCTTAATAAGACGAACTGCCCATGTATAGATCATCCATTCTACAATAGTATTGCATGTTTCACAGCCATTAAAATGAGCGTATCAGTGTTAACGACCGTTCAGCATTGTGAAGAAAAGCAGTTTTTTCCCTCTTTTACTCCCCAATTGTTACATTTAGCGGATTGATAACTATTACTATTTCTGTACACTATTTTAATTATCTTTTATATATTTTATTAAATTAAATACAAGTCACTTTTTATATTTAGCCATCATTTGTCGTATAGACGAAAATATTTTAATCGACCGCCATATAATTTTATTCTCACAAGCTTGTTTATGCCGGTAAGTAGGTCTTTTTACGGTCGTCGCTTTCAAAATGTCCCCAGTTTACACTAACGTTAACTCAGTTGGCCGTGTGTTGTTTGGCGTAAGTTGATGTAGAGAGGGAGTTAAACGGCTAAGTGGTTCTTCCTGCTAAGTGGTCCCTCTGTAAGATTAGAACATGGATCGCCCCGTGCTTGGATCAATTTACTCGCATATTATAAAGTGCTTCGGATCCAAAATTACCAACTTTTGCTACTCTGTTGAGTGGGCCGTTAAAACCTCAGGGGCTAGGGAAGTGTCCTAATATAATTGGTTTGATTGTGAACGGCAAACTATTTAAAGTAGCGCCAAACATTGAGAGTTATTTTTTTTTCTCACTACAAAATAATTGGAACGGATATAAAATGCGGCGTTTTTCCTACAGCCTTTTTAATAATCTTTTCCTTCTAGATCCGTCTTGACCAATGTAGTGGAACATGATAAAAAACCGAGCCAAAAAGTTGGATCATCTTCTCGCTCTTTCAGCAATGTCACGATAAAGAAATGAATGTTCTTACTAATCCTTTATAAAGTGTTACATGTATCGACCAGGCTTTTACTAAGGAATAATCTGGATCTCGGTATAGTCCAGATGAAAAATTGTTATCTGCCCGGTTATACATCACATAGCAATATTGGGACTTAGTCTTCAAAAGTATCGGAATCATCTATTAAAAATTGAATTGCCAATTTGTACAAATTTTATGATAGTTTAGCCCTGATAATAATTAAACTTAAAATGGGTAGAAAGCTTGGCAAATAACAATTAAATCTTTTTTTATTCAGACCATACTAATATGTTGATTATTCATAATATGTTCAAGCTATCAAATAAGAATTTGGTTTTATAAGGGAAAATCATTACTTAGATAAGAGCTTTTAGCAGGAACTGCAAAAGACAAATCGTAAGGATTGTTTAGAATTTTCATCTGCGTAAGAAACTATTAAAACCGCATTTCTAACATGATTTGTTAGATGCGAAACGCGTAACAGATTTAAAAATAATGGTATAAACAGTTTATAGCTATTCCGTGGCAATATTACGGCTTAAAAACAGTACAGTGATATTTCTTGGCAGATATATTTTCATTTCGTGTGCTGTCGTTTAGTAGCAATAAAACAAGAGAAAATGACGACTTGTTGAATCAGCGCTTGCTTTTACTTAATACGTGTGCAATTCTAAATCTTAACAAGGCCAAACTGTCTAGTTAGTATTCAATTTCGTTCTCGGCAAGGACGATTTTGATCGTTCTGAACGGTTACAATTCCGACCATTTGCAAGAATCAACATGAATTTTCATACTTAAATTTTTAATATTTTAAGGCAGTTAAATTTATACCGTATAATAGTCCTAAATTTCTTCGAAATCCCGTAATATGCACCTATTCTAAATATTACCGAATCCACTGTCCATCAATACAACGGAATTATCGACTTTTACTCAAGTTATTTGAGTGCAATTGAAGATTTAAACAGCATTTTAAAAAAGAAAATCTGTTTTGACCACTAAACAAACTTCATACAACACACACTGCTACAGTTTTAACATATGGAAATGTCGCCATTTTCTTAAGTTAACAGAGAATTTTTGTTGTCAAAACAAGGAGTACTACAAAATGCATTCTTGATACTGTCACGTGCAGCATTTGTACAACAAATTTTCCTGTACACATCGAAATCATCATTCCTATCTATATTTAATGACATCACAATACTTCCTTTGAACATATTCCTATCCAAGCAACGGGAAAAATCTAAGAGAAATTTAATTATATCAAAGACGTGCAAAATTGGACGACAAGAATATAAGGGGGAAAACGTACCCTGTGTACATTGAAAACAGCCCTCCAACGATAAAGAGCGAACAACTTCCAATCAAGTGAAAAATTTAGGATTGTAACTGAACAGCAGCAGACTGATGTGACACCCCCCCCCCTCAACAAAAACCTACAATAGCTTAACAGAAATTTCAAAAATATCTACACAAAGCATCGACCACTTTGGCAATACAGTGATGGCCCGTACTTACCTCATCATTCCTTTGGTTAACGAACCGATTGAATTAAAATAGGAACTGGGCATTTATTGGCAGAGTTATAATAGTTTAACGATTTTTAAATGAGCAACGTCCGAAGGGTCCCACATTCCAATCAGAGAGGCTCTGAATTCTTCTGAAATCCAAATGGGCTTTTTAATCCTTAAATCTATTGGCTTAATATCAGATCCTTTCCCTGTACCCACAATTCTTCTTAAAAGATTCCAATTATGCCAAAAACAACGAATATAACTGATAGATATTCGATACAATGATTTCACGATTTCAATAACCTTCGTCCACGCTTGCTTTATCATTTTTCGACGTTGGTTTAAAGGGAAAAGTTAATTAATTTCATTTTGAAAGACAACAAGTACACCTGGCGCAAACTTTTTCTAAGCACACCTTAAAAAGTTTCGCCTAGTGTTTGTTCTTATTGTGTTTACCAACTTATGTTTATTATGTGAAAGAGTTTATATCGACGTGATTGATAGTATTATCTCACATACGGTCTTAATTCTCATTGCGAAATGTTTCTGCTCTAGTATGTAGAATATAAACAACAAAATGCATGCTGCCTTATTATTTATTGTTAATACACTAAAAACATACGTCTAATTTACAAGGTCTTCCCCTTCTACGACCTAATTGTCTCCAGGCATGAGAAACTATGTCTGACATGAAAATATTAGTGAAACAATTTTTTGAGAAAAAATGAACATATCGCTCCTATGACTTATTAAATAAAATTGACTGTCTAAGTATATAAGAGACTTTTGAGTTTTGTGTGACAGATTACTTCCTAATGTCGTCTTAAAAACAAAATAATGAAGTTAAAAAGTATGTTATGATGAAGTTAATGTAGGATGCCCTCGACTTTCCACAACATGCCTGGGTACCTTACTCAATGAAAGGCATTTTATCTATAGTACTTATAATGGCTAAGGCGAAAAAATAATTTAACGACTTACGAATATAGTTTATTTATCCAGTCGTCGGCGAGTAGTTAATCGATAAAATAATTCCAAGGAAATTGATATGTCTTTGATTACCATTAACTTCAGATAATAATTTTATCATATGATTTTGATACAAGTGTGTACACTAATCATTTTTGGAGAGTAATTATCAAATTATAAACACTGAACAGTCAGAATCATAAGTCAAATAAAGAGGATATTTTTTTATTAGACACAGTAAAAAAAATAATGATAAATGAGAGCTCAAGACACATCGCTTGCACTAATACTACTCTAAATTATTGCTACTTCGTCTATAAACCAAAAGTAAATCAAGAAAAATTAAAAAGTCATACTATTCTGTTTGAGGTCTATATTCAAAGGGCGAAGCTAAAGGTCAATTTGTTTATCATTAGCCACGATTGGGGAAAGGCGGATTCTGCGCCACAATACAATCCTGCAGTGATCACGAGGAAATTCAAATGAACATCTATTATCCACTTCTAAGAGCCAACTTCGGCCAATTCCATCAAATACCAACCCAAGAGTTGACCGGCTACATGCACCTATCAAAGCACCCCCGACTTTCAGTAGTGAATAGTGAAGTGATTCGTTTCCCTGCATGGCAATAGAAAAACCTACAAGGCCGACGTCGAAAATTTTTATATATTTCTGCGGTTTAATTCAATGGCAGTTTATTTGTAAAAATAGTAAAAATATCTTTAGCAAACCTATGTTCTGTTATTTAATTTTAAAAATGTTTTAAATGAACTTCGTTAAAAATAAAACAAGTATTGCCCGTTCGTTAATTCAAATCTAAAAATTGTCTACCTTTCTACAATATAAAATTATCTTACCTCAATAAACTTTTAAATATTTTAACCTATTTCCTGTTATCATTTACCAACTATCAATAAGTCATACCCCCATACTTATTTTAATAGATATATTAAATATGACGACATTTGACACTTATATTTGCTTCGGGTATGGCTAACGTTAAACTTTTTAAATGCAAATAGTAATAAAAATTCTTATGCGCTGCGTTTCTTGATGTAACCTTAACCAAGGAAAATACAAATTCAGATTTGAAGATAAACTTTTTCCGAGTTACCAACAGTACTTGATTAATATTGAATTAAAATTTTTTCGGTTTTAGTGACAGAAATAGACACACAGAAAATGAAAAACGTTTGCTCTTAATAATGAGGTATAAACACGATTATTTAATTTCTCAAAGGTCAGTTATAAAGAATGTAAAAAAAATATTTATTTCTAAAAAATATACCATTCGGTTACAAACTATGCGCAAAATTTAGTTAAAGTTCTATGAAAAAATAATAACAGTAATAAAAAGGAAAACAAAAAACTTATATGTATTTACATATAATAATGGCCTTTGTAACAAATATTTTCAACTCGGCAAAAAAGGTCCTTTTCAAATAAAATATATAAAAATGCTGAGGATAGTTTAATGAACTAAAAGAAAAAATAATTACTGTTGACATATTATACATATATATATATATATTTTTATATATATATATATATAGTTATAAATGTT
>CM077100.1:11793564-11808925 GCA_039619505.1 Cimex hemipterus
GTGTGTGTGTGTGTGTGTGTGTGTGTGTGTGTGTGTGTGTGTGTGTGGCGTGTTTGAGTATTTACCACCCTAGGTTTTTTATTTATGTCACATCACGTTAAATTAGCCGTAAAGCTTAACATAAATATTGATATTTTGTCTACGTATAATCAATTCGTAGAATTACGAAAAATAATTAATCCTATAAGTTTGCATCGTCAAGCCTAAGAATAAACCTATTAGCATTTTATTATAAAGAAAAGTTTTATTTTTCCGCATGAAACATTGAAGGTAAAACAGGAATAAAACTGTTAAGAATTATGCGCTATTCCCGTATTTAAATTGCTTATTCATTCAGGGGACTTTTTCCGATTCAAGAGGGAATGCTCATATACAATTGCATTGGTTCAATTAGCCCAAAACCCAGTTGGGTTATTTATAGCGCGACAATTCCCACATGTACCTGCCCAAATGGCCAATTCGAATTAATTTCTATTAAAATAATTTATCTACAGTTTAATTTAAGCATTGATAGTACTTTGAAAAAGTCGTACAAACCGTATTGATCTTGACGGGGTGAGCGTTTTAACTGGCCAATAAAACAACTGAACACCTTTGTTATGGAAGTAAACATTAACATTACAAAGTTATTTTATGACAGTTGCATTAACAGTAATGCGCATGTACATTTGTGGCTAATTGAATGCTAAATATGTTTGAAAAGATAAAAGCTGTATTAAAAACATTTTCTATATCAAAAGTAAAAGGATTGATGTAGCCATAAACTTAATTTATGAAAGTAATTCTTAATGAAAAGTGGTTTTCTATAATTCCATAGACAGAAAAAATCATAAATTTGATAAAACATCAAATGGAATCAAGCCCCTTTTTACCAATTATTTTAAATAAATCAGCGCGATATTTTTGCACGCAGAGAAATTTTAGATCTGGAACCAAGTGTTCCAGAGTACAAGATCCAGGGACCTCCTAAAACAACACTCTACAGAACCCTGACAAAAACATTACATGTCCTCTGAAACGGGTATTTTTTCTACCCGACGTTTAAACTTCAATTCCCTCCAGTCCTAAAAATACTCGGCACTGTGTTTATTTTGCTATATTTAATGATACATAAACTCTCTAGTTTGAATTATACATCAGTTTACCGGGGAAGGGAAGAATGATGGAAATAATTGGACGTTTCGGACGGTTTTTATGTGTCATAAATGGCCCACAGTTTACATGGACTACATGTCAACTTGTTAACTCATTTATGAACATCTCATTTGACTGAGTCGCCTCACTCCATTAAACCTCAATCGAAAATTAAACAGAGCGCGCAAACTGGTACAGTGTCCGTTAAATACACACGTATCTAGATAAAATGGATATCAAAAGGATTCAGCGTATTTTCAAAGGACTTTATAGAAGATTTTGCCGATCCATGTTGGTTATTAAAATTTAAAAGATCGCACTTTTTTAAATTCGGTATTATGAAAATGGCGGTGTAATCGATTCCAATGGACAGCTAGCTAACATACCAATAGTGGGATCACCATTTTAAAGAAATCAATTCACTATTTTCGTGGGCCGCTTCCACCAATTAATATGTGACAATTAATTATGGATTTTACTTGAGATAAAAAATATGGCAAATTGAAATATGGCAAAAGGAGGGAAAACTCACAAGGTGAGGTTGAGATAGGAAGTTAATGACCGAGCGGGTATAGGCCACGGTAGCTCAGGTGATGGAGCAGCGACGTATCTAGCCGAAGGTCGTGGGTTCGAATCCCTATGCCATTAACTATTTTCTTCTCAACTAAAATCCGTAATTAATTGTCATATATTAAAGAAACTTTAGTTTAGTGATAATAGGATGAAAAATATCAGGCACGTGTCCGAACGAATGCCAACAGGCACTATTAGCTGAGAACAAAATTAGGTAATTTATTTTTTTTCCATTATCACATACGTATTTCAGGTATAATATAATGAAATTAAATTTAGATAAAGTTACAAAAACGAGAAGTGCTTCCTGTAAATTAGGTCAAAAATACTTTTGTTATTAAAAACTATTTGGATTCATTTGGAAACCATTTAAAATCTTTAAATAGTAATTTTCATTGCAAAAAATACATATTTTGGCTGGATTCTATGGTGGCAATTTTTTCCACTCATCTCAAGTGTTGCACTTTATAACTTCTCTACATTTTATTAAAATTCAAAGTTATATCAACCTACATGTGTCCTACATCTTACATGTATTTATTTAAACAATTGATGTCAATAAAGATCAAAACGTTGGCACGATAAATAATTTTTTTCTAAAATCTACGACACACCAGAACGCATCTCACAATCCCCGAATAGTTTATCAACCGTTGGAAAGCTTGACTGCTCGACTTTGAATATGTCAACCACGTTTACATGTTAAATCATAATAGTAATAAAAATAAAATATCAATGAAAAACACCTTAAAAGTATTGTTTTAAATCTTCGGTTCTAATTTATTTACAGGTAGTGTAATCTTGGATGCCTATAGAGTCTCTAATATATCGTTAGAACAATTGTGCTCTCCAGGGATCACGTTCAGGAAAACAGAATCTCTCTGGGTTCGTTGATGAGCGTTGCACTTTTCTTGGTGGTGGTGGTGAACAGTAACCCTGACCCCCCGGTCCATCGAAGATAATTAAAATGCGTGTTGTCGACGACCTCTACTTCAACGATTCGGGTAAAGAACTAGCGGAGGCCGGCGGTAGGAGTCGGAGATGAACGTTGTAACTGGTGGAGCCGAACAAACGGGGTTTACCTTCTCTTTGTCGAAAGCGGCGTGTGTCCACTTTCGCAGATTGAGGAAGGCTCTCGGCTTATCCCATTCAGCCCAGTTAAGCACTGTATCTCATATACCACCGCTGTTTGTGGTATATGAGAGAGGTTCTCTGTGGACGCAGCCATCGTGCCTTTGTCAGAGAAATTCGCCGAGTTGGAGCGCCTGGGAAAAACGGTGTTTGTTGTCGACCAGTGGGCTTGGAAAGTAAAAAACTTGCGGATGAGGCGGCGAAAGCAGTCCCAGCCTTCAGGATCCCTATTTGGCCCTCGCACTTTAAGCTCGCAGTTAAAATGATGATAAAAGAAAGGTGGCAGCACCGTGGGCGGGATTGCCTGAGGGGTTCTTGTAAGTCCAGAGCACGGCAGGTAGATGGCCTTCTGAAAACGTGACTAGGGATCGTCATCACCCGATGTAGAATTTTAGGCCAATGTTCGAGCAGGTGCCCCTTATTATATAAAGAAAGGTTGCGTACCACATATGTGTCGTGCCTTAGCTCCTTATAGAGAGCGTATAGGCCGCCGGTTTAAGCAATACGGTACATAAAAACCGAAGAATGAGAAGTTTGTAAGAATATTTCTCGAGCACAAGAGTCAGTTTCTAGTGCCTCTGTTTCACTGTTTATAGGACATGCCAGTTTCTAGTGCCCCTGTTTCACTGTTTAGAGGACATGCGGAATTTTCACTGTATATATATATATATATATATATATATATTAACCACTTTGCTAAGTTGAGTTCCACATAAAAATTTATAAGCAATCTGGGTTTTATACAAATTGGAGGTTATCGAGTATTATGTTCTGCCAGCTGAGCCAGATATTTTAGGTCATTAGAATTGAGAAAAATATAAACGATGTTGACAAAAATTCGTCAAGCGTTTTATTTGATATCCCCTATTCTCATGTAAGTCTGGAGAGCAATTTCATACCATTTTGTCAAGTTTATTGATTATTGATGAAAGTTTTTAACGGGTCGGTTGAACCAAGTAAAAGTTGTTACCAATTTTTTGATTTTCAAAAATGTTCTTCGGTATTTTGTAGATGAAAAATTTGTGAGATTATTTCCGAAAAATTGTAACCTGGAGTATTATTGATGAGAAAAACGAATTACGATTTGTTTCTTGTGATAAAAATTGTTGCCTATCTTGTTTATGATTATCTTATATACTGAAGGATCCATTTAGTCCGCTTGCGACACTGAATCACCTGAGCAGAAGCTGAACTCGAAAAGAAAATTAGCATTTAAGATATTTTGACAAAGTATCACACAAAAAAAAAGAATACGTTAAAATCAGTGATCCAACGTCCTGAGATTTCTTCCCCCCGTAAAGAAAATACCCCTTACTATTGGGATTTTGTTCCCTTGTTAGTAATTACCATAACTCTTCTATCGTTCATGATTGGTTTGAACTCAACTTTAAAACTTAATTGAATCAGAATTCAAGAGGAAAACTTTACAAAACCTTAGAACCCACATTATAAACGCAAAAACAGACTTATCATCTAGATCTACTCTTCTTCTGAATTCTTATAATTCTTATTATATAACTTCGGTTGTAACTAGCATAAACAATTTCTGATAATATATGACAATCTTATGGACCGACAATATATTTGTATATCTGCGAAAATCCTGTCACTCTGAAAAACTGTACTTTCATTTTAAAATATCACACGAATTTTTAACATCAAAATTAACTGATACAAAATTGTTAATGAAACGTTACAAATAACAAATCTAGGAGTGTAAGAATAATCGCGTGTTCACGCACGGAAGGCACCACAAGGAGAAACAGCAGCAATAAATTATTAACATCCCAGCATCATAATTCATCACCTCTTGTAACCGATGGAAGCTGCATAAACGACAACGTCGGATTCACATTTATGATCGATATATCAGCAACAAACAGATACTAGTCTAATGTCTATTAAAAAGACTTCGGCTGCTACATAACGGACGTTTTATCGCATGTGTTCATTAATAGGAACTATTACTGAATATTATGGATTGTGTTAATAATATTATACTTTAACATATCTTCGAACTTAACAAATTTAGAAAACTATCTAAAATGGCACGTTGTTTGTGAATAAAAGTGAACAGTAAAATCTCTTATAGATATATGTAATTTATGACAGAATCAACGCAGAAACGTGAACAGTCATAAATGTCATCACTGTTCTGAATGAGCGGAAAATTTACAATGAAAAAAGGCCCGAGCAAGGCTCAAATAAAGCCTGTTTACATATATAAGCTATCGGCTCATAAAATTCTCAAACATGGTAACTTAAACAGGGAGGAAGGTAAAAGAGAGTAAAAATTTATTGGGTCTTACTTTGTCTTGAACGTAGCAGAATAAAATAGACACAAATGTCCTCTTCCCCGCCATCGGCAGATATATACTTTTTTTTTCTTCGAAAAACCTTCCTTGCATTCTTACGATGGTTTATCTTACATTTTCACTATATTTAAGAAAACAGCGATAAATTCTCGTAACTCTAAGGTGTTAGTTGTGTTAGAATTTCATCATGCAAGAAATGCTCTTACGTCAATTTTTTAAAAACGACATTTTAAATTGATATTTTTATTATTGTCTACGCATTCATTACTTGTTTAAATAAAATTACAAAAGCTTTATTTTGAGTATTTAAAGTAAGCAGGGTGGAAATCAAAAACTAACATATTAGAAATATATATAAAGACATAATGGATTATAGCAATTTTATATAAGAGACATCTAATTTCTTTCAAAATTAATATATAGACGAGCTACTAAATTTCCTTGATCTTGCTTCTTCATATTGTCAAATATTAATAACTGTTTATCATGGAGATTTATTTTAGGAGAAATAATCATGTCATCACTCCTTGGGATAAGAAAATAAAATTATCAATTAATAACAATTTTTGAGGCATTACAACAGATACATGAAATGTCTGTGAGTTAATGAATCTCCAACATATTCCAATTAGTACGATTTTGTTCACTTCTGTATCCCTTAGGTTATCACATTCACATTGCTATTAGCAACTGTTAGCATTAATTTAATAATTTAGGTCGTCATAATGAAGAAAAATAAAATACGAAAAAGCAATAAAGATTGTGAGGGAGAAAAGAGGAGAAAGCTTGTAAGATAATGAGAGAGATAATGAAAGAATTGTAGGTAGATAATAGACAAACATAGACACTATTAGAGTGGGAAAAAAAGGAGGAGGGAGATAGAGATGGAGTAGACAGAGACGGAGGAGTATAGAGAGATAGAGAAAGCTCCAGGGTAAAGAGAAAAATGAATGGTAAAGAGAGAAAGAGCGGGTGGAGGGGGAAGAGGGAGCGAGAGAGAGAAAGGGTGTGAGAGAGGGAGGAGAGAGAGAGAGAGAGTTAAAAAAAACGAGCGGAGGAAAAAAGAAGAGAGAATGTGTCATTAAAAAAGAAATTCAATAAGAGAGAAAAAAGTTTATTAATAAAAAAATAACGTACGACACGCCCCCAACATTTTATACTTATTATTACAATAATGCGTTTCAATTGTGTTTTATTTATTGGTGTAATGTGGTGTAACTTTATTGTAATATTGTTCGATGGAACGACTACATTTTTTTTCGCTGCATGAGGAATACAAGTCAATCTGTAATGGAAAGGAGATAAGCGAGAAAGACGCATTAATAGTGTGAATGAAGTAAGAGAGAAAGAGTGTCAGAGAAGGCGGGATAATGGAAAATACAGAAAAAAAAAGAAATAAATAAATAGAATGAAAGAAGAAAATGGAAAAAATAAAGAGATAGATTGGTAGTTATACAGGGAGAGATTGAAAAAGAAACAAAGAGATGAGAGAGAGAGAGAGAATGAGTGAGAGAGAGATTATTACGAGTGAAAAAATGGATCAGAAAACAGATGTATTAAATAACGCATGAATTAGGTCATTTCGTTTAGGGCTGTTGAGAACATATCTTCAACCCCATCCTATTTCTCTCAGCACCTTTTCAATTATTCATAAGTTGGTAAAACCCATTGTTGAATGACTTTATATATTATACGGGAGTTTGCATGAGTGTGTTATAGGAGTACGATTGCCTCACATAATTCTAGTGGGAGCCACAAATAGACGTGATAACGGAGGGGTGAGCTGACATAAATATACAGATAAACCCATTTAGAGGCCGGCTTAGTGACGAGTTGTTTGTATGTCAGCACCTCGGCAGGAGGGATCCGTTCATTAGTAAATAATAAGCGGAATTGTACGCACCCTAGGGTTTAGAACTATATGTCAGGTACATTATTTGTTGATAAAATGCAATTAACATCCGATATCCTTCCTACGGTGTCATTACGGTAATAATTATTATGAATTATTATCGAATACATAGATTTTATACATTATGCAAATTGCAAATTAAGATTTTTTAAACGACTTTTCCGTCAGTCTTCACTTCACCCACACTAATGAATTGTTTTTTCATCTTTTCACCTCTACTTTGTGTGTTTTTAATTCGTGAAAAGAAATGACACAACAATATTCTTTTCTAATTAAATTTGGTGCCCTAAAACTTCCTTGTATAAAAAAAAAAAAAATTAAAACACGGTTCGCAAAAATTATAATTCTTATTTTTTTTCATCCTAAAGCATCTTATAAATCAAATATTAATAAAAAAAATCAAGTTATTGCTAGACTAAAAACGTCATATACAAAAGTCAACAATATCAAATCAAAAATAAAAGTTAATGGTCAAAACAAAAAACTTAAAATGAGCTACGTACATTAATAGAAATCAAATTACAGAAGTTAGTTCAAATGATAGAATAATGGCTATTGCTTTCTAATACTTCTTTGTCTAGGTTTGGCATTTTGACCGTGCCCACTTCGGCCCTTCAATTGGTGGATCTCAAAAATATTGGAGTTATAACTAATTTGGCTTAGTTAAAATTTATTCATTTAATTAAAATTTTCATCTCAACTGAAAACCTTAATTAATTGTAATTTATTCATTTATTTATGTTGACGGACACCGAATTATAAATGTATGTAATAAAAGTATAAAGGTTTATAACTTTACATAAATTTAGAAATATTTATTAAAAAATTAAAGTGAATTGAAACAATTTGAAATATGTATTAAAACTATATAATAATAAATTGGTTGTAATTACAATCAATATTAATTATTTATATTAATGATACCATATTAAATATTCTTATGACAAAATTACAATATGTACTTGAATTTTGATATATAACCTTCAGAATCTTCCCTGTTTTGGGATGTAACAGTATATTGTTAATATAAGTGACATCGAATTCCTTGCGCTCGTCAAAATCAACCCGTGTACACTCGGAAATATTTATGAAGATAAGATGTTATATATGTTTTATTTATTATTTATATATTATTTATATATATATTCTATATGACTTCTTATTTAAATATTAACCCATGATTATCGATAAAATTTAGAAACACCATCTCTTAGTCAGGTCAAATGACGAACTACAATGAAATAGTTTCCAAGAAACTGACTCCATGGCAGCAAATATTACTTAATAAATATGACATAGATAGCAAGTACATTGTGGTTGGATTCGAATTTATATACGTTCAAACCTCGTAGTCCACTGACAATTACACTTTTGGAATACACAATAATTACCGGTGAGCGTCGAGAATCACCCACCTCGGGTGATGGTACTCCCGATTCAGATATCATCATTGATATCCATCCGTTCAGCCACCCAGGCTCCGGGTGATGTCAAAAGCTAGGTAAATACAGCACCCAACGCATCCAGTTCCTAGACCCAAACCCATTCACATTCTCACTTATTCTAAAATACATTCGTAGTTATTTACATACACTTAGCAAGTGAAAGGAGTACACGATATTCTTCCAACACTCTTTTTATCTATTATTTAACTAACCTATCGTTTGGTACTTAGTCGCTGATACTCAATATTCCGCCATCAGTCCTAATACAATACACAATCACACACACTAATTAAAACATTAATTCTAAACAAATGCTAGGTACAGAAACAATTAGTACTATATACAAGAAATCATCCTGTTTCCTCCAAGAATCGTAAGCAGAAGAATCCTTCAGCCATGTGTTCTCAACAGTTCTGTTCGACGTAGGCTGCCGTCTCTCTTCGCATTCATCTCGGCAGCTCAGGTTCCTGTCGTATCCTAGTTCTCCTCTCGCCATCCTGGTTCTTGTGGGCAGGGCGTTGATCCAAGTCCGGGTAAACTGGACGAAGTCCCTTCCTGGTACAGCGTTGAAACTCCGCTGGATCCATGATGTCGAGGCTAGCTCCTTGTTAGTTTCTCGCAAAGCCGCTCCATCCTGGCTGGCATGTAGCCGCGCTGCCGAATTCCTTTGCTTCCTTTGCTCAGCCGTCGGGTTGTCTGTGGGGACGTCTCTCCTCGCCAGCTGCTTCTTTGCCCATTCTAGTCTCCTTTGGACGGCACGGCTGCCGAGTGTTGCCTGAGTCTCTGCACCTCCTCGCTCGGGCCTACTCTGCAGACTCTCAGCCACGCTCCCCGGCACGAAGGTCTCCATTGTAGGGATCCCTAGCCCTCCGCAATTGACAGGCGCGTGGAAAAACGCCATGGGGTTGCCCTCAGGGAAGTGAACCCATCCACGTGCCGCCTTCCGAACCTGCTTGTCGATGCAGGTGAGAATCCCCGCTGCAGTCCTCCAAAAAGCTCACAGCAGTGTTTTCATTCCAAGTTCTGAGTAAGATACCAGGACCCTGTCGTCCGCCAGTGCTAGTGAGCCGATCCTGTGTCCTTCCAGGCGATATCCTGCCTTCGTTGGTTAACTTTCTCTTGTCCATTGCCAAGTTGAGCCGGAACGGCGAGAGCTGGTCGCCCTCACGTTAACCACTCGAAACCAGCCAAAATTCTTAACGCTTTTTCCTAAACGAAAAGATGTCTTTAGTTGACGAACAATAGCTTCATATTTGCAATTTATAATGAATTGGCTGTAAACTCGACTTGCAAGACTTTGCAGAAGGAAAATACTAGAATTGAGTTTTTACTTAAAAAGTCAATCAGGCAGTTTAATTTAGGATCTGTATGTACTCAAAAGATAATGATATAATCAATATTATTTTGAAATGCTAACACATCTTTAAAACCGAGCGGCAATAATTCAGTTTAGTTAGACAAACAATAGAATTGTGTTTTTACTTAGGTTATCAAAGTGAATTGGCCAGTCGAATATAGTTTCTATATGTACACCCAAGATAATGACATAATCAAGAACATTTGAAAATGCTGACAAATCTTTAAGACCGAATACCAATATTTTGGTTTTGCCATTATTCAGGCAAAAACCATTTTTATTAATCCAACATGTAAGATTTCATAACAATACCTGATTAAGTTCTAAGGCCATTACTCGCAAGAGACGTTGAGTAAAATCAGCAAACCAGCACGTATTTGATGGTATTTAAAATCAAAATCATGTCGACGGTGATGAACCTATTAGGTACAGATACTTACGATACCCCTTTAATAATGACTTTGAAAGCTTCATTAAATATGACACACCATTAAATAGGAAAGCTTGTACTCAGTTACATAACACTAAATCGATCGAGATATCCAGAAATGATAACATCTGAGTTTTTGCAAAATAAGATCATTGAATAAGGTGTCAAATACTTTACGAACGTCTAAACAGCATGAAATCGTATATTGAAAGTATCAAGAGTATATTTTTGGAAGTCGAAATCTCTCACTAAAGAATGAATTAGTTTCAATGGAAGTCCGAGACGCAGATGAATCGTCTATAAGGGGAAAATTAACACAGGCCTATTTACGAATCGTCCTGAATAACTCCAGGAAATACAAAGTTAACCTATTTTAATAAATCATTAAAACAAATAATATTATATGTAGGTTCGTGATGATAAAAGATGACAGACTTGATGGATTAACTATTCTACAGGACGTTCTCTGACAAAAGAGGTAGATGATATATGCAAGCGATTTTTATATAAAAAACCTCTCAAAACTGAGTATTCCACTTAAGTCTCTAATGGATCAATACGTTATCACTTCCGATTGTTTCTTAACATACTGCTAGAAGTACATTGTTGTAGAAACAATTTAACAATGCAATAACGATGTTATCTGTTTCTTTCTATATGACGTACCTTAACAGAACGTCACCAAGAGCTTTGTCCAAACATAAAATAAATATATTGCCAGTTAAAATATATTTATTAAATTAATATAAACGTAAATAATATAAATAACAAATATAAATCTATTATTAAAATAATAATCATGCTATTGTTATTTTATTAATTTATTTTAGTTTCCTCTATGCTACTATTTTATTAGGAGTAGAAAAGACCCAAATGAGGTTATCAAACGACGTTATTGTTAAGTGATAGCGGAAGAAGTATTGAGCCTGTTGACAGAATACAATTCTATCAATAACAGAAGAATAATTAGGAAGGGAAAAAAGTCTCGGCGTTGTTTCATGACCCTCCAACTAGTACTTCTAACTTATTTGAAGTTTGATATGTTCTCATCATGTAAAATATCTTATTCGAAATAGAAATTTATTCTATACAAACCTTAATTCAGGCTGAATTCAAAAAGATAAATTTCAAAGTTTTTGTTTGTTTTTATTCCAGACAGATTAAACATTTACAACATTAGGAGCGCTCGGTTCAAATTCAAACAAGAAGTTTCTTTAAAAAAATAAAAATAAATTTAAAAAGTTAACAGGAAACGTCATATCTATATATTTTATCAGGACTGCCAATTATAAATGAGCGATAAGAATCTTTTGCTAATTCATTGTTTATGTAATTCATTCTTCATCAATTAAATTAGACGTATGTAAAACAGTCTAATTGAATTATGAAAGACATGTCTCAATACGAATTGTATTAAGGTATTGTCTACCGATATTTTCAAACCATTCCGTCACTACCGTGTAGTTATTCATAAGTAAAACCAAATTTAAACTTACTTGTCGGGATTATACGTTCAATGTCACAAACAGCTAGAAAACCTGTAGCCCAATAAAAACTTTATTAATGCTGTTCTATTGACAATAATTGATTCAGCAATGCTCTGAGTTTATTTTGTTGATGGTGTTCCTGTGAGTTCCGTTACTGAAATTTTTAAACATGACTAGCCAACTGATCGATCAGAGACTAACCAAAATTATCGGAAACAACCGAATTTTAAATTTCATGTTGAGAACATTAGTTAAATCAATTGGCTACAATTACGGACAAACTAAGAGGCAAAAACTGCTGGTCAAACTCTAGTCTATGAAGAAAATAGACGAAATAAAACAGCGAGGACTCTATTGCAAATAGGACCAACAAGGCTGACAAATGGAAATTTAACCAAGCGCTGCTCAGAAAAAGACGGTTTATCCATGAGTCTCTTTCATCACGCCATCAGTCTTTCTCTCTTTCATTCACTTTCCCTTTGTTTCCTCTACTTTCTAATGCTTTTCTCTCTTGTTATCCTTTCTCTTCACTCCCTATGTATATTTTTCCCTATCATTCACCCCCTCCCACTCTCTTCCTCTTCTACGTTCACACACTTTCACTTTATCTTGCGCTGTTATTCTCTCTCTCTCTCTCTCTCTCTCTCTCTCTCTCTCTCTCCATCCAAATAATTAAACTAATTATTTTAATTGTTATTATTTTTATATTAATTTAATAATATTAAGTATTTACTAATATAATATTTAATTCCGTTATAATTGACGCGTTTCGCTCGTTCGGATTGTTGAAAAACATCTTACTGTCAGTAGGAACTATCTTTTTAAAACGGACTGAACCTCACACTCACTCCATCATTGATCATTTCTATTAACTTCTCTCTCTCTCTCTCACTCTCTTTCTCTCTCTCTTGCTCTCCCTCTCTCGCTCCCCCCCCCTCTCTCTCTCTCTCTCCCTCTATCTATCTATTTATCTCTATATTTATATCACTCTTTCCTCCTCACTCTCTCACGCTTTCTCACTCTCTCTCTGTCTCTCGCTCTTTATTTTCTCACTTCCTCACCATCCCTTTTTTATAAAGAAAACAATTGCATACACAATTCTGTCATTACATGGATTCCATTACATGGAAATAGGTTTGTCTTTTTATGACAGAAATATTTATTAATAATATAATTTATTTCAAAAAACCCTCTCAGTAACTATGTTTCACCCTAGAAAGAAAAATTGTATTCACGCATTAACAAAGATACAAATAGACGAGTAAACTGAATGGTTTAGTTTAAATACAATTTACGTTTTACATACGTTAAATTTCAGATCTTCAAATAGAATCCATGTGTTTCATTTATTACTTTTTGTTTTAGTTTTAATTTTCAGATTAACAAAACCAGCCCTATTTGAAATTGTAATCTTCAACTGATTAATGTGAGAATCAATTACTTCAATGTTGTTGACAATCTGAGGTCAGACCTCAGGCCTTTACCTCCCTACTCGCCATGGCTACCGTTGGGAGCTACGACAGGAGGGCAATTTTAACACCCAACACATGCAGACAAAAACCCGGGCATTAAATGTACACAATGACACTCCCATTGGCCCTAAACGAATTCATTTTGCACATGGTTCGGAGGTATCGTTTGTGTAAATTATCTCTGTCCATCTTACATAAAAGACATGTATGTAAAATTCTTAGATGAACCTTGTTTACTAAAACCGGTTAAAGTCCGTTAAAAAAAGGAATGGTCTGTGAATAAAAAAAATCGAGATATTCGTTCCTAATTAAATCTTGCATATGTACAAGCGACGTAAATTGTTGTCAGAAAATATTTTACAAAATTTATTAGTTGGTTTCATTTTATTTAAGTTGTGTCATTGATAAGTTTATAATTTGTGGATTGGTGGCTTTAATTGATATAGATTCGGCTACAGCATTATGGGAAGATGGAAGAAGTCAAACGTATGTGGCAGGGTGCTTAACATTCCCTCAACAACTGCTCGAAGGGTCTTCCATCGCTAACAAGATACTGAAGTTTACTAAAATGGATCAGGGGTGTCACCTCTACGAGAGATGGTCGTTTTATTTTTGTAAATGTACTCTGTAATCGAGATTCTACCGCTATTGAGATCAAGCAAAGATTTCAACTTAGAAATGTTAATGTCAGTTTACGCACTGTATGGCGAAAACTTCAGAAGCTGTATTAGGTGCGAGGAGGCATGCAACAGGTCCGGAACTTCTGACAATGCACAGAATAACTCGGGTAGGTTTCGGAAAAAAATCACATCTATTGGTCGGAGCAAGATTAAACTACAATCTTGTTTTCGGATGAGTCAAGGATGTATGTGATTTAGGTCTTCCAACCGCTGACAGAGGGTTTGGAGAAGAACAGGAAAGCGATATGTTTCTGGTAATATTTTAACTCTGAAAAAACCATGGAGGTGGTAGTGTTATGGTTTGGTCGGACATTTCCATCTAAGGCCGCACAAACTTGATATTCATCGAGGGTTCCGGTTTTATTTTTATGTATAACGATACAAGGCCCCACACAGTTAGGATCGTTGATGACAACATGAACGGCCTTCAATTCAACCTCTGGAGTTGCCAGCATGTAGTGCAGACTGAACAACATCGAACAAGTTCGGGACGAGTGGTCAGAGAGAGTAATACTTTGCCCGGTTATGCCAAAGAACTTGCGAGAATTCAGAATGGCGGTGTTCGAGGAGTATGGACATATTCCCCAGCACTACATTCGAAACCTCATAAAATCGATGCCACGTCGAATGCTAGATCAACGCAAGAGAAGCAAAAACTACTTACTGATTTGAACATTTTTTTATTGCTATTTTTATTTAATTTTTTTATCTATATCTTACATTTTACATCTATATTTACATACAATATCTAGTAAACAACAAAAAATAAAAATTATAATGAGTGGATGTATTTACTAAACCAAAACGAGGTGGCCTCTTTTGTGTGCCTCTCAGTGCATATTCATAAAACTATATCAAAACATGATGTTGATTTTTCTAAACCAATTCAAAAGGCGAAAAATCTAATGGAAAAATACACTCATCCATAATTTTGCATTCGCTTTAGCATATTTCTACAATACCATCGGTATTGCGCATGAGATATAAATAAATAAAAAATAAAGTGAGTTATAATATGTCAGTTATTTGCCGTATTTAAATCAGTATTAAAAAACAAGAAAAAGCTGGAGAATAATTTGGCAATAAAATAAAAAAGAAAATGGAACACTTCCTGCTTACGAATCCAGGATTCAAAGAGCTAAAGAATATCAGACATCTTAAAATGGAATCAACGGGAATCTTCAGGGTCAGCAATGAACTTAAAGTCAAATGAAATTTTAAATTATATAAGCCCAGATAAAATCGATATATGAATTAGATGCTACCAATCCATTTTATGAGGTGTCCTCATGAAATGTCCTTTGCAATAATTTAATGAATGAAATAAGTTTCAAGTTTGCTTTTATTTTGTATTATACATTTTACCAAAATTAAGTGTGCGTGTATATATATATATATATATATATATCTCTCTTTTATACACAT
>CM077100.1:11813925-11823925 GCA_039619505.1 Cimex hemipterus
TATATATATATATATTATTTTTGTCTCAAAATTTAATTAAATAAAAAATGAGATTTGTTAAATATTTAACGAATTCACCCGAAAAATTGAATTATTAAAGAAAAGCGTAATTGCGCAAGGACGGGCAGAACGGTTTTAACACACCACACCGCATCTCACGATATCTGAATAAGTTTTTAAAACAGCTTTTTAGAAATATCACCATGGGATCTGCGAAACATCCGAACATTTGAGACATACTCAATACGTTATTGAAGTGTAATGATAATATAATACAACAGGATGAAAGAATAGGAGGTATGTGTAAAAATTGTTATGATAAAATATGAGAAATATTTTAAATCATGTAACGCCAGAACATCCACTGGCTAAATTTATCAAAGCTACCTCTGGAAATCCTTGACATTAATAGTGCTTCACCGACAAAATCTACAAATTTATGGAATTACAACGATAGACACTTTTATCTCATTTCTTTATTTTACTACACTTCTCTCGGTTCTCCAAGGGCCGTGGAAATATTAAAGTTTCTACCGTGCGGAAGCCGGTGCATTTCTATTTGTATGGGCTCCGAACCAACCCTTCTAGCTCTGATACCGACTGCATGAATAAACTACGTATAACGATACCTCATTCTGATTTATAGCCGGTTGAAGAGAAGGGAGCAAGGAGTCATGGGCCTCTTCCCCTCAACACCAAATTTACCACTGGCTCTAATAAAATTTTGATAAAATTTTTACCATCGGTCTACGTGAATTTTTAAATTTCAATTCCTCCAAAATAATTAAATACATTTGAAAAATAAGTACTACTCTGTGGTGGAAAAATTTTCCCTCCAGTACATCTCAACTGCGTCGTTACTTATTACAACAAGACGTTTCTCCAAACCGTTGAATCATTCCTAAAACAAACTATTCTAAAAATCAAAGTTTGAAATCAATCTATAGTTAAATAATTGATCAAGGGTATAATCAGATTTCACGAAGGTTCAATTACTCATCACTTTCGCACGTAGGTGCTGTAGAGGACCGACCCGCTTTTTCGGTTCGGTTTAGTTGAGAACATTTGTGTCTATAAATCAATGATTAATTTGCGCCCCAATTGGCGTCGTTTCCTTTCAGTTCTCCGTTCATTGTTTTTCTTAGTTGTTTTACCTTCAATCAACCTTTTGGCGCTCCAGTCGGAATAATACAAGCTGGGAAGCTCTTTTTACTCTAGAATGGAACTGTTTTCATCTTACTAATAAAAACTTTGATGTACTTCTGTACTTCATGAATATTTATCTCTACTTTGGAACAATAATTATTATTTCTCACAAATCATAAAAGGTGATATATATATATATATATATATATATGTGTGTGTGTGTGTGTGTATAAAATAATATTATCTAAGTAACGATAATAATAACGATGCGTGTGCGCGTATGTGTGTGTGTATGTAGTAAATCGTTACTTAGGTAATATTATTTTTGTTTATTAATTTCATAGTTGGTTATGAAAAAAACAAAAATGTTCTGGGACGCAGACTACTCTAAATTCTTATGATTTAAAAAGATAAATCAGCAAAATACTAAATAAATTTAAGAATAAGTATAGATTTTTTTCATATTTTAATAAGCATTCTGTAGGCGAAGTATATCAGAAAATGATCAAAACTTAGATTTGACCTCATTGTCTCGTGATTCTACTGTTATAAAACACTCAAATACCGACTTTCGCGGAAATTAATTTTTGACTGATAATTTCGACGACATTTTGTGTGACTGACACATCTATTGCAAGCTTATAACATCATTTTTCTCAATAACATGGAGACCAATTTTAATGGTTGGTAATTCGTTTAAAAAAATTGTCAAGTGCACTTTATAACTATCTAATGTTAATCGGAAATTTACTTCAATTTTAAAAGCTTATAGATATACATAAAAACTCTTATTTTCTGGATTTCCTGATAGATGTATTTGTTATATTTGTTTGCTTCATACGGTATCAAAAAGTCGACTTTCTCTTCTTTCGAATGGTATTTTTGACGTCAACATCCGTTTAGCCGTTTTTTAATTAAAGCGGTTTCAATCAGACATTCCGAGAAATACTTACTAAAATTCGGAAAAATTTTAGGTTTAAAAAAATTTAAATAACATAGTTTATATCAGTTTATTAAGCCCTAGTTTACTAGACAAATATTTCTTCTTTAGAAATTTTTTGGTTATTGAGGAAAATTTTGATAACTCTTTCTTTATTTTTTATTGGAATCTACATAAAAAATGCTGTAAAGTGAAATATTCACATAATTGATTTGGATAAGTAGCACGGCGAAATAAAAATATTAAAAAGGAAGAATTTTCACTTTCAAAATTTTTAAGGATATCTTTGGTGGATAGGTATCCAGTACTTTGGAGTCTAAAATCATCAAAAATAGTTCGCTGAAAATACGGGACATACCAACGTGGTCGTTCACTAGTTAGTTTTACTTTTACAATAAAGTGGATAGTGTAAAAGTAAGAACTTATAAAAAAATATTTTCTTTAACTTTCCTAAGAACATAAAAAATGAATCAGTTCGTAAATGTAATGTAAACGTAAAAGTGATCTGTTACTGAAAAAATAAAAACCTAAAGTGGGTAAGTTTGGAAAAATTATTGTTTTATTTAATAATACACATAGTAATAAGAATAATATTCTTTGTAATAAGTGTTTAACGTCGTGAAGAGCAAGTAGTGCCACGGAAAAAGAATTTATTTTAGTTTAATAAAATGTAAATAGAGGATGAGAATACTGGAGTTTGGATTTATAATTTTTTGCAACTTTTAATCTTGCATCTTAATATCAATCTACAGAAATAAAGATTAAGGATAAAAGAAGATAATATTTGTTACACGTCAGCTTAGGTTTCCAAGGGAAAGAGAACGAAGGAAATAAACTATGGAGTTGGAAGATCTCCCTGTAAGTCGATTGCTTTCCTGAAGTATGCCGGAATAATAAATGGTAATCTACCTCAAACTTTTCCCCATAAAAATTAAATATGGCTCCTTCTTTCCTTGGTTCTATCCCGCTAATAGTTGAACTATCTAAATTATAAAGTTTACTCTCCCACATTACCCTGCAGCTAAGTGGTTTTTTCTACGTATATTTTTGGGCGAGGGTTGGGAGGGCTTGTTTTTATTTTTTCCCTTCTTTTCCATGGGTCACTTCTCGAACTGAAGAGTTAAACAAGTCAGGGAGCGGGAACAAAACTTTACTTTTCATTTGTTAAAGAAAAGTGGAAACAGATTACTCCTCTGGAATAAATCTAGCACAAAACCGGATTTACTACATATTACTTGTTAATTAAAAAATATATGAGTTTGGGTTATAAACGGTTTTAGTATATAATTTTTAAAGTCTTTATGATGTCCAAAATTTAATAAATACTTCTTGTT
Organism: Cimex hemipterus; assembly: GCA_039619505.1. Lineage (NCBI taxonomy): Eukaryota > Metazoa > Arthropoda > Insecta > Hemiptera > Cimicidae > Cimex > Cimex hemipterus. The sequence continues at coordinate 11,817,346 of CM077100.1, forward strand.
AACAACAGATGTTTTGTTCAATATAGCATGCGATTCCACCACACTTTGTCCAAGCGAACCTATTTATCGGCCCACTTTTGTAAAAAACCATCTTGATATTTTAGACTACTTTCCTTTCATAATCTCTCCTCTCTCCATCCAGACATTATAAACCTTCATTATCCAGCCAATGACAACTATTCTGTGATACTACGCATTCAAACTTACCAACTCTTTAACATCGGAATCCTAATTAGCCAAGTCCGATGAAGAAAAAGCTTATCACTTTGCTTAGAATCTAGCACTTCTTTAATCCATTAATTAAATGCTATCCATATTCTGAATATCAATAAAAAAGAACAAAGGCAACACAGCATTTAATTAATGTATTATATATTATATTTAGGCAACTATAAAAGATATGAAACTAATAAAAATCGGTATAAAGGGATAATGAAATTAGTAACAGACAGATGCGATATACTAAACCGGCGAGACCTAGCGGTCAAGCTGGTTTAGCAGTCATTAAAAGTTGTTCACATTACGAATTTATTCAAGCCAGTGATGTAAAAAGCTCATTCAATTATCGTTGATGAACACCACTCATGTCCATAAAAATTAACTGTCAGTTAAATGTTCAAAAAATAAATTGATAAAGAAACAACATGTAATATTACACAGCAGTGACGTGGTCGAAAGAAAATACAGATAGCTATATCAACGTTTAATAATTATTTTGCGTCATGGATTCAATTCGAAAACATTATTAAAAAACAAAACAACCATCCTGTTACACTATTGTAAAAGACCGTTTGAAATATTAATCTAATCGTGTAGAAATCGAATGTTTGTTTCATTCAGCAAGTATTTTTTTAAAATTTAAAAATATGTCGAACATATATGCTACCGCGTAATTTGTCAACTGTCAAAATATCGAGGTCCGTCTGGAACATGCAGTTTGATGAAGGATCATGGTGAAGCGACAATTAGAGTTTTTTTTACATACAACACGGCGATCGGCCGGTCGGCAGATATCAACCTGTCTATTGAAAATAAAATATAGGAAAAGTTGGAAAAAGCTTTCATAACGACGTTCACTGGATAATGCCAGTTGATAATCGAAACAATATTTCCAATCAGCAGAAAACTCAGGTGTTAAAATTAATTGTTTAAACAATAAATAAATCGCAATTGAGAATTGATTTGGCAAATGGTTTTAAATTTCACTTGAATATCTATTTATTTAAAATAAGGCACTGTGTTATTGTGGATTTTAAATATGGTAATATTTTATACTATTTAATGTATATTGTTTAAAAAAAAACAATACAATATGCCATTTAGCTTAAGAGTTAGTCCGATTTTTTGAATAATGAAAAGTATTATATTATATCCAATGTTTATTATAGTACAATTAAGAACCTGAGTACACCTGAGTACAACCTTTTATCCGATGAAGCAATAACCCAGGCTACCTGCTTCCAAGCTATTTCATATAAAGACGGTATATCGGTGTTAACAGTTACTGGTTATCGTCAGGAAAGAATTCAAATTTTATTTCGGTGTCTCATTTCGTTGACGGCCAAGCAATCAACATCGATTTAACCGTTAATGAAATTCCCCTTGGACGCGGGACTGACGCGGATTTAGTGAGTTTTAGGCTAGGGAAAAATACCTGCCTTTTTCCCCCGGCGTGAAAATGAAAAATCAATACAGCTTACAATCTGGAAATTTGGCATTGCAGCATTGCGCAATTTACAAACAAACTGTCACGACGCTGTACAGTTTTTCAATAAAGAATCTGTAATTTTACGTAATGTTCAAAAGGTATTTTTTAATTATTAAGTTTTTTGTATACCTAAAAACAAAAAATTAATTTTTTCAGAACCGATCGACATTGTCCAATTGACGACTTATCAGAGTAATAAGTCTCGAACAGTAAACAATTCGTTTAATTCACTCACTCTCATATCAAGCAAAACCACCAAAAAATATTATTTTCTACATTTTACTATTATATAAAACTGTTGACGAGACTGAAAAAGAAGTTTTATTTTAACAATCAAGTAAACCTATAATCTAAAAAGTGATGTACCTCCTACAAAACTATACATGCAACAGTAACATTTCGTTTGCAATATTAATATATTAAGAAATTATTTTTAGACAATATTTTCGTAAATTTTTCCGTAGGAAAAAAATTTTCGATTATCACTGCAAAGGGAAATTACCAGTAGAGTTTTTCTGAATGTTTTACAAGACAATGCTGCCGGATAAAATTAACCCAATTTAATAAATATCGAAACATACTTTATCATTGCAAAAAGTGAAATACCTCGACCGATTTAAATGTATTGTCCTTGGTTTAATAGTTTCCGGATCTTGTAAGTTTTAATGCCAGTAATAACTATATTATCATTTTATTTTTATTTTTTTAAATTGTTATTCAATTTTGCCCCCAACCCATCGTTTGAAACTGATTCTAATGGAAAACATATTTTTAGTTTGCCAACAATAGGTCAAGCATAAGGCGAATCGAAAAGAAAATACTTAATTGCTTCCTGAAGTTTTGACGAGTATAACCCTTCATCAAGAGATAAACGTTAAATTATAACTTTTCAATGTAAACAAGTAGCCGAGTGATGAGTGCATCAGACTGTTGAACCTGAATTTTGTTGGGTTCGATTCCCACCATCTACTACGTTATTTCTGACTACCCTTCCCTAAAAAAAACCATAGCACTGCGGAAATATATATATATATATAACCGTCTATGCTTGACCATATTATGTAAGAATCGTTATCATTTTAAATTATTGTGAGATTCCAGATGATATTGCTTGAATTGTCGGCGAAAGTTTTTTATTTAATTAGCTATTCCCCAAATTTTAAATTTTAAATTATAATAAAAAAATAAACATATAAATAGTTTCCTTTTCTTGATTGCTTGGATAAACCGAAGAAACATGTAAGGTTATTACAGATTCTATCGACTAAAATATGTGTATTTTATCGTATCGTATTCCATTGTGTAATATAATCTTGAATCTAATTTTTAGTGTTATAATGAAACCTTGTCGGACCAATGGCTTAGTGAAGTACGTCTGAAATGATCAAACCCCACGCACGCGGATAGATAGATTTATTGTCTTTCGTTAAATTTATAGCAACTGCATTACTCCGACAGATAAGGCCATGATTTACGGTTTATATGTACCTTATTGTGTTTAAATCATGATGATTGGGACGGCGATAAGTGCGCCAATTCGGTTGCTAGCTGGCTCGATTATCGCTTCCATCTTTCGTTATGCTCTTCTTGAAATGAGAAGGCAATTTCCGGAACTGCCTAAGTTAGTTGTAAACCTTACTTTTCAATAAGTATATATATTTATTTGAACCAGAAATAATAATAATGTGAGAAGTTTCGTGGCCGAGAAACAGCTAAGGTCATCGCGGCCCTCTGCGTGTTTGTACTTCTTTTCCTGATATTACACGCATTTTTTTCATCTGCTGCCATTTGAGGATCTTGATTTGATTTTGGCTTTTTTCTTTTGAATGAAGGCTACGCTGATATCCTAAATACTTTCATTTGTACCTTAGATTGTTAACTACAGAATGAACATCCAATATATATTGAAACATCATCACCTAACACTAACATAGATTCCTTTCACGGTAATAACACATTCATTCCAACAAATTAACATAAAAACAACATTTTGTACAAACTTTCATTTTCCCGGAGAACTAGACATTCCTCGGGGTTGTGTTGAACCTACTCCGTTCAGGCTTATAACTTACTTTTACTCTCCAGACGTCATATACTCTCTCCGAAGTACTCGATATTCCTCCGGGGAGAGGTTAAACCATCCTTTAACGCTAATATATTACTGTAAATCCCTGACAAAGAAATGGTCTCTAATTACGGAACTTAGTAATATTAAATCGATAACGTTTCGTGGACCGAGTGACCACATAACTTCTTTCAATTAATTAATTTTTTTATAAGATATTGGTATAAAAAAGTTAAAACAAAAAAGTTTTTGCCACGAGCTGGAGTCGAACCTCTTCGGCTATATAACCCCTGCGCTACCACTCAAGCAATTGTGACTTCGATCCACTCGGACACTACTTTCATTCTCAACCCACCCTTCGAATTTTCCCTCCTTTTTTTCCATATTTCAAATTTCGTATAATCTATTCGATTCTCGACGACAAATGTAATGGCCGGAGAGATTTAGTGAAGATATACTTCATTTTACTTATTAAACCCATTAGATTTTGAGTAATCCGTTTAGTAAATATACTAAACATCCACTATAAAAAAGTCAAAGTCTGATAGGGTTTGATACTGAGCTATAACCCTAGGAGCACAATAACCGGGTTTAGATAGTCATTAGGAAAGACTATGTGGGCGCCTAATACGGACCTGATGCTCAATTAAAAAATAAATACTACATGTAAAACAGTAATAATAATAATAATAATAATAATAATAATAATAATAATAATTCAATCCTTATTCCTTGGGCTTGAACAAGAAATAACATTAAATGAACTATAAAAATTGCGTGCCAAATTAGCGTTACATCAAAAAAGATAGACGAGCATAAATGAAGAACTTTGACGTGCAAACAAAATATTCATTTAGCAATATTTATCGTTTTTCTGAACGAATTTTCACGCTGTATACACACCCTGTATTTGTATAATTAATGGTACACGCCCTGTATTTGTGTAATTAACCAAATTGACCGTTAACATGTGAAGATTATATTTTTACTACCACTTTTATAAGCTATTATGGAATATTTCTCTGAATTAGAATCTTTCAAAATAATGGCACCCAACATAACGGATATTGAAAAAGCGAGATTTTGACACATAATAAGTAATATCTATACAACGGAGTTCTGTCTGAAATTATTTTACCTGATAAATGCGTAGTCAGACGGCTGAGTCGATATGCCAATATCTAGAAGTCAGAAGCCTCTTGATTTAGAAGCGGGATTAGAAGTTAGTAGGTAACCTCGAGGGGTATCCGACCGCGTAGAAACATTCAACACCTTATTTAGTTGTAAATAGGAGAGGGAGGAAGCTGTTGGGTTCAAATGATACGTTCCTACAAGCCGACAAAATGAAAGTCGAGGCTACGGTGGGAGACGACAGTTTTCACGCCCGTCCACGACTTTACCCAACGCACACACTAGGGCGCAAACATACCCCTGTTTAATGTTCCCTGTAACTCATCTGATGGAAGTGATAACGTGACGTGCAAAAAGATGAGGGGTTAATGGAAATAATTATATTTGGAATAAAATTGCTTAAAATATTCAGCCGGTTTTCGGGTTTGTCCATAACTGTGACATGCCAAAATGGTGGTTTTTTTTTTTTTTTTTTAAGAGTTGGAATATGTTGTTTTGTAAATTAACATAAAAATTGATGCGATATTCCAAGATCAAGGTAAATGTGTTAGTACCACTAGGAATAAACTATTGAAAATTATCGATTAAATTTTAGTCCGATTGGCACAGATATTTTCTTGTCTCTAGCAGATGGCCTTTTGAAGTAAAATTTATACTGTTTTTTTAAAGCATGACAAAACCTAAAGCTAATCCACAAAATCACCCTGGTCTAGACACTGTACAGCCCACAGCCACCTTTATATTAGTTTTGTTTTCGCCGTGATTAATATTAAAGGAAAACATATACGGGTTAAATTGTTGAACATGATCATGGGTAGTGTTACTCAATCCACGTCCTCATGATTTTCTCATTTATGTATATAAATGAATGTTCGTATGCGTGTTAATCATAAAAATGAAAACTATTGAACTGATTTTGATGAAACTTGCACACCGTGTTTTTAATAATATCGGGCGAGTTTACAGACTGTAAAATGGGCATATAACAAATAATGAGATCAGATTACACAGAAATTTGTGGCGTCCATTTCCACATCTGTTTTCTCAGCTATCACCTGCCAAAACGGGCCTTCGTCTCCCGCTGTGATACATTTGTTTTATCGAAATCTGACACACAGGTGATCTGGTAGTTTTTATAAGTCCCGGGAGTGTTTATAAACTAATAAGGACATGTATTACACACAAATAAGGGTTTTTCAGGATTGACACAAAATAATACCATTTTCCTATAATTGCAAATTTCCCGAGTTTTCAAATTTCGATTTAGAGGCTCTAACATTCCACAGACAAAAATACGCTAACACTCTATAGTGGAAAAAATTGTTGATTCGGTAATAATTACATAAGTACTAATACATTATCGTCGCAAAACTACACAATTGGTTTCGCTAATGTAAACATAGAAGGGTACATATTTCACCGTAGTATCTTACTATAGGAAATAGTGGTATAGGTAGGAGAACGAACAACCGGCATGTGGCCTGAACGTACCATTCAGCCGAACCATTGGAGTTGAGAAAAGAGCTCCAAATGAACGTTTATTTAGTACAACGATAAACTCTATAAAACCCGGTTTTGTTTTAAACTCATGTACACATCTATTATGTAAAATATTGAAAACATTTTTTTACCGAAATCTTCAATTTAAATTAAATGAGGTACGTAATCCTATTGCT
>CM077100.1:11828411-11841412 GCA_039619505.1 Cimex hemipterus
AAATATATATATATATATATATATAATCTTAACAGAGGTATATTAAGAAGAAACAAAGTTGATACTAATTTTACGCTCTCTAAAAACCTCAAACACAATTTTTTTTTCTTCGGTTAATGTATTACTATTCAATGATATAAAGTAGTCGTATAGTTCTAATGCCATTGTAACATGACGCCCGCAAATAAGTTCGAATTTGTTATAAAATAAATAGTTTCAGGAGTTTTTGTTTATTTATTCCTTATTTTCCCATTTAGCATAACGTGAAATTTTAATATTATCGACAAACCTGAAAGTAGAATTGACCCGGCTTTCAACGATCTAATTCAATAGACATACATAAAATTCCCACGATTCAGCCAAAAAATTACATTTTTTTGATTATGACAAAAGATAAGAGTTTTTGAGAGTAGAATGGTGTTTAAAATGAATTTGAATCGTTTTAGCAAGAGCGTGTCTACATTTTCGACCCAGTACCAGCAAAATCGTTGATCCCATGTCACTGCTGTAAAATATAATTTTCACCTTTGTTAACATAGGCTCAAAACATATTTATCTTTCGAACCGCATTAATAACGCAATTTCTATAAAATCAAGAGAACTTATGAGTTTTTAAATGTAACAGTGGACATGTGATGAAACAAATATTTCTCCTTGCTATTTAGTAAAAATCCAAAAAGGTTTATTCCTTTATTCCCCTAAAATTTTGTATTTTTAATTGTCCTTAAGGGTATTTTAATTTTTTTACCTACTTTAATCATCAGTATTTTGTTGTATCGTAGCTTTAAAAAACATGACCAAAGCGACGTTGCTAAGCGGGCAAAAATATTCAATCACAACAAACAAGTCAGTTATTAGTTTTTTGCATCCCAAGACCCCTGTATACAAATATTTGAGATAACATTTATTTATAAGTATTTCTTCTAATATTATTTTGGCCTTTCACCAAATTCACAGTTTTTTCCGCTCGAAAATCGCATAAATGAACATAACTTCGATACGACTAAACAGATTCTCAAGAAACAATAAAGGAATTTAGAATCTTAAATCTGTTAGTCTTTAGAAACTAAATGGAATAACATAAACGCTACCTGTGTATATAATGTAAAATGAATATAGAAATTAAAAAGTGTAAGATACTATGGATGAATTTATTCTTATTTTTCTTTATAATAACGGCATAAAATCTAAACAATGTTGAAATGACCGAAAAGATAAAATATTCCGCTTTTCAACGACTATCAAAATGTTTCATTTAGAAAAACCTAGTGAAGTTATGAAGTATTTGATAGAAGAATGGACGTCATATTGAGGAAAACACTTGGCGGCGGTGAATCCCAAAAATGTATATTTTTCGATTTTTCAAAAGCATTTTTTGTCGCCGGCATCATAAATTAGCACAATTTTGTATTATAGTTTCTTATTCCACGTAAATATACAAATTAACTAATATATAACCTTGAAATACACGAAGAACGAAAACAAAAACTATAAATAAAAATTATGGAAATTGCTTAAACTAGTTTTTTAGCTCAAAGAACTACTTTGGAAAGAACTGTCAAACGTGTGTCTATTGGTTAACTTTGACCGAGTATCATTAAAAAAATGTTTTCATTAAAATAAGTGAATCCGCCTTGGTAGTCTCGCCGGGTAAGTTAAATTTGTACTTAATTGCTTGAAGCTTTAATGAAAATAATACGTTGTGAAAGAGTTGTACCTAGTCGAAGTAAAATAATTCTTGCTTTAAAACTTCAGCCAATTCAAATGGAGATTACTTTTAGGATAAAAGAGTGAAGGTGGGTCAAAATAAACAAATCATTTATTTCAATCTTCCATTCTGTTATCACATATTGTTATGTGGCATTTAGTGGCAATATACCACATGCAATTTTATTTTCACGTATGAAGGAAAGCCGGGTTGAAAAATCATCCAGCTATAACCGATAGTCATCATTTTTCATTCGTTTTCACTCACAGAAAAGAGAGTTAGTTTTTTCTATAACTAAATACAAGTTAATTTCATTGTGATAAATGTTTTTGTACGTTAATGCTTTGCACCTTTGACTTAATAAAGTTTGAGAACGCTAGCCTTTTCTAATCTTTAATTTTCAAGCCAACCAGTACGAAGACATTTTACGATGAAGTAGAGACCAATAAAATTTAAATTATCCTATTAAAGCGAAGTTACAAAGAGAATATAAAATATTTTCCCCGACAGACTTATGTAATAATAACCTAGCTCTGAGAGTCTTCGCGTTTTTTCGCGCTTCTTGTTATAAATTGTATTTGCAAAACCAGAATAAAGAAATAGTTTCGAAATTAAATCCGTATTTTGTATTCCATGACCTGAATCCATCTTTGAGCAATAGAAGTCGATCTTTGAATGTGTTTTTACGGACAATTTGAACGAGGTAAACATACTGGAATCAATATATTCGAAGATAGCTAATTAAGTTAATGTAAAACTTATATTATGTCCGGTATCTTATTTCCGCAGTAACAAAATGATTGGTCAAACTCCAGTTAACAATTGGGCTTTGAAAGTAAATTTTTGACAATTCTATTTCGTGCATCATGCGTGAATCAAATGCTTCAATTTGATCGATAATCTCTGCTTACAATATGTTTCAAAGATATTTCATTATGCTCGATCGGATATGTCGGAAGTGGAGAACTTTACAAAAGGACTTAGGTTGTGATCAGAAAAAATTCTTATTCGTGCACGAACGGCGAGCTTTCGACGTTACTTTTCGCCTTATTCAGAGTCTTCAGAAAATGTTCACATTATTATTCATACATATGTATTTATTATCACAGATGCTGGATCAAAATGTTAAATTATAAAACCGGTTGGTAAAATAATAACAAAACTCCATGTTCAAACTATACTAATTTTTAATAATATAAATAAAAACTTGAACTATAAAAAATATAAATAATACAACAAACTTAATAGCTTGTTAAGTGGGGGATGATTAGATTAATTTCAGGCTTTCCTATTGTGGGAGGTACACTGCCAAAACGACTGCTATTTCGTGATATTTAGTCGCTGTACAATTAAACTATGAACTGAGCTTCACAATCACTAATAGAAATAGCTTTTATTTCATCACAGAGATGATTTTTCAACTCTCCTGCTGAAAATTATATAAAACTTACGGTCTTTAGGTTCGGAACTGATGAAAAAGCCAATTAGAGATAAAAAACGTGTTGAAAATTTACACCAGCATTTTTCTTTCTTGTAATAGTTTTTCAAAACATTTAATAAAATAACTTCCCTATGGGTTATTCTTTATTAAATGTTACACCTAACGAATTAATTTAATGGTACAACCAAAAAGTTCTATTTTTATTAGTTTTAAATACATTTTCCTTTATGTTTTCTCGTATAAGTACGTTTCATTACAAATGAAAAGTACGCGTTAGAAATGTCGCCTTACAAATTAACACAAAATTAGCCTTACAAAATTGTTTCATGAATGTGCATGGAAAGCGTAAAATTACTTAGAACAACTTCAAAAGAATAAACCTATATTCCCTTCTAGCCGGTTTGCTCTGTTAAGGATCATGGAATTGAGCCCATAACAAATTTCCAGTAGGAGGTCGGTGGTTGTTACTCGTCGGTCTTTGATGCTTTATTTCGTAAAGCGAAGGTTAGCTGAAGGTGCTGAAGTGTCCTAATCTGATATAGGCCCCTATGTAAAAGACATAGTACATGCTTACGCTTTGAAAAAATTCCCTTTTCTTGTGACGGCAGGGCTTAGATAACGATTTTGATTGTATTCAATTTATCGTACAGTATAGATCCAAGTATGTATAATTAATTTCATCGATTAAAAAAGTTTCAGCTTTAAAGTTGTGTGTTACAGAGAATCATTGTGTTCGTACAATATTTTGAGACTGTCTAATTTATCAATACTTGATTGTAAATTATAAACAGGGCTGTCTTTGAAGTACTCGCTTAAAAATTGGAGTCTCTTTTAAAAATACCTCACATTAAAAGACCTGAATTTATCGAACTATTACGGCTCTGGACGCGAAATTAACGTAAATAAATTAAAAACTGGAATAATTAATGCAGCGCTTTTTTCATAGTTCAAAATGAGAGATCATTCCGTTTAAAAATCGCAACAATAATATATAAAATTGATCGGATGGGTAGGTCAATTTTACCCACAAGGTGAGACTTGATACTTCATTGATTGTGTCGATAGTGTTTGAGTGATACTAAATTTTAAAAATCTTCTTTTCGACTTCATTGTGCACCAGTAGATTCAAAATATAGATAGAAAGTTTGACCACCAAAAGACACGTGGAGTACAGTAAATAAAAAAACTCTTGAAGAACTAAATTTCGATTCGTTTTGAACACCTGTAAATACGAATCTTCATCGCAAACATAAAATACACCCATTTTAGTTGGATTAGCCAAAGGCGATTTTTTGTGAGAAATGTCGGGAGTTCCACTTAAAAATTCATAAATTTTCTGGATTTTATCCAAATTAAGCCGCTGGAATGCTAGATGGATTGGGTTCCTGTCTATGTCAACAAAGCCCAGATGCTCCACACAATAAGTAAGAAAAACAAGTGCTAAACGAACCGAACCATTGTAATTTTGTGTTATTTTAGTTGAAGGGGCATGTAAATGAATAATTATCAAATCGAGTATGAAATAACTTATTAGTAAAGGAACTAATTGTCGTTCAGAATAAAAACCCCATCAACCCTTGGGCCATGAATTTAATTACCACGATCACGATCTCCCAACGTCCAACAGAAATTGCCTATCGAAAACAAAAATAATCGCAGTATCGAATAGACCGTTGTAAAGCTTATAAATTGTGGAGTGTTTAGGTGGTATGTGATTTTAAAAAATGTACTGTAAGGGTAGTTTAGGAAAATTGATCACAAAATTTCCGTTTCGCAAATTTTCATGATGTTTGTGCAATTATTTTCTAAGACGCTGGGAATTGTTAGAATAACCTAAGCTAAACTAGACTAATCTAAAAGGAATTAGGTGCTCAATGTAAAAATGGAGGCAAAAGGTATGTTAAGTAGAGAAAACTCATGTTTATGTAAAGAAACGCAATTTTCCTAAATAAACAATAAAGAAATTGTAACTTTCGAACGGATTGAGATAAAACCATGATGTTTTCGACATTCTACACACTTTAGATGTACTGTCAGCGGATTATATTCTGTTTTGTTTTTTTTACAACGACGAGCTGGCCAGCCTGTATTTCTTACTAATAATAGGATATAATTCCAATGTTATCGACACTGATTTAAAGAAAAAATATTATGCTTTGCAATTATTATCATAACGTTGAATTCAGGTAAAATACAGAAAAGTTATGAATTTCTTAGTGGAATACCGGACGTAGGAGGGAGGTGAGATAGGCCCCGGCGAATCCATCCGAAAAATGGATATTTTTTATTGCAATGAAAATGAGTATTTAATGCTTTTACAGGGTGCTTAAAAGGAATCTGAAATGTTTTTCAAAAAAATTTTTTTTACTTACTTTATTAACAACACAATCTTGCATACTTATTTCTTGTTTTACGTAAAAATGTAAATCAACTAATGCCCAATTACCACGAAAGTGTATAACGCTTTGTTCTCTGCTCTTTAAATATAATTGTCAACATTTTTCCACCTAATGTAACAAAACATTTTTTTTAAATCAGTTATCCCAAGTTCCTGGCATCTTGTAACCCATATATTCATTAAGGTTAATTCATACTTTTCGATATTACTTATACATATACTTGTTAATTCAATAAATAATTTGAAATAGTTTGAATGTCCAGATGAAGGTTCGAAAGCTTGACGAAAGAACTAAGTGTGTTTCTATATTTCAAACTGACCTTATTTAATATTTTCGGAAGATTAACTGAAAGGAAAATAATGTTTTAGTCAAGGTGCCATTTCAAATTTAACAGTGATGTGAAAGAAATGTGGCGCAACAATAAGAAAAAGACTAGGAAAAGTGGAGAAAACTCTGGATCACTAAAAGTTTCCGACATTGACGGGTGATAGTAAGAGAAAAATCTGTTCAGAGGTCAGAAGTACCTGGAATGCAAACAGGCTCGACAAAATACTTCCGGAAGACTCGATAAATCCACTCAACAAATCACTCAAGAAGCCGTAAGAAAATTCTTACGGATGCTGAGAAAGTAGCTATAAACAGAGCTTGGAAAAGGGCTAATAGTTAAAACATTCAGGCCCCATTGCCTTAATTATTCAAACGAATATTGCGCCCTTGAAGGAACCTTGTAAGAGACGATGGAAAAGAAAATAGGTTAATTACCTTCGACACCTCAAAATTATGTTCAACTCCTTATAGGAATGTCTCCCACGAGTTGAAAAACTCATTATGGCGAAGAAAAACCCAAAAGGCGCAATTCAGAAAAAGTCTATTGTTTAATTAAAAACTATAATGAACTAAAAATAGTCAGAATCTTTTGTTTTAAGTCAAAGTCTTACTAAAATAAAAATTAACGACCTTTATCACAGGAGAAGAACCAATCTATTACAGTATTTCACTCGAGAGGCTGAAAAAATGTGAGAGAATGGTAATTTTTTAGAAAGGTTCAAAGGAGAGGTTGGGAAAGGAAACGATTAGAAAAGAACTTCCTTCTCAGCTGAGGGGAGCAATCATTGCACAAGTTCAAAAGGATACCCACCACAGCACATTTAAGCCTATTTCTCTCAGGATGAAAAAATACATTTCCTTCCTCATCTCGCTGTTTCATTAAATTCTCTGGAATTTCTATCAGTTTACGCACCAAAGAGGTCGTGGATTGGCATTTCCTTCAATCCAAGCTACTCACCGTTTCAGTAAGCATGGGCCTGGTTTGTACAGTTTCAGGTTCAGCTAATGCATTCTTTGACTTCTTAAATTTGGAATAGAGAATTGCTAGGTTATCCATTTTCCTCAATTAGAAAGACCAAATCCCGGTGCATTATCTAGACATAACAGTAATAAAGCTGGTCACAATCACTTATGATCTTACAAGTAATATTTCAACACTTTTAATGGATAGTTTTCTTATAAACAATATGTCCATGGCTGAGAAAAAAAGCAACATTTTCAAAAGACAAATTGTTAATACAAACCTGGGACAAAATAATGTTTCCCAGTTGTTGATCAAATGATGTTAACTACTGTATTCTTGTAAGAAAATAGCATTTTTTGTTTGGGTAGTAGAAAAACGGTTACATTTCATCATTCTCGTGACCAGTTTAAGAATTTTATAGTATGCACAATTTCTTTTACTCACAGTTAGATACGATAGTGGAAGAATGATTTTCTTACCTGTAACAGAAAAAAAAAACAAATTACTTTATGAAAGACACAAAATTAGTGAATCTAATAAAAATAAAAACAGAATGGCACATTATAAAAGAAAAGCTTTAAGTTCATCAAATAACTTGATTGTTTTGTTGCTAGTGAGAAAAGAGCTCTCAATAAGGTTGATAGGTGATGCAAACGGAGCGATCTTTCTATTAATCCCCCACAAAATTATAATGTTTATATTCACAAAAAAGGGGGTAATAGGAAGCCTAAAAAGTCATAATCTAAACAGTACCCTGATCCTACTTTCCAAGGAGGTCAAAAATGTTGATATTATACTAGGATTAATATTTATATAAAACCACCCACAATGCCGAAATCCCCGTTTGTAGGTTTACAAGGTCCTGCGTCAAAAAATGCAGAATTAAACCCCCAAAGCTCCGGGTCGGTGATGTGGTGGACCAAGGCAGGCCAAAGCAAACAGGCTATTGATTTGCACCCAAAGACGAGCTTGTTTAAATGTCATTGGAGCCAAGTAAACAACGCCAACTGCGATCCTAGAGATGCTGTTAGACCTCGCATCAAATCATATTTTAATCCAAGGAAAAGCCAGAGCAGCACCAACAAGCTCGTAAATGGACAACCATCTGCAAGGATAGGCCATATAAATAAAAAATGGAAATTGAGAGACGAGATAAAGCAGATACCATTTAGGCATGCCAAATGCATGATACCACTACTCCAAAATACAATTTTACTTAAATGTACAAGATCTAACAAGTACTCTTACGAGAACAGGAAGAATGGACCAAAGAAGCACCTGAAAGGAAAACGCCTGCTGGTGCGCTGGTCCAAAACCGACAAGGGCACAGGGGCTGACGCGTTCGGGAGGAATCCAAAAAGCGAAATGTCGGTAAACATAGATAAATATGCTACAGTTTTCCAGTCTGAATACTGCGCCATGGAAATAAAACAACTATGAATATATTCAGACAATCAGGTAGCACTAAAGACCTTAGGCTTTATTCAAAGGTGAAAGCAAAGACACTAGCAAGTCAGCGACACTAATAATTGACTCTGGCATGGGTCTCTGGGTATTCGGGGCATAGAGCCAACTAAAAGTTTGAAATGTTGGTCAAAGATGACGCCAACGTGGACTTTCCAGGTCCTGAAACATAGTGTGGCTTAGCGTCCTGACACAAAAAAGGAAATGTCTTAAAAATGGATCCTTAATGAGTCCAAAAACCTGGTGGAACAATACTGGAGGTATGAGAAATGCAAAGAGATATATAGAAGTACCATCCGCAAAAATAATGTAGGAAGGCAACCGGAACCAAACCAGCATTTTGGTTGGATTCCTAAAATAGCACTGCCACTTAGCAAGCTAAGCTCATGCACTGGATAGAAGTACAGACAGAAGAAACACTGTGCAGATACTGTCCCATATTTTATGTTCCTTTAAGGTCCATGTAAGCGCAGCTTCTTGCAACTAGGATAGGAAAAACCACAAGTAAGATCCTACACTCAAGAGTCGCTGGCAAGGCTATATATTAACAACCTGATGGTGGGCAGTGAGTTATAATAAAACAGGGAAGCACAATAGATCTACACAGGTTGAGGTCTAGAAGGCCTTCTGGCACCTTATTTTATCCCTAATCCTAACCCCTGGTATATATAGTGTATAAAAGTAGACTTAATTAGGTATTACGTAGCATATCATAATTCGTAAATAAATTGTACGAAATATACAACAAAATTTGGAAATTGATTATTACTCAAATACAGTGAAAATGTCAAATTTAGAATTAAAAAATTAACTCATATAGTTATTCAAGGGAAACCCATAAATTAGCTAATCCAGTAGATAAGACAAGGTGGTATAAATTTATTCAAGAAGGCACAGTAATGCAACTAAGCAAAATCTGTCAGCAATGCCCTAATTAAAGAAAAAATGTACAGCACTAATTGATCTAAATAAATAATTAATTAAAAATACCGAGATATGTCAATCGTGAAATAACAAATACATTTCAAAGAAGCCGAGTTGGTTAGGGCGTCCGGCTCATATTTCTGGGTTCGAATTCCAACACATCCGGTGGTATTTTAATTGAAAATAGTATGAAATATCTACTGTAAAATGGTTTGAATCCTCGACCGCGTCACTCAACGGATTGGTCGTTCTACCTTGAAAGTAATTACTTTCCTTTTACTAAAACAGCCATTCTTTGTAAAATTAAATTTTGTGATATTCGTTCATTGTGTTAGGGTTCCGACCAGCAATTTTCGCAGCTCCCACTCAGCTAGTAATGCCAACATGATGGGTACCTTATTTACTACATGTTGGGTTGGTTTTTTTCTCACGTAATATTTACTTGTGCTATTTAATTCTTCTCACTGCCGTTACTTACGAGCCATTGAAGCGTAGCTGGTGTTCCTCAGTGTAGCATTCTAGCCCCTTCACTTTACCGTAGGTACACAGATGACGACTCACATCACCAAACCCCATATTGATCATTTCTGATGAAACAGGAATCTTTCATGCAACTTGAACTTCGTTTTATTGGAAACCAGCACACTACTGTGCTGCAATTTAAACAAAGGATCCAACCAAGTAGCTTTCACTATCCGCACAACGAGAAGGTAAGGCACTACATAAAAAGTCTTTCTATCCAACACTTTTTGATTTAAGCTCTAATATTCTTCCCACAAATAAATGCTTGCTTTACTGACTAATCTATAATCATTTGAAAACTTGTTGACTCTCCATTCTACATGTTCAACCTAACTACCCAAAACAGTCCTAAGTATTTCTTTTCACCATAATCTGACGTACTCCTGTTACCGTGTACCGCACCTTGCATAATACCCTCCCAACCAACATAATCCTTAATTCGACTCTAATTCCGACGAATTCCCACATACCATCTTCCACGAATAAAAAGACTATGGACAAGAGATATCTTATCGACGCAAAGGGTTAGTGACGAACATCTTACAAGTTAAATAAATAATATTTGATTGCAATGTGTACTTAGTCTACTCTTGTTTAAAATTTTCACGTTACTCATTGTTACTTGTTACATAATTGAAAGTAGCTGTAATGTATTTCAATTAAAAAAATGCTAGATATATTTTAAATAATTTTTTAGGCACAGGCTTGCCGTTTTATGGGATGTACAATTACACTTAATCAATATTTTCAAGAAATCAAAAAGGCGTCGCAAAAGTTACTTTTCTGAGGTAAACGATAATTATGATTCCATGTCAAGAAGGTCGTGTAGAAAAAAGAAATTACTTCGTCAAGAACTAACATGCATTCAATAATGGGCCCTTTACAGGTTTACAATAGAGTCCTTTTAGCATAGGCCTCGGTGACAATGAGAGCTCTAGCAATGCGCTCAATGCCTTCCAAGACTCCACACACAATATTATATACGGCCGTTTTATACCATAAAGTTAGACAACAAAGCCCGCCAGACTGTAAACCAACTTTTAGATATGGACCTTTCCAACTGTTTTTCATGATTTAACACCTCGTGCTAACGTATTATTTCACACGGTAGATTAGTGAGTCAGAATTTTGTTTAATTAAGTTAAAAACCTTATAATAATAATAACATGTAGAATCTCCGTAATCTGTGCATTAAAATAAATGTCATGAAAAATGTATAGTGCTGAAATTACAGCCAACGATTTAAATATAAATGTTTAAAATAAACCTTCGTCAAACGGGTACGTTATTTAGGAATTCACCTGGAAAAAGGACTGATGTAGAATCCGTCACAAGGCTTAAGTGCAGAACTTACTTATCCGATTCTTCCCGACGCCTTGTCAAGCTGCGTCAAACGCACGCGACGTACAGTCACACAGCGTGTATCGCAATGCCTCTATTGTTCTTAATACATTACTTTCAGCAAAACCATGTAATAAATTGTTAGTTAAATTTAATTTTTTTTTAAACAAAGTTATTCTGGTATTTTGATAAATATTCTGCTTAATTATCATAATTAAATAATTTTCATAAAAACTCATGAATTTTTGATCTCGTTTAATCTGGTTTATTAACAAGACACAAAATAAGATTTTGTAATAAATATAACAAAAAAATTACATATACATAGTTTGAAATAAACCACAAAAAATATGAGCGTTCTGTTCTGACCCTACTCGAAGATGTAATTTTATGAGCAAAATCATGAAATAAATTGTTAGTTAACTTTTATGAGCCGAACCATGTAATAAATTGTTAGATAAATTTAATTATTTTAAATAACGTTATTCCCGTGTATTGACAAATAATTGATAATTTTCTGCCAAACCTTTCAAATTAAATTTTTTTAAATAAAAACTAATAAATTTTCGATCTCCCTTAATTTGGTTTATGTTAAAATAAACATGTTGTACATTATAACGGCAATAATAATATAGTGTGTAATAAAAATATGAGTGTCCGGTTCTTTTGTCTTCGACTGTACTCAACGAAAATCTGCACAGAACAGTAGCGTAGAGTAGGGTAGCATTGCGTGGCATCGGGCACAGGGATAATGCAATCTTACGGGTAAATGGACATTGGGTTTGCATCGGGTGGCTTCGGGTAGCATCGCGTAATTACTTTCCCCGCTTAAAAGGAAACGAACTAAACCAACGTTACAAAACGCATATACAAAATTACCACTATTCGACAGACGATCTTCCAGTTAACAACAAAACAATTAGTAAACACCATGGTTCTGAAACCTATGTGGACTTACGGTATGGACGAACTGTAGGAATCAAATAAGCATTCCGATCCCAACACATCTAAAGAGTCCAATCGTGAAGTCCTAAAATAAAAAGTTAACTCTCGTTTTACGCATCAAGCCTCACTCCACACAGAGTCCTTAATATTTCCTTTGTTCCAGAAGCAGCGATAACATAGTACAAAAAATTATTCCACTTATCCTAATGCCTTGGTCCGTCTACTGAGTTCCGCAACCATCCCAGATAATTCGCCCCATCGACGGAAACGCGGATGGCCACGTGGTGCCGTACGTTTTGACGAAGAAAATTGAAAAAATAGTCATTATTGATTTCATCTGCGGGAGTCTGACCACTTAAGTTAGCTATCCACACATATATTTTTGGTCATTTTTGTACTTACAATTTTTTACTGTTGTATTTAAAGATGAAAAATCAAGAAAAAATGTCATTTAAAACCTGCACTATACAACGGTGGTTTTGAACGCGGAAAAATTAAGATATTATTATCCTCATAATCTTTATGTTGAAAATATAAATAAAATAAACAACATATTTATTAATAAATAATAATAATTAATATTACAAACAAAAATGAAAATAAATATCCAACTTTAACATAAAATCGTTTGTTGTAAACAAGGGAAGTGGCAAATGAAAGAGGAACAGTCAATTAGGCCTATTTTACCAATTCAATTTCCTCGAGGATAATGGACAAGTCATAATCGATTTATTAAGACCGCTGTCTGTCGCCGACTGAAAACTGCCAAACGAGTAAGCCTGTCTTATCGGAAAACACATTTACCGATAACCGGTAATATGACTTTTTTGCTTTTGTAAAAGAAGAGCGATTGGTGCGATGGTGATCGTTCAGTTCAATTTTCCGTATGTCCTGTGTTTGTTGAATGTCTTTCGTTCTCTCTCTCTCTCTCTCTCTCTCTCTCTCTCTCTCTCTCTCTCTCTCTCT
>CM077100.1:11846412-11867408 GCA_039619505.1 Cimex hemipterus
GAGAGAGAGAGAGAGAGAGAGAGAGAGAGAGAGAGAGACAGACAGAGAGAGAGAGAGAGACAGACAGACAGACAGACAGACAGATACAAACAGCCAAAGAAAAGGTATGATTTTGACGAAAGTAGTAAAAACCGTTAATGTAGTTAGATTATGTTAGAATGTTTAGTCAATTTCAGAACGATGTAATCTCAACAGACCATAATTCGCGGTAACCATTTCATTTAGATGAAGACAAATGGAAGTAATAAATTCGGAGCATCAGTCTCTCATGTCTAAGATTTGCGAATGGTTGATTATACCGGGAAAAACTTTTACAATTTTTTCATCAACGGATAAGAATAAATTGTTTTCCGATGCAAACGTTTGTTAGCCAATGATATGGAAAATTTATGATGCAAGAAACGGAGGGACAGTTTAACAACAAAAAAATCGTAGATATTTCCTAGATATTATGTAAAACAATTCTACTGTAAATGCCAAAAAATATATTATTTTTTATTTATTTGTTTATTGATTATGTATGAAGTTATGGACTATAAAACTTATGTATGTAGTGTTAAATGAGTTCTTGTCTTGTTTATCACTGTAAAAAACACAACCAAGCAGACGACTAATGTCCATATTATGGCCTTTATTCTGTAGAAAATGGTACGTCATCTTTTGCCTAAACGCTAGCAATAAACCTAAAATTGAAAATAAAATAATTAGATGAGTGAGGTTGCTCGATGTGTCCCACACAATAGAGGCGAGTCATGCCTTGGCTCCATACAGAGAGCGTGTAGGCATGCAGCCGGATTTAAGAAGAGTTCTAGAACACGATAGCGAGTTTCAGTGTCCCCACTTTCGCTTTTCTGGAGAATTGGGATTTTTTTTATTGTATACAGCCTTCAAAATATCTGATTTGTGTTTCTGTGTCTTCTACGAGTGAATATATTTATTGGTGTGAACGGGGAAGATCCATCCATGTTATGTGCGTGACTTGGGTCTACAGCGGAAAACTTTTAAAGTACCCCATCGACCCCAAATTTGAATAGTTTATAGCAGTGAATAGATAGATGTGAAATATAGAGTACTCCATGTACCAAACAGTATGAGTGCGATCAATGTTTAAGGTATGATTGTGTATCGAGTGTTTAGCGGTATTTCGTTGGTGCTTCAGGGCTGAAATGGCCAAGCTGTCTATGCCCCTGACAGAAAAAGCAATAATAATTAGAAATATCTTAAAATTAAATAAGTTTGTGGCAGGAAACGCCGGACGAATTAAATTTACAAAATTCAGTGTACCTTCCTATCGTTATAGATTCAGCTTACAAACTGCACTAACTATAATTGAACATAATTTATGAACTAATTTTATTATTTTTTCAGTACCCAATTTTTCCTTTGGCGAAATAACTTGGATCTTCGGATGAAAAGATGTATATAAGCATAAAGTTTGTATACCCACAACTTCAGATCATTCAAAAGGTAGAAAAGGAAAATGTAATTGTAAGAAAGACGTTGAGGCTTTATGCATCGATACTTTCGGACAATTGAAGGGAACAAAAAGGAAATGGCAGTGTTTTGAGGTGTCCTCAGAGTCGAGCCGGCTCTTAATGTACCGTATATATCTGCTCCTTTGTGTTTTGACCCATGCCCCACCATCTGCTTGGCCGTATTAGTTCTAGCCGAGAGAATCCCAGGGATATGCTTTCCTGGTTCTATTTGTTTTTCCTAGATCAGAAATAACATTGGCTCCTTTAATTTAGCTAGTGAACAGGCCTTCGGATAGGGAAGGATAACATTGATGTTAGCAAGGTTCACTATGACACTTGAAAAAATATTTCCTTCAAGAAATGATACATAGAAATAATTACATACTATTGAAACAGTGTTTTGATAGGTTTAGACATATTATTTAACTTTTTTCTTGAATAATCCATAAATCAGCTTAGTATTTGCTCAAGTAAATGCTAATACGAATGTTTTCATGCAAAAGTTAATTGAAGCAAAAATGAATGCAAAATTTAAAATTAATATTTATGAAATTAATAATTAGTCAAGTTTTTTAAAAATATATTGCGAAAAATGATCAAAACTAGCAAAAATTTGAGAGAAAAAGACAATAATTAATGAGATTTTATTTCCAATTTGTTTACGAGTAATGCATTAATGCCTAGATTATCCACATATTATGGTGATTATAAAATTTAAACAATTTGAAATTAATAAATGTCTAGATTGCCGATGAGCGCAACGGTTAAGGCACGGCGATTACTTGTAAAGTGAACGACCCTACATAAATACACACGACCTTTTTTCAAAAACCACCGACACTACAAAGTTAAGTTACCTACCTTATAACTCTCCTATTTGCAAACCCTAGTAACGAAAAATGAAAAATTGATCAATTCTTACTGATTTAATCTTCTCCGAGCACTACGTCTAGAAATACGAATTCCGGGAGCTGATGAATCGCTTGAACAGTACGGTGCCAGTTTCGCAAAATTCTCAAAGTCAAAACATGGACTTCCTGTAGTTCTTGGTCCATAAGGGAGTCCGGAACCGGGCCGGAGGACGCAGTTTCTCGAAAACGACTAACGGCGTCACGCAGAGCTTCGTAGGGAACTCCGATGGCATTAGCCGCATACCTGATGGAATGACCATCATCAATAAGTACCACACCACCATCCTCAGCTTAAAGAGGCATTTTTAAGCTTAAAAACTGACATTATGGAAACAAAGGTGAAAAATTCCGCAAAAAGTAAACTGTGAAAAATCCCTTATCCTTGTTTTGGTTTAGAGATTGAGTGTGTCCAATTGATATTCATGAACAAAAAACAAAAACAGAGACAAATTAAGGTAGAATTTGCTTTTATCCATAAAAAGAAAAAAAAATTGTTGGATTTTTTTTGCTTGTCAGTGTGCCTGTATATGTGTTGTAAATGAATATTTTTTAGCCTTTAAGGCACAAAACTCCCAAAGACCAATTTTTTTGAAAATTTTCCCTGAATCGAAGTGGCTTTTGTAAATGTTTTCCTAACTTCAATAACTCATCATTAAATTCAAAAATTCGGGTAGAAGATAATGTTTGCACTTATTACGAAAACGTTTAATTGAGCTGATGAGTGCCGTCCTACAACAATCGATAGGATAAGTTTTCAATTGGTCACCCTCCACTTTGAGCAAAAAAACGCAAAAACCGATAACTCTCTTTCCAAATTAAAAGTGCCAAAATGCATATATGAAGTGTTAGTCTGACTATCTTCCCAAAAAGTTAAATCGTATCTTAAAAAATATAATAAAGTATTAAATAAAGCACACCTGAAACACTTTAATGTTTTTTAATGTAAAAAATCCCCTTCAAATGTTGGAGGCGGTGTGAAACGTCGTTTTTTACAGTACCGCAAATAAACTCTCAAAGCAGTGTATAGGTGGAAACAAATTCCTGGTTTACGTTTCACAAACATAAATGAGGATAATCGCGGATATAAAATTAAATCTACGTCTATTTAATGTTGCATTTTCTCTCTGATCGAATATGACAAACGATGAAAGCCACAACGTTAAATGCCAGCGGTTTATAGTTGTAAATCTTTTTGATTGCGTCTACGAGGCGATTCAATTCTCTTTAAAGAAAAACGTACACGGCTTTTACACTTGTGCTCGAGGAAAGGATGTTGACAAAGGGCAACATAACTTGAAAGACTGTTAAACAAAGAATTGAGTGGGAGGAAAGAATGGTAATTAAATTAACGCCCCCCACCCGACAAAAACAATTTACTTGTTCTCAAATTGAGAAGTTATTTTTTCCTCGAATTTGGGAAATTAGGCACTGAGATGACAATTCCGCCTAATCCGCTCCATTCTTCTTTCTGTAAGCCTCCCTTTTGTACAAGAAACCGATAATGATTTGGAAAAGTTATCATTGAGTTATAAGTGGTTTGAGGACCGCTTTAATCTTGAATGCCAATATTCAAAAGTTTATCATTAAAATCCTTTTGATGGTAATTGATTTAAAAATTCGTTTCTGATTTTGATAAAATAGATTTTAGAAAATTTGACTATTTTATGGACTAGATTTACCAACACTTATAAATCACATGTGATCTATGGACATTTCTTATGCAAGATTAAAGCAGGTTGTCTACTAATGTTGAAAATTGCTAAGTGTTTTTTTTTTTTGGTATAATAATAACAATAATAATAATAGATAACTATACCTGTAGTGCCAAACAATTAATGGCATGTATATATATTCCCTGTTACAAAATATTTATTATGGTTTGAATAATAATTGTTGCAATTTGATCTGTAAGTAAAAAATTATGATTGCACTATTTGAGAAATAGTCAAACAGGCGGCTGAGGTCCGGAGAGGTGTCTAATATCAAAAGAAAAATATATTATTCTGATCATACAAATGGAAGGTGATCTTGCTGCGCCAGTATTCGACAAGCTCAAGCTAGGATAGTATGATACCGAAGGTGTTGATGATAGGAAGTATCGACAGGTCAACAATAAACCAATGTAAAGGATAGGATCAAGAACTCCCTTGTGAGATGCGAGCTTGTGTCCATCTGACTTCTAACTCTTTGCCGCACTTCACACTGAAGCCATAAGTTGTATACGTAAATTTAACTGTATATGATGGTCGCACTAATTCAATGTGTTTACTTTCAATAAAATCCTTTAAATTTTGATTTCAGGACCTTTTCTATGTCTATTGAATGGAGGTTATTTTTCCATTTTAACGAAATATTTTGTTTCAATTAATTAATATTTATGTACGGTGTTGTTTGAGATAAAAAAGAGAGTGTCACGAGCGGGACACAAACCCATGGCCTTCGGCTAAATACGTCGCTGCTCTACCACTTGAGTTATCCCGCTCGTGGCACTAACTTTTTAATTTCGATCAAAACCTTACATAAAAAGATTAATTGAATCAAGAAATTTTGTCAATACACCACTAAATATAATCAAAATATTTTTTTTTAACATTTAAAGTATTGAGGATTGGTAGGCACAGCATAGACAGATTAAGAAATAGAGGGTGAGTTTAATTTCTGTTATCCACTATATATTTTTTTATATGGAGCGTTTTGGGGAAAAACCCGAGACACGTAAACTTTTATTTTTTGTTTAGCATCTCAGCGTTTTGATGCACCTGTACAGGATAGCAGGAAACTAATACGGTCTCAGATATTTCAAACGGCAAGATACTCAGCAATGTATAATGTTTAAAAGGCTAAACTGAGTGAACTGTTTTTATTTTGAGCAACCGTTCTCAAGTTGTTTACACATACCTACTTTCGAACATTGTTTTCATTAAAATGAAATCATCTCGAGCATTCTTCAACTAATAGCTAATTTATTAATTTATAAGTTTACTTGATTGTAAATTAATCGATACAATCAGAGAAAGGAGATTTTTCGTTAGGTAAAATAAGAATTGAGCGAAGAGTGAAAAGAAAGCAACAGAAATTATAATTCCACTATTATTCGTGGTCCTAACTTCCCAATCTCAACCCGCGCCACTAAAGGATTTTCCCTCCTGGTGCGGTTGAGATGGGTAGTTAGTGCCCGAGGGGATGAAGTCACGGAAACTCATGGGAGAGTAGAGGCATTATCAAGCCGAAGGTCGTGGGTTCGAATCCCGCTCGTGACACAGACTTTTTTATCTCAACTGAAAACCTTAATTAATTGTAAGAAATTATAATATGTATTATGTTTCAGTAATAAAAATAGAAAATATAATTTGTAATTTGAAATATTATATTGTGTACTCAAGTGAATTGCTAATAAAACTTATTAATTTAGTGTTTATTTTTTTAATAATACGAAGATATTTCCAATCTTAGAACAGCCGATGCTTTAAAATTGGGTAATCTGAAGTGCGCATTTGTATCGCTAATTATAAACAAGAATTCTATTTTGTATATTAAGGAGTATCAGAAGATCGTTAAAGAAGTTGTGATTGTGGTCGGGCCTATTGGCTTGTGACAAATCAGTTATTTCGATTATAGAGAGTTGATGGGGTAAATTGTAATACGGGGGATATCTCTGAAGTTGACCAATTGTTAAGGTCCTCTCAGCGTATTTTCTCTATAACTCCAACAAGTTTGATTGAAGTAGATCCTCTTACTAAAGTTTTGACAGACACAGTTTCCTACCCCCAATCCTCGACCCCAAGACGGGAAAGCTCCACCTTCGCCGTATCGGCATCCCCTTCGGTCCGAATGGGTAGATCCCCCAACCGCGAAACCTTTTCATACACTTTATTTCCCAAGGAACAAAGGAAGGGGAAACAATATGGCAATCGCCAAACGATTTCCATTGCCCGATCGTTTCAAACTAATTACTGGAGGGTGTTGGAATCCCGACCCTGTTTTTAATCGTGGGGCGCAAGACAATATTTTATTTACGAACGAATACCGGCTCACCTTGCCAATAAAACGAACACTTATATTCATCAGACAATTTTTCTATTCTCTCTGGCAAAATGAACTTTTTCTTTATTGTCAGTGATCAATTTTCAACTTTATATTTATACTCTTTTTTTCTGTTTTCAATTTTACCTTACTTACTTAATACTTTTAAGACTTTGATATTAATAAAATGTCACAGGGGTGGGATGTAATAAGCATGGGAGGTGTCGATGGGATGTTTCAGGTTAAGAGACTGAACTAAGTGAAATATTTAACTTCACTGAAGATTGATTCAGAACAAGTTTTGCGAAAATTCTTGTTCATCTTCTTCTTTTTCTTCGTTCTTTTTACATTTTTACATAAAGTATACCAATATTTAGCTTTATAAGAATTTTTTAAATTGCTCTTCCAACTTCACATAGACCAAATTGAAACTAAGTTCAGTTTTCTTCATGGCCGTTGTTTGCTCTTAAAATGACTTTTGAGTTTGAGGAATTGAACAGGATAAAAAGAGGCTTGAGAACATCTAGCACATATTTTTCCCTTTGTATGTAAGGTCCTAACAAGTAAAAAGGTCTTTATATATTCCAATTATCAGGGACTACCAGTTTTCCACACTTTGTAATCCAAAGTTGATATAATTTTGTGATCAAACCAAAGCAAAAAAAAAAAAATCGAAACTAAAAAAAAGTATTGAAAAATACATTGAGGGGACATTGCTGTGGCCTAGTGTGCTTCAGGCTGTTCTTTGCAAAGTAAGTCTATGTTCGAATCCCGGCATACCATTTGAATTTTCATTTGAGAATAATATTGTGAAAAATTAGTTCTGAACCCTCCTTCCTGATTCCATATGTCAAACATTACTTTAATTTAATAAACAGTCAAAATAAATTTTTCGTTAATTTTTTCACAAATAATAACTGAATTTACAGCCCAATGTAATTGGCACTACTTCAATTTCAGCAAGCTATGCAAATATTTAGACAAATATAGTACTTTTACAAGGTTTTATTATTTATTATATAAGCTCGCTGAATTATTTATGTTACACATTTTTTGTATGCCATCAATATCCATAGAACGTGACATATGATAATGATTGCTTCGGTTTCTTTGACGCTTTTTAACCCATGTAACGACTTAGCAGTCGAAATCAGACAGAACCACATTTTTTTAAATTAGCAATGGTTTCCCCACTTCGTAACAGTTTGGTTTTGAAATGTCTGTGGCTGAGGCCAAGCCCTGTGATTAAATGGTCCTTGCGGTCGGTCCTCAGCCGGCGGAAAGAATTCGTGACTCACTTCACTCGTCAAAAGTTATTCACCGATTAGGAATGAAAAAATACTTCAGAATATGTTAACTAAACAAAAAAAATGTATAATGTCTGTTAGTAATTTTTGTTATAAAATTTCGAGATCGTAGGAGAGACTTCACAATTTATTATTGTAATATGTAGTTTAGCAATTCTTTCTATCCAATGTATCAAAGTGTTAATCACAAATTATGTAAAATCAATTTTAATTTTCCAATAATTTTGTACAAGGGACTAAATGAATTTTAAAATAAAATTTATAGGTTTGATCACCTCCATCATGTTTACACTAAAACTGAAACTTATTCTAAACCAATACGTTGTATGCGCTCAGGTAAGATCATCATCATTTAGTTGTTCTAAAGGGTCTTAATCATATAGAAAATATCATTCAATAATGCTTTTAGCAAGGTGAAATTCATTGCAAAATATATAAGTAAAGAGTAAAATAGGAAAATAATTCCTCTCATACAGCAGGACTTAAAATTCTGCACACTCGTTTCATATTCCTTTCAAATAAAGCCCTAAAGTGAATGCACGGATTCGAAGCCAGAACCGCTAGCCTGTCAAAAACGAGCCGGACTCTTAACCACAGACTCCCGACAGTCTTATATCCTGCCACCATTTGATTTTATGTTAATTTTAATCAACAACTTTTGACAAAAACAAAATTGTTGTTATTCAACGACAAAGCCATTTTAAGCGGGTAACACAGCCAAGCAGCGCGGCGTGACCTTAAGCCACCCGACGGACTGTATTACTCCCGTGCAGATCGTCATGATGCCATGCAACGCTACATTACTCTAAGCTCTACTATCCAGTTTACCGCCATGGCGCTTTGTTATCTACCCACAGGAACACCTTCCTTGTTGGCCCAGGCAAAGTCCGACCATCAATTGTCCCTGCGGGTAACCAATGATGCAAGAAAAATTCCCATTACCTTCCCTTTCCTTTTCCCTTACCCCCCTCTGCTTTGGCAGAGGCTTCCTAGGCGACTGAACCAGCACTTCGCAATGGGTACATCAGTAGGGGTTTCGTATGAACTCCCGAAGGGCCAATCAGTCCAACCTAAAAAATAATACTGAACCATGGGAGTTGAGTATCCAAGAGGCTCTATTAATTGAGGTTGTACTCGTGGTGTTCGTGGTTTGTAAACAAATTGTGCCACCGCGAGTGAAGACAGACCCAGTAAGTTCCCGTGTGCTAGTTCAACATGAAATTGTGAATTAGTTGGAGGGTACTTGCCAACCGGAGCCGAAGCTAGAGTGCCTTCTGCTGATAGGTCGTGCCGGAAACCCCAAAACTCTCCTTTTCAAGGCAATGTATGGATGTGCCCTTTGCAGGGCACTTCTGAAATTGGTTAGCATTGCACTACCTCGCTAACCAAGGGATGTGACAAGTCCATGCGTGCAAAATCGTCCTGGTGTTCTCTTTGAGAGCACGGGGCGTCTGAGCAGTCGCCTCGGGGATAAGTCAGGGCGTTAAAGATCCTCATGGGTCACAACGCCCGTGAGTAAAGATGGAAACATCTGTCCAATTTATCGTCGATTAAAGAAGATATCAAACAGTCGAAGAAAAAATAACAGAACACTCATATATTTAGTTGTTTATTTCAAACTACATGTATTTCTACCGGTATATTAATTAAAAGATGCTTATCTGAATGTACACCAAAGTAAACGAGGTCTAAAATCCAGTAGTTTTAATAAAAATTATTTAACTGTGATGGTTTGGTAGGAAATTTATCAAAACACCTAAATACCGTTTATTTAGAATAGAATGAGTTTAACTAACAATTACCTGGTTTTGTTTATAAGATGACATTGAGAGTAAATGATGAATTGTGTTTGTGATGCAGATTATTGATATACGCTGTGCTATTAATCGTGGCGTACGCTTTCATCGAACTTTGTTGACAGATTTGATTACGTGTAATGATTTTTTTCAACAATTTTTAAATTTAAACATTTGGGCCGACACATTGCAGTACTTGTTTCGTTTTACTTGCTTACCAGGCGGAAATTTTCCGAGACATTTGAAACAGATGAGGGCTTGACACCACATTCATCCGCCTGGTGTAACAAGTGACTTATAATGCCAACCTGGCATCAACCCAAGTGAACCATCGACATGCATTCAGCTTGAGCCTTAGTTCATGATGATCTGAAGTTCTTTGGAAATAAAGTTTGCAAAAATGAAGGCAGTTTTATTCAAAGCTGCAAATGTGGGTGATAATCGGAAATTTAAAAAAAAAATCTGCTTGCACTGAAATAATTAATGAGCATCGATTAATGGCGACTCGAGTAGGTATTCAAAATATTCTATATAAGTTTGTATTGACCATTCTCATTATAAAGGTGAAGAAACGAAAAATTAACAAGTAGCAAATAATAAAAATATTTAGAAAAATATATAGTAAAAAAATTATATTTTTTACAAAATAATCAAACAAGGATCAAGATTTTATTGAGGATTATAAAAGTTTTCATACACCGGTTAATCATTTGACAACAATAGAACCTAATTGATCGATTATTTAGTGGTGCCACGCGTCGGCTTGTATAGATCGAAAATTGTTGGGGAAAAAGAGTGGAATGGCCAATATCGTGAGCTTTGATCTTAACGCGCTGCAAAACTGGTTTATCTTCGTTTCGACAGGCCATTGCCTAATTCGACGTTTAATGGGTTTGCCATTCAATTTTTTTTCACCGCACTCTGCTAATACTGCAGTCCGCGATGAAACATTTAAATCCGTGTTGTACAGTAATGCTTTCTTCCCTCAAAACATCTTTCTAACTGCAGCAAATTGCAATGACGTCATTTACCGTTTCTGCTGTCAGATTAATAATTGTAAAATTCTGAACAGAGCGCACGTGATGCGAAAAGCATTATCTAAAACTCTCCATAAAAAAATAATAAATTAAATCATTTTTCCAATCTGCCAATGTTTGCTTTTTACAATAGGGTTTCATTATATGCGCATCATGCCTGAAAGCTTTATCACAAAATACTACATGCGGTAATAAAATGTCTGAACCAGGCAATTTCTCGGGCATTGAATGCTTTCGTTTTTCACCAAACGTTCTATTACGTATTTAGTAAAAATGCATCACCTTTTTTGCCGTAGTACTGAATGTCCATGACGAGGAATTTGTAATTTACGTAAGGACGTTGTTTCAGATTTTATACCTCGATTCTGGAGTCAGAGGTGTGTATTGACCCTAATTATATCGAGCATGGTATGGTATTGTATGGTGGCAAGGGTACTAGGAAGTGGAGTTTGTGTGCCTCAGGCACTGCAGCCTTCTGGCTTATTGTACCTTCCTAGTTCCTTGGTTTAGTCAATAGACTCGATCCTTTTTCTCAGAAGTATCAAGTCATTGACTGTTATTGCTTCAATGTGGTTCACTGAGTCGCGTTTATACGCCTCATTACACAGTCTGCAAATGGGATCATTATTATATATGCCCATGTTATGATGTTTGATGTTGAGATGTTTTCTCAGATGCCAGTGGCCGGTTAGTAGTCCTACCACTCCTCTGAGATTTGCCCTCTCTAATTGTAGCAGTGTTTTTGCCAGTTTTGATGAGGGTTGTTTTATCATGAATTTACTATGTCTAGCATTGCTAGAGTTTATCCATTTTTCTCTTTGTTTTATTTGGATCCATTCTGCGGTGGAGGATTCTATGTTTCTTTTCGATATCCCAAGGATAAGCTCGGGGCCTATGTATGGCCTTGCGGATCCTCCTCTGGCCAGTCTGTCTGTTTCTTCATTACCCAAAAGTCCCCTGTGCCCTACCGTTACCTTGTTGTGTTCCCCCAGGTTTTGGAAATTTTGGATGCATTCACTGACTAATTTTGATGTAATCCTTGTACATGCCAGTGCTTTAATAGCTGCTTGGCTGTCTGATCTTATGAGGATTTTTTTGTCAGTGTAACCTCTTTTATGATTTTCCAGGGCACAAGCATTGATAGCATGTATTTCTGCTTGAAAGACCGAGGTGTACTTCCCTAGTGAGTTTGATTGCTCATATTTTGGGTTTGTGCAGAAAACACCTGATCCGGTTCCTTCATTTGTTTTGGAGCCATCCGTATCACCATCATGTAAGAACGATCAAAGTAATCCTTTGGAAAAGAAGGTCCAAGTTGCCAACTTTTACTTTATATTTATTGTACGGTTCAGTGATCCAATAACAGACAGAAAAAAGGAATTACATACAGCTTCAAAATATCTTATATATATATATATATACAAAGACAAAGTGTGTTTCGAAAAAATAAAACCAAAAACAATCAATACAAGAAACAAAAATATAAGTGGTTACCATCTCAAGTGGTAGAGCAGCGGCGTAGTAAGCCGAAGGTCGTGGGTTCGAATCCCGCTCGGGCCAATGACTTATTTCTCTCAACTAAAAACCTTAATTAATTTAAATTTGTTATAAATATTAGTTCAATTATATAAATATTAAGAATAACATTCGTATTTTTGTTGACAAAACTAACATTCGTGCAATAATATAACTTTTGACTAGCCACAATATTGCAAATTTTATTTTTGACATTAATGCTATTAATTTCGATTTTAATCTAACCTAAATCAGTTTGAATGTTGTACAATTCTATATCTATCTGAGCGCATTGAGAATTATTCAAACGTCTGAGTTTAATGACGTTGATACTTGAAATAAATGTTCTTCAGAATTTAATGGTAAAATTTCAAATCTGGTGTTTGGGAACATGGAGGATGAGAATCATGAAGCCCAGTTGACCGGAGTACAGTCAATCGTTGATTGTTGAAGTTTGAATCAAAATAAATTGATATTTTTATTCAATATATACCGCGTGTGTTTGAGAAAAGACAACGTCTTTTACTTCTATTCTGCCAACGTTATTGTAAAACGACGTGTATTTTCAAAAGCTTAATTTCAATTTAATTTTTTTTTTCAAAATATACTTAAATGAAAGCAGTGCACTTAAAAAAAGATGCCGGAATTATTAGAATCTTCCTCTGACAGAAACGAGCTTTTGGGAGGGAAGAAAGGAAATTGTGAAAGGAAGTTTAATAAGAAGGCTGGTCGTCGGGGTCTGTGACTCGGTAAAATTGGTTTCCCTTAGTTTCAATGCAGTATTATATCCTGGCCACCATTAGGCTTCACACCCGCCTTTCAGATCGAGTCATGCCATTGTCAGCAGACAAAGTTTGGTCTTAACTGTGAGAGTTGGTAGACAGGGTTGGTGGACTCATTAGGTTCCTAGTATCCTTGCATTCCCTTTTGTCATGTACGACTTGAACAATAAAGCTTACCTCTGAAATGGCTCACTTAAAAAATAATTAATTCTTCCCGGGCATCAGAGGAAAAAACTAACTGACAACATATTTCCTTTTCTAGATCAATTGAGATCTGTCATAACTATGTACACTAACATGTGTAATGAATTAAAAATACAGTATTAACTATTATAATATAATGACCGATAAATAGTTATAATAATAATTTTATTTGCATTACAATTATTTAAAAAAAACTTCAATAAATTATTTGTTATTATCTACATTCTCTCTAAGAACTGAACATTATGTAAAAGGCACAAACTGCGTAATGTTTTATAAACAAAATAACTATAATAAATAAAAACAAATTTTACATAGCATAATTTAAACAAGAGGAAATACATAAATCCAACTGATCCGAAATAAAAATAATTTACCAAAACATTAAAATAAACTTCCACAAAAATTGTTGGTTATGTTGATAAGAGTAACTAATTATGATGTAGTTTAAAAATCATATTTGGCGAAAGAACTGAAAATATATTAATAATGCTTACAAACTCCCGGTCAGAATGGTAAACTGAGTTCACTTATAAAACAACACCTGTACTTACACTGTCACAAGCACATCCTAGTACTACCGCCCGTTGGAAGGTTCTTAAAGAGAACTCAAGAATCTCGTAATGAATATGGCGCCTTACACGAACATAACTCTACCCCATTTCCCACTAGGAGTGGAACTTTGCTAACTGCCGCTGTTGACGCTCACGTCCTTACACACAATTACACGTGAATGAAGTCCATGAAGGCATGATTTGTATTGGCGTGATTAAAAAAGAATATGAGGAAAAGGTGATGAAGTTAAAAGCCGCTTGCAAGACAAGAGGTCGATGTTACTCCCCTACCTGCGAGAGGTAGTAGTGTGCCGGGATCTCCTGAACTGCAACATAAAAGAATTTTGTGCCATTAAGGGGCTGTAGCTACACAGTCGAGTCCATCGCTCCGTAAACGGGGTGAGGCGTAGAAGTGACGTCTGACTCCGAAACCAAATGAACTGCCCCTGATATTTCCGTCCCGAGAAAAAGGGGTGTCAAAAAGGTTGTCCCAATCCGAATTTGAGAAAGCAGATAACAAAACATAATTAATAATGAAGGCTAGCGAATAAATGCATGCGATTTTGCACGCTCTCGGGGCGATAGGCCCCCACAGAGGCTAACCCCGGTCATACGTTTGTAGGGAAGCGACGATCTCCAGAACATCTGGCTTAAGGGGACCCTAGGGTCAGCACATCGAGGAGTGACAACCCTTCGTTTGAAAGTCCAAACTAAAGCTCACGATAGCAAAGTTACATAAAGGCTTTATAAGCGAGGATACAGTCAAAAACTGTCATTACATTTATATTGGAATTGTAAAAACAAACTTTTTTTCATAGGTCTCAGTATAATAGAAAAACCAGGAAAAATTAGTTTTTGCTAACTGAAGACTAATGGTGATATTATTTCTAGTGTTATATGGGCTAAGTAATTTGGTATAATTTTATTTTTAAAAACATGCTTCGAAGAAATTTGCCGAAACAAGTGATTAATATTAATTATTTTTAAAATATTGTTTCTGTAATCTTATCCTGATGAATCTTCTATCATTTTTGATCAATGTTAGACAAGTCAAAAGAAGTTTATTGTAAACGAATCATTTGTACATGTTATGAAATTAATTGTTTTACCTATTTATTTACTTATACAGACCGACAGCTTAATTTACTCTTACTTTACTAATTAACTTAACATACAGGTAAACTATAAAATTATTCATAAAGTGCATAAAATTTATAATAATTAAATCATAAATAACCATTTTAAAAAATATGTACGCTAATAAATAAATTCAATCTCATTATTTATCAAGTATTATGCGAAATGAACAGCCGTTTTCACAAAAATTGGAACATTCATATATCGGGTAGTATTCCTACTCGCTATCTATAAAGAACCAGGTAATGAACCACACTCATAGTCAGAAAATAAGTAACCAAGTGTCAAAACCGTACATGGACCAAGAGGATGTGAATGATGTCTTTTCAGGCGTACGGCCTATTGGAAATGTGATCTTTTTTAATTATATTTTTATTACACTTACAGTGTGTTTGGTGTCAAAGGCAGGACGCGGTCGTTAGGTTTTGAGTCTAGCTGGCTTAGGCACCACGCCCGCCTATTCTTCCTCACACAACAACCACCGTTCTGCCTATTTGCTGCACTGGGAGGGTAAAGCCGCGATAGACCTCTAAAAGCCAACGCTTTAACCAGCTAAAAATTCAAATATCATCTTACCACACTAAAAACAATAAAAATCACACGGTCACATATCGCGATTTTAGATGGGTACACATTACCAAAAATTGATTATCTCGTCTTTAGAAAAAGACTTTCAGT
Organism: Cimex hemipterus; assembly: GCA_039619505.1. Lineage (NCBI taxonomy): Eukaryota > Metazoa > Arthropoda > Insecta > Hemiptera > Cimicidae > Cimex > Cimex hemipterus. The sequence goes on from CM077100.1 coordinate 11,861,832, forward strand.
TACAGTATTTACGACCCATAAACGGGAACAATAAAACCGCCCCGTGACCACATCTAAACCCATCACACTTGCCCGGCCAGCCGAACATGTAAAATTACGATAAAATGAAAATTGTAAAAAAAAGACATCATACTTTCTTTATATGACATTTACTAACGACTTCAATAAATTTTCTATAAAAATGTAGAACATAAGAACATAATGGTATATATATATAATTGTACTAAATTGATCTATGTATGAAAATTAAAAAATTGTCATTAAAAGTAATTATTACTTTTAAATACAATCTATAATAATAATTGAAATCAATCTAATTCTGATCATAATCTTAAATTTGTATGTTAATTGATCTGTATAGCTAAATAAAAGAACATTACCTTTATTATAAGTCTGGTAAATAATAAATGAATACTTAATTTATCAATTTACTTATCTTAATGTATTTATCTTATTTTATCAATCAATCTGTATGAGTTCGAGGCTGAAATGGCCTAGTAGTTAATATTCCACGGAGCCCAACCACGGCGGCTGGACCGATAGGACCGACGTCTAGCTCCGGATTGTAAACACACTGGGTGGGCGATTATCGTGGCATACCGATAAATTACAATAGCTGAAATTTCAGTGGATTGCGAGAAGTTATTTATTGTAATTTGTTGTAGTAATGTATACAACTTGTAACTTGAATATTTATTAGAGCAACTGGAAGGGAGTTCTTTGCCAATTACCAGTTCTTTGCCAGGAATGTGGAGGGTGAATTAAGTCTAGTGTTTGGCGGTAATTTATTAGCGTAAATCGGGGGCATGACATATTCCAAAGAACGTTGAATACTCTAAAGAATTACGAATTAAGTCTGCTGTGTGAATGTAATTTATTAGCGTGAATGGAGGCGGGTTCTTCACAAACATCCTCGTCAAATATCGAGTACTCTTTGGCCGTACGAGATAAATCTGCTGTCTGAATGTAATTTATTAACGTAAATGAAGGTGCTTTTACTACTATCACCTCGAAGAATATCCAGCACTCTTGGATAGTATGAATGAACGCTGATGTGAAATACAGTTTATTAGGGTGAATAGTAGAGCATTTTCTATTAATCAGAAAAATATCAAAAAAATATATTTATTAGCGTACACGTATGTGCTCATTCCTTAATCGCTCGGTGGAATAACAAGGATTCTGGGCCGTATAAATACTTGGCTGATGAGGACCTGAGGTAGAAAGTAGCTGGCAATAAGATATACTGACAAGAGGGTCGGGTTGCAAAGCATAATAAATCTGAACAATGAAGGAGTTGTTGCAGAAATATGAATTTGTAAGAAGGAAAGGAAAAAACAGAAGATAATAGGAGGACTGCCTGGTCCTGGACCAGGATATGGTCAATATCCACCTATTATATATTGTATACCTTATTATTTTTAATAAATGACACAAAATAATGCATAATTAAACTGCATCTAATACGGTTTTATGGATAAAATATATTTCACATGGTAAGCCAATTTAAGTTTTAATTAAGCCCATTAAAACAGTTTAAATAATTACTTTTATTATATTATTTATTTGTAAGAATTAATATAAATTCTATCACTAGCCATGATCGGATTTTTGAGTTTATTCTGTATTTCTATGTCTATAAAAGATAATGTTTACAGAAATTAAGTTCCTTTTGCTTATACCTCATACTGATGAACATAATGATTATTATTTAGCACGTGGGTTCTGCGAAGAATTCTTTTTTTTTTTTTGTGAAGAACAAAACGATACGGGTAAAAGAATAATGTCAGATGTGATAGCAACCACATAGAGATAGAGAAAGATAGTTATTGGGGCACGCCGGTGAGAAATGTTATGGACAAGTAAATGGGCAAAAACGTTCCACCATTAATTCTTAAAATGGTTGAGGTGACTTTGATTTAAAACGAGCATTACAACTATCAAAATATTACTGAACCGTTACATCAAAGAAGTTACTTTGTCCCAGTCTGTAATGATCATGCTGTGTTCATAAAAGCTTCTACTTTTAACTAATAATGCCACCTCATTACCGGAAGACTTAAAAGAGGAAAGAAAACAGTCTTATAAACTTACCTCCACAGGCAGCCTTCTGTTCTGTTTTTCCTTTGATACCAAGTTTCTCCTTAAAAAACGCATTTTTCGCTTATGAACCGGCGACTGAAATCAAGGCTAAAACTTCTTATAATGATTAAAATGTTGCCTTTATGTTAAAAGATTTGTTTAAATCAATACATCGATTTTTATTTCAATGTATTTACAACATTTTCGTTTATAATTTAAAATAGGTTAACAATTATAGATGGAATGTACCACTATATGGAACACCCGACACCGTAACGGAACACTTTAAACCACCATAACGGCAAAATGACCACTAGGTATTATAGCGTTACACCATTACGTGAGCTTGTACTAAATATTCAATATTATTACTACAAATCTAGTTTCAAATAAATGTAAATTAAATAACTTGAACTAATTGGCTTATAATTTTATTTACATGGATAACATACTGTGCCCCGTAGTCGAGCCGACAAAATAAATGATGAATGAGCGATATTTTCTCTTAACGCCTGCAGAGTAAAGATTTGCCATTTTTGATTGGTTATCCTTGCTGTTTTAGGATTACACATTGATCTGTTTTGTTCCAACAAAAATAGGCAGATTAAAATGATCATACAATCTAAGTAAAGGTATTTTTGAACAATTAATTTAGTAATATTATTTCTTTTCTGTCTACAAGATCTTATTTAAAATAAGCCATTTGATAATAACAAAACATTTAGCACTGCAATGCCCAATATCGCAATTTAAAAAAAAAAAATAGCTCCTTAAAAAAAAGGCATTGTGTTTTGTTTCTTATTATTGTTATGTAGAATTAGTACTTGATAGATAGAATACTTGAATGGAAGAATAAAAGGATAAAGATGAGCCTATGCTGAGACGGTTGCTATGGAAAAATTTTAATTATGGAAAAAAATCACAATTATAATTTTTAAAAAAGAAACAGAAATAAATTTTATAATTTTATTAAATTTAATGTAATTGGGCCTTCCGAATTAAAAATTGGAAAAATGTTTGGAGTCAGAGCTTTATAGCACTCAGAAGAAATATAGCTAACCTAAAACAGAATGTTTGGATGTTAGGGCGTGAAATGACGTTAGCCGTTAGGACGCCCTTAAAAATTAATAACAATAACAAAACATTTAAAAAATCATTATTAATCACAAACAATTGTTGACATTATGATATATCGTAGCAGAAAAAAAATCTCTTCGCCCGCAATTTCTATAATGGAGTAATAGAGAAAAAAGCGAAAATAAATAATCAAGATGGTTCTGACCATCAAATACTGTCAACTGAATGTGAATGAGGGAATCCGAACCAGGGGAATATCTAACCAGGTCACACTGGACCATTCGTCCCACGTAGCTTTCGTAATACAATTTTTCAAAACTTCACCCCCGAGTATTGCCGAGACAATTTGAAATATTATTTTCCCTGCTTAAACATTGACATATCAGGCTCAAATTTAATTACAAAAAATATATTAATGGAAACTTTTATCAAAACAACGTAGTATTCGCGATTAAACAAAGCTGGACCGACTTGACCGCCTGGCTTAATTCATACATAAAATATTGTACACACATTTAAACATTCTTGATGTTTGAGTTAACAACATATTGGTTCTCTGGGTTTATTCATCGAGTGATGTTTGTGTGATTCCTAATCATAAATGTATTATTCCAGACAGCCTCGTTCATGTTCTTGGTCAACACTACCTTCTTTAGATTCCATTTTTGCAAGTAAACCATCCATAATCCTTCAAACTCCGGCAGATTTGAACGCCTGAAACCTCTTAGCAACCGTAATTCCTAATTACAATCTTCACAATTCCGATGAGAACATCGAGTGGTGAAATACGTGAAGGCTACCCAATCAAGCCACCTGTATAGTTGATATGTGGAAATATGTCATTTACAACGCGCCATATACCATTTTGAAATCCTGGATGTTTTAAGCACACATGATGAACGCGTTGTCAAAATAAAATTGTTTCAACAAATTAAACGATTTATCGCTTTGGATTTTAAACGAACAAATCAAATCGGACCAGATTTGGGCTCAATTATTTCGCCCTCTCAATTCGCTTGATATCAACGAGTAAACTTGATTTTGGGCTATCGAAACCGTTGATATGATTTGATGGCATTTTAGTGTAGGTTTAGTCCATTGAATTATATACACGACCATAACGTTTGATGAATAAATTGTTAAACATGTTTTTATCGATCATCTGCAATCTTTTTCTTCAGAAATCGTGAACCGTCGCCATTTCAACTTTCTTATATCATAAAAAGACAGATTTAATTTCGTTATCGTACTTTTCATACCGTACACTACAAGGCCGACCACCAACACACTATTTTTCTTGTGCATAGGCACGATTTTGGAAGTGGAACTCGTGGACTTAAGTCTTTTCGCTATTTGAAGTGTGTTGTGTCAGATAATAGCTTGTAGTACGAGCTTTGTATAGCCAAACAGTTTTAGGTAATGTTGATGTAGAAATGGGAAAACTGTTTTTTTGAAAGAGTGGATCAAAATTGCTCATTCAGTGAAATAAATGAGGTCTTCTTCATGGCTCACCGCTCAAATTTATTTTACCCATAATTTCATGGGTAAAATTGGGCGGGTTTTACTAATTTCGGTGTGCCAGTGCTAGGACCGATCATATATATTCATTGTCTGAATTGGAGGTTGATTTATGAAAGAAATGACGAACTATTAAACCTTTATTGTTTTTATTAATGCCAGCAATAAATTTCATTAAAAAAATGACATAATAATTATCAACCCTGTAATTATACTACCTTTTTCTGGTGAACGAGAGAAAAAATCTATCAAAAATATAAATAATACGATAGAATGACAACAAACAAATATTTTTGTTAAACTTAAAATAAACATGAATTAACACAATTTTTTTTAAACTCGTAAACATTATTATTTCTTGTCCCTGAGTATAACCTGTAAATAAATAAATAAGAGTAAGTAATGCTGAAGCTGGGGACTGATATCGCATTGCGTTTAAATTTGATCGAGCGTGAACGCAGAAAGGGTGACTCCGGACAGCGTAGCGATGTGAATCAGGAGAGCGGTGTACGGCTTGAGCGAGAGTGGCTGGAGCCTGTAGGGGTAAAGGCGTAAATTCACTTGCCAAGTAACTGGGAGGTGGTAAAGATAAACTTCAAAATTGAGCGTCAATTGGTGATGGAATGGTATCGGAGAGGAGGTGATGTAAGAGCTGCTCCTTTCGTTTTTGTTAGAGCGGTTCATTGCTCGCTCAACAAAGTGAGTTAACTCTTGATCAGCCCGCGGAACCCTAACTCTAGTTCGTTGTGAGTGAGCAGCTCTTGTTTTATAATACCTCACAGTTAAACCTCTCACTGTTACAGCCGATATAATTAATCGATATTCCGCTATCGGCCATAAATACAAATGCATTTATGTATATATATATATATATATATATATGTATATATATATATATAT
>CM077100.1:11867808-11878031 GCA_039619505.1 Cimex hemipterus
CAATCATATGGAAGGAGAGATTCAATCAAGAGCATAACACAACTATTGTTGATAAAACCATCGCCCTTAGAGGGACTAGAAGGAATCGGAAGTAGAGTACTAATCCGATTGACGATTGGACAAACCCGTCTGGCACACAGGGCCCTGCTTTTTAATCAAAACCCGCTCAGGTGTCCTGTTCGTAGAGAAAGAAAGCGGGTCAATTATTAAAATGAAATAGCACAACCGACCTGGTAGGCAATGACGGTATTTGTCTAATCACATGTCATTGAAGAGGTAAATGCAACGAACAGGCTAGGAGGAAACTAAAATATTGACTACAAAAGCAACTCCTGGGGTAGTCGTTGGGCGCAACGGTCTAGGCGTTCGTAGTTGAAATACTCTTGAAAAAAGAGCAACTCAGTTCCTTCAGAAATGGTCAATTCGGGGATCAAATTACAACATGCGCTTAATACTTGACCATCACGAACCAAACACAATAGAAGCAGGACTGATTACACAAAGATCAAATGGGACAAATACAACATAATTGATAACATAGAATTATACAACGATAAAACGCTTATAAATCTATTATAAACAATTATATAAATTTACAAAAAGGCAACGTTGGAACAAAGACAAAATAGATAAAATAACACACAACAAAGGAAAATATGGAAAGACCAACGAAACAGACAATTACTCTAATGAACTTTTTTTAACAGCAGACGTAATGTAAACCCGCAGGGTGCCGATGTTTTTGAAAAAATCCCATTTCTAAGTACGTCTGGTTTGCATGCAGGGACGCTGAATTCGAACCCGGACCTTTACCTTACAGTGATGAGCGCCGTGTCCACCCCTAAACCGTTGCGGCCGCCGACGCCCCTAATGAACTTGTACTCAACTTTTCAGAAAAAACTTACGAGTGCAAACGGACTCACTACTTCAAAATTTTATCTTCATCATTTCAACTTTGTAAGACAGTTATTGAGTAAAGGATTAAAATATGTTACTTCTAATATCATAGTCACGAATTGAACTGTGCATGCAGATCAGTAAAATAGAAATTACTACTACTAGTATAGTTCTTCAAGTTTTATTAACATTTAGTTCTTACTAGTTACTTATTATAAAACAATGGCAGATCGTCTGGGACATATTTTAGTGTAGTTTGAGCAGCAAAATATAGATGAATCAATTAAAATGGGTAGCATTGAACAAAAACGTGGACGTGAAGGTCTTGGTCGAATGATAATAAAAATGGGGAGTTCTTTCTCTTGAAGGTAAATGAAATGCATAAATTTTTGAATTCTTGCAAAAACTAAAGCACAATTAAATTCAGTCTCTAAAGATTAAGATGGAAACTTCGTTTTTCGGACAAGCGAAACTACACAAAGAAATGCTAAAAGCTACTATTGCCCAGACTTTTTCCAGAGAGGTACACTGGACCTATCGATGGCACAGCTATAAAAGAATTTATCGGGCTTTTATAATTTCATCGCGTTACTAAAACCAATGGTTTGATCCACAAGTGTTATTCCTAAAAATTTGGTATTCCCGTATATTATTTTCCAGCGGGCCCGAACAGCTTTTTGTAGTGTATGAACGGTAAATGAAATTAGACGCCATTTCTTGACGGCTGGAGAAATTTAAAACAACGACTTTAAAGAAGTAACTCTAAGAGAACAATAACCAATAACCACGGATTCTAGCAGCCCTTTCACTTTCATACGTCCTTCACAAAGGGTTTTACTTTATTAAAGTTCCTCCTCAAAATATGTTACGCAATATAAGCAAGGGTAGGTGGCACTACACACGATATTTACCCTAGAGGCAACAGTATGAAGCGTAACATGTCACATCCATAATTAAAAAAATATTTCTCCCCGGCTGAAAAGTTTGTTTTTGACAAAATTGAAATAGGTTGAAGTATGTGCGTTATTGGCTTTATAAAAGTTGAGAAAGATTTGTGTTAAAGGAAATATTTTAACCTATAATTTAACGATGTAATCGTAAAACTGCAATTTATTATCATACAGATTTTCAAGATTAGTGGTTTAATGAAGTGTTACTATAACTCATAAAAATAAAATTTATACTCGATACAATATGTACATTCAATACCTCATGTCTCTTTTTCATACTGGCGATATTCAAAAAACAATATAAATGTTATTATGTTAGTAATAAAATACAGAAATACGGTTATAGCCCATGACATAAAAATTCCCTCCCGAGGTCAGACCAACGTTCAAGTAATTAAAGAGGGCCGCATGACCGACATATAACAATCGTTATAGCGACACGTTAACAATGAAAGATTATGAGGTCAATGATTGAATAACGTATTGTTATGATGCATATAACTTTTCTTTTTTTATTTACAACACCTTATTGAATTGAAGCAAATAAATTATTTTAAGGGTTTGACCAAACACAGAAACATTTAGGACAAAAAATTCTAGGGTGATGATTAAATATAGATATGCTATATAATAAATAAACATTTCTATTAATCTATTACTTCAATCAATTAAATGACATGTAAGAGTTTTCATTTGGTAAGTATTAACAAAACCTGCTTGTTCCTTTTAGAGGTCATAAGAAATGATGATGCTGCTAAAACTACATTTTTGATCATTCAAAGGCCCGATTCCGAACAGTGCTTCGCTGGCTACTTTTGAGCTTGCATAATACATAATATTACCTTCGGCCACCGCATCGATTTCATCAACACAGAAGTAGTTTCTGCTTCCGTTCAATATGTGCCGACCGCAGGCTAAACCTTTAATAAACTCTACTTTTTGGAATTCTTTTTTATCGTAGTCCAATATTATCTCGTCGTCACATATTGTTATCCCTAAACAGGTTATTTTCATATGTATAAAAGAATATTACAGCCAATCGGTCATAGAGATAAAAGCGGACAGGTGCGTTATAAATTCAGATTCAAATGAAAATCAACAGAAAATTACGTCGTTCCGAAAGGCCTGTGAAATTGACAGCTACCTTAGTAATGACTAAAGTGGAGTAATCATGGAAAACGATCACTCGCCCTTATTCGCATGTATCGTTTGTAGTAACAAGACTTACATCGATTGTAGAAAGCTCTAATATACGCAATAACCTTCTATTTCCTCCATTTTCTTTTTTAAAATTGTTCTCTGTCACGTTACGTACATAGGTCTTGTAGTGGCCTCCAAGAAAAAAAAACTTACGGAAAGAAATTAAAATATGCTACTCTATATCGACCCACTTGTCAAATGTAGAAAACAATTATAAAAACCTCTGACCCCTCTAAGTTTTGACTTGTGACCCCCAAAATGGAAACAAATGGCTGGAGAGTTTGGACGTCAGCTTGTAGCACCTACCGGCTACTGACAAAAAAATATACATACAGCCTATTTATAAATGGAGATATATACGGACACAAATAGGCGATTTTTTTCTTTTTTAATGTGTGATCCTACTTCAGCTTTCCCGTTGTTAATCACCTCATGTCTGAGGTGAAGGGGTTGCATACGGAAGAAAAGGGAAAAACGTACGCCTTTGCCTGCCGACACGAAGGGGTGGAATTTCCCGAGAGATGACCGGGGCTTATTTGGCATTTTAATGAATTCAAGTGAGAAATATTATGCGTTTCTTTTGATTTTAAAAAAGGATTGCTTCAATGAAGTTTGTCTTTAAAAAAATTAAAATAAGAGTTAGCCTTTAACATCGATTAACATTTCGGCATCTTCAGACAGCTTGAGCTACATTTAGGCAAACCCAAATCCGCAACGATCAAATTACGGTACTCCTCAGAAAATAAATCTTACAAATCAATGTTATATTTAAAATGATGCATCGCCCTGAAATAAACCTTTAAAGAAAATTGATTAAATACCTCGATGTACATAATCACCTCCAATATTTTAATTACTAATACTACTAATCAGAAATAGATCAATCTTGATTCATAATTGTGTTATATAATGCAGGAGTTGAGATTTCGTTGAACATTAACTTGGAAATTTATTATTTTTTAACCATGATTTGTTTCTATTTTAAGAAAATGTTCATATTTGTGAATTTTGCAAATGAATTAATAGTAGTTGTCTTTATGAAGGGGTTATATTTTTCGAATATTTCAAAACCTTGACGATGGAATTGAGAGTTTTTATTTTGTTTCAAATTATTTCTCATTTTTAGTGGATAATTTAAATTTGATTAATTTTTCACTTAGTTTTTCACTATATAAAAAACGTATACATGAATTAGAGAAGAATTTCACATAAATCCTTTTAAAAGATTAAAAAATATAAGTAAAAACAACATAAAGGCTGAAATCTGCATTTCATGTTATCATTTTGAATTTAAAATATCAAGGATAAGGTAAGGTTAACATAAATAAAATGAAATGTAAGGAAATCATGGATTTATGATTATAGTCAAAATGTATAATTGAATATACTAAGATGTTATAAATATGTAATGGAGGTAAAAAATGAAAAAAACGGGCAACATGGGTTCAAGTTTCTATTTTGACGGGCTCTCAAGATATTGCATAGGTCTCACAAAATGAATTTTCCTATAAGTCCCAACACCAAAGATGAGACGTACATTTTCCGAATCATTTACTAGGTAAACGAACCTTAAAACTTGCTCTGCATAATTCTGATAAATGGAATTATCTCGATGAAGCGTGCTAATTGGATTTAGCTTTTTTTTTGCAAGAGAAGAGGTTTTTTTGTAGGATCAAGTAGAAAGGTGAAGGGGCAGGTCTCTTTACAAGATGTCATCTTCAACACTCAATTATTCGCCTCACGTACAATAAAACCTGTGGAAGCCACCCAATTGCGACGCTTCATTTTTACAATAATACAATCTTTTGAGAACGTTTTCCATCTTTTCATACAAACTCGTTTTACCATTGACAAATTTTTATTGTATGTCATTATAGAATATAATCCTTACCGTTGAACTCGCAAGAACAACACCGGTACTTTAGTACTGTTTTCAGTCAGGGTGTTTTTAATAATATAGATATTAAGGAATGTAAAAACCACAGTACTAGCATGGGAGTGGTAAAATAATTCTGCCCTACAGAAAGGCTTACGTCAAACTACTGATTCGGTTGCTACACCGCGACGGATGAGGAGTAAAACCACTTTACAATACATTTTTTCTATTTTCAGTTAAAAGCCCAAGAGCAATGTCGGGATTTTATCCAAGAACCAGTAGCGGCTAATAAAAGGTTCCCTAAAAACTACAAGGGGTGTGAGGGCGTATTGGGCCACATAACTTTGGCTAACATTTTAGGCTCAATGACATTTGTCATCACATTTATGATGACAAGCATGAAGTAAGTAAATTAATATGGTAGAATAGACAGACTTTTAGCGCTGCAGTATCAGTGGTTTCTTCATAACGTTTCGTGTGCAGACATTTGATTTTTTTTTTTTTTTTGGTTTGGGTTGAATAAGGATTTTAAAAATTCTCTCCTCCGCATACATAGATATATTGCGGAACCCCAATGTATTTAACCATGCCTTGGAAAGTCCATTTTTTCCTGTAAGATTACGCATTTTTCTCGGTGCCTCTTCGCGCACCTCTTTTGATGTAAATGTGAAGTGGCTATACCGTAACCTCATTAATGGTTTATATTCACGAAGAAAATGTGCTCCGATTCTTCCTGAGAGTCGGCACGCTTCTTTCTTTGTTTTTTCAGTCATTTTTACGTGGAAGTTTAAAAAGGCAGTAGCTGGTATTACTAAACTCCTTCCACGGGAGAGAGAGAGAGAGAGAGAGAGAGAGAGAGAGAGAGAGAAGACCTCACCTTCCTGTTTAAGAGATTTATGAATCCCGTGCCTCATACCAGGAGCTTTCGTTCAGTGTTTCAGTTTTCTTTCTCAATCCACTTTTTCAATTCCAACTTATGTACACAATCCGGTGCACTTAGATGTGGTTTTAGTCCGATTGGTGAGAGAGCTTCTCCTCTTTTGGCTAGTTGGTCAGGCTGGTCATTTCCTTTATACCTTCCGGAATTTACTTTAAGATAATCTTTTTCTTTTTTGCCGAGAACTGTTAGACAATCCCCGATAAGTTTGAAGTTAAAAGCATACGAGTTTAGCGCCTTAATGGCTGCTTGGCTATCTGACAGTATGTAAAACTGTGCACCAATCATAGGAGCATTCTTTGTAATTCCTGGGCACATATTGTATTATCCTCCGCTTTTCAGTTTTGAAGGTATTTAGTGAACAGTTCTTTTCTTTACATCTGTCTTAATGTTTTTACAACTTCTGCCCAGATGTTTTCTGTTTATCACCCTGTTGAATGTCAACAACATCGTACAAGAATGCATAAATAAATGGACATTGCGTTTTTAATTAACCAGGCACCGGGTGGCTAGGGCGACATCGTTTCTTAATCATTTTGGTAAAATTGCTTGTGCGTGACTTCAAGTCGCTGTGAAAAGCTTACAAAAATATGTAATCACCGATGTAAAACGAAAAAAGAGGGAAACGTGAAGTATTAATCGGGCATATTTTACTCGGCGCTTCAGAAATCTCAATTTATTGCCAAATTATTTGAATAGGGAAAATTCCTACGACCACCGCCAACAATCAGATTTTTTGGTCTCCAATCTCGAGTTTACACGGTCATTTATATATATATATATATTTTTGCGTGCGGCTGGCTATACTGTAAGAAAAACAAAAAGCTTTTTTTCCCTTACATATAAGAAAAAGATTTTTCGGATTTATTTATTTTTGAGTATGATGAAGACAAAATTGTTCAGACGTGTGATTATAAAGCCATTTTTTTAAATTAAATCCTCTCTTGCAATATGGAAGTATTATTTCAAAAATCACAAAAGTAAAGTAAAATGACAATACTTTCTACCTAATGGAATGGGCTATTCATTAGCTCTAAACAGGGTGTTGCAGGTTTAAATGTCAATACTACTCTGGTGGATTCCTTAATAAGGTGTAGTTCAGAGTCACCAGAATGAGGTATCTATCTTGACTCGTTCGTGAGATATTAACATGTTTATTATTTTAGTCTAGAGTCAGATTTTTTTTATATAGAAAATTATTTTCTCAACTTTAGCGTCATTAAAATAGAAATCTGAACATTATTTTGCAAATAGAATTAACGTTTTCATAACAAAACAACATTTACGTTGGAAAATTCGCACTTCCAAATACCGTACCAAGTAATACATATTTTCATTAAAATTATGGCATGCACGATTTTCTTGTGTTTTTCATGGGTTTTATCCATTTTTCAACATTGCAAAGGAGATTTCACTAACAATATTTTTAAAATAAGTAAAAATGAGTGTGGTCTTGGATAAGCCAAATTTGGTAAAATCCTCGAAACTTTTGATGGAAAAGTCAATGCACCAGCCACAATTGAATATTTCCAAAAAAAATCGTTTTTCCATTTGTTTTCTTTAAACGGGTACTGTCTATTTGGGAGAATTTTTCAAAGAAAATGTTGTGATCTTGGGGAAAATTTAATAAAGTTTGCGAAATAAAGGTCAGATTTGTATTTGGATGAGGTTAAAGTCTTGAAATTACGATTTTATGTAAAAAATATAAACAAAAATGCTAATATATCATGAAAAAGTCAGGAAGGAAAGCACGATATGGTGGCACTGAACTACGATTAATTTATTGAATGCACGATGGTAGTATTGACATTTAACCTTGTAACACCCTGTATAGAGAGCGCGTAAGATTGCCACTCGATATGAGAATTGTGCTTGAACATGGTAGGCAGTATCTAGGTCCCCTATTACGATTCATGTAAGAAAAAGGGCATTTTTTAATATAAAAATAGATAGTTTTGTGTTCTTAGCCTATGTTGAGAGTGGCGCCAATGACGGAATATTGAGTACCCCATCGACCTTACGTTATATGTAAAATAGGTGTAAAGAGAACAGAGTGAATGGCATGTAAATAAGAAAGAACTCATTTGAGAGATGAGTGAGAGTGTGAATGGAAGACTGATTACGTTCGGGGTTGAATTGACCTAGCTTTTGATATCCCCCGGAGCATAAACTCGGTTGCTGGACGGATAAGACCGAGGTCTGACCCCGGACTGCAACACCTATCAACACCTAGGTAACTTATTGTAAATCACTGTACGTGCACGTGCAGATTGGCGATTACATAAATCAATAAAAGTAAAAGAAATAAACCGTTAAAATCCAACCAAGAATTATAATGCTGGATAAAGAAAATGTGTTCTATTGACAAAAGTTAGAAAGGGGAAAATTTTTAAGGTTAAAACTCAACCCAGTTCACATTTATTTACGCATATGCTAAATTGTCAGCACCAGGAGACCAAATGAAACCTTGCAATTTAAAAAAAGGGAGTGAAAATGGACTCTCCTTTATATAGTGCTCGTAAACATACTCTTCCCGACTACCTTTTTATTTAACAGCGGTCAATCTCACGTTTTTTAATTTACTTTTGAACATTTAGTGCCGACCTTAAATCCTTTCGAGCTCTTTTACACAGGCGTAATCATTCATCTTCAACTAATCAGCTATTGAAAAGTTATATATACTTACAATACAGAATGCATTAAATGATTATAAATATAATCTTTTTCACAGTGAAATACAATGAAAGACTTGCATATAATATGTCTTTGTATGTATTTCTATATCGCATTATTAAACATTCATTGTATTTCTTATTATTTTTGTTCCTCTCTTGAAAACGATTAAATTCAATCTCACATGCTCAAAGTTTACATTTGATCAAAAACTATTACACGTATAAACTTTTATAAAATACAAGAGACATATTACCAAGTTTCGAACCAAATTAATGTTCTGCTGGTCATTAGTATTATGAGTGAATATTATTATTTGACTAAATTATATCACTAGATTAGTTCCAATTGTATTTTCCATTTCAACATTCTGACGATGATCAGGCGCTTTTCAAACATACCATGTAACCAGATTTATAATAGCGGAAGTTAATATCTAAAGAATATCCAAAATATAATTTTCATATATTACTCAAAGAATCTACAATAGAAGTTCTGATATTTATAAAGATAAACCTTCAAACAGAGGGAAATTTTGCATTAGTGTTTTTGATTATGTAAGAACCCCACTTAACCACCCTTATATCTTCTTGGAATTGTATTGTATTGTGATAAAAAAAAAGTCATTTGTGTAATTTCTTCGTTGTAATGTTATTTTTCTATGTTTCTATAAATTTAGGGCATTGTGTTTTGAAACCCCGAAAGAAAAAGATGTATTTCTTCGTCAATTATTGTTCGTTTTTGGCATTTTAGCGCCTTGTTAACGACTAAATATACAGTCGAAAGCTTGGCAATAAAACAAAACTTTGCAATTTTCGTTGACCAAAAAACCGATAAATGAGAGCATTGAATTAGCTTGTTGATAATCTACTTTGTTTTATTTGTTTTAAACCATTTTCATCTAAATGCATTTATTTTTAACAAGCGAGAGAACTTTTCAAAACCTTACTAGACTAGAGAAAAAAAGACAACAAAAGGTGAACATGAACATAAAGTAGCAGGTGCACCACATTAGACGACAATGCCCTATGAAATCATACAAGCAATTATACCTAATGAGCGACCAACAAGTTGGCAGACGTAGTTAATGAATGCCAGGGAGTATGATAAAGGGACAAGGAAGGATCCACGGATTCTATTCGACGGCACAATAGTTTAGGAAACAATTTCAATCATAGTTTGAAGTCATTACGAGACGATTGTCCCGCCACTGTCATTACAACTTCAGGACCTTTCATTCAGGTCAGATTTATTGGTAGTGTCTTATTCTCGTTCAGTATTCCATACACTGTTCATTACGCGCAAAGGAATTTCTGGCTTGTTCGTCCTGTCGTCGGGATAGCCGAAATTAATGAGCATGCCCTCGAATGATTGAGCAGCCTCTACGGTTCAACGGTCAGATATTTTTAAATCTAATTAATAAGGGATCGTTGCAAACACAAAAAAAAGGACCAACACGGTTGTATACATTTTCAGACCCATAAGCATTCCAAATAAATATTTTTCGTCAAAAGATATTTTCTTTTTTTTAGTACACCGTCCATTTTGTGTAATAACAATCCGGCTTTATACATAAAAGGGACTACTTTTTTTGAGTCACCCCTAGTGTTATCAATAACTGCTCAACCTATAAAAAAAGAATTTAGAGAGAGAGAGAGAGAGAGAGAGAGAGAGAGAGAGAGAGAGAGAG
>CM077100.1:11883031-11896368 GCA_039619505.1 Cimex hemipterus
CTCTCTCTCTCTCTCTCTCTCTCTCTCTCTCTCTCTCTCTCTCTCTCGCTCTCTCTCTCTCTCTATCTGTCTCTTTTTCATTATTTTTCATTCGCACACTCTGTTCATCCATTAGAGGTTTAAAGAATATGGATGTATAGAGTGTTTGCTAAGTCATGCATTCCTCATTTTAATATATCAATAAATATTTATTTCTTTGGTTTTCTTTATCAGTTCAAATATCTATACGTACCTTTATCTCTAACCGTATATACATGGTGTCAGCTTACACCTGTGCCACCACCGACTTGGCCCATGTTTTCAAATCAAAAATTTGTTTAGCATTTCTAACTGTAATTATTGCTATGCTTGAACGTAGAACTCATGCTAAACAAATTCAGTCTTGACTCTAGGAAATTAGCACCTTGTATAGTTATTTAATTATCTCTAGAGGAATTCTTATACATAACATAACTTTTTGTCCCTGTCCGAGTATCCATATTCATATATGTATTTGTCAATAAAAAGATAGTTTTGTCCCTCCACCTATTCATACTTATCTATAGCTATCATTATTAACCCAGCTTTTCCAAGTGAAAAGCCAAGGCTTGGAGTTCTTAGCAAACCATTTTATTATTCAGTACAGAATCCTTTTTTTTTATTTGTAGAGCCCGTTCCCTGGACAATAATTTGTTTTGCTTTTCTTCCCCGTGGTTTTGGTTAACGTTGTCCCTCAGGGAGGTGCCCCCATACTGGTTTACGAAAAGAGGTTCTAATCCTAATGTCTCTTAAGCCCATATAATCATTCAACACCAGGTTCTATTTCCGTTGCTATTCGCGTAATCAATAAGAAAAGAACTCAATAAATATCCGCTCAAACTGTCTCCAACACACAGACCGTTAATTTAAGACTAGAATACCGTCATCTTTTATCATCCATTTCTTTAAAACGCCAGAAACAGTCGATTTAACTCTCCACTCCGTCTGAACAATTTGAATTAGACTTTTTGTTTGTCGCTATTACCATACATTTACATAATTTGAGCATATTAACATTGGTTTCGACTTGGAAGTTTATTAATTGAAAGTTAGTTACTGTGGTTTGATAATCCTGAGAATTTACAACCATGTCGAGATTCTCAATGATCGCAAAAGTGGGCTTTATAATTAACTGCGTATATTAAAAAAAAATCTTTACAACAGTAACAGTTTTACCAAACCAAAAATGTCTTTCATAACTTATTTCTTTGCCTACGAAAATTGTAAACGTAAACCTGGTGTCAGTATAAAAAATCGAAGTATAGAAACTTTATAGAATGCTTAGGTAGCCAAAGTTTATTATAAATAATTTTCTTACTTGAACTATATATTCGGCTGTTAAATTTATAACAGCCTATTCAAAAATTAACTTTTTCCGATACAACATATGTTATTTCATGATAAATAGACATTGTATCCCATCATACAAGCCGGAAAACAAATTCGATATGAATCAACATTACCAAGAATTATACAGATGTAAGGGAATACCGTAATGCGTTGTCGGCAGCAAGGCCTGCGGTGAGATATTGGTGACAGGTAGGACTGTCATGGGAACACAAATATGACTACTGCTTGCTTGATTAAACCTCATTTAATTACAGCAACGTTTCCTGAAATATTGCTTATTCGACTGATTTAAATACCTGACAAACGAATTGGACAAATCCTTGAAGATTGTGTCTAAAGACTTTTCGAAAGGTTCTAAATGAGCTTATGTCATTCCAACTTCCATTTTTCGTGTTAAAAATTTTTTTTGTATGGTAAATGACTAAAGAAAACATTTTACCGAATTTAAGCTTGATGAGTACTACGATTTAAGGATATTTCGTACTTATTCATGCACGGTGACCGTAAAGGTCGGGGGATCGCTGTAGGCGAATGATTAAGGGGTCAAATTCTCGGCTAGTATCGTCTCTGGATATTTCTCAGTATTAGGAAAACCTTAGCTGCAATGAAACATGACACTGCATTCATCACTGGAAGGTCCGGTCGGATCGGGTCATAAGAGTGAAGTCGATCTCGATCCATTCAAAAATAAATACCTTCGATGGAAGATCATTGGCACATCGGGGGCAAAACTTACAAGAAATAGTACATTAAGCTGTAACGCTACATGGCTTAGGGGGAAATCCTTCAGTTCCTGGTATCCATAATCAATATTTTTAAAAAATATCTTGATAAATGTACTGTATTAAGTAAATATTTTATCACTGTGCGAATGCCGTAGCTGGATGACATAAGATGGGATAATTTAAAGCGGAATTTACATATCAGGATTAGGCAAATTAGAAGATGAAAGGGATGTTGGAAGAGGTGTTCGGAAGACTTTGTTAACCTGAGACTTTAAGAATGACTGTCTAGCAGTGTGTGTTTTAATTAAACCGTTTGACTAGGTACATTCTTAAGTAACGTTGATTTGGAATGAGTCAAAAAGAACGAAGGAAGGTTTTTGTTCTAGGTGGTGTGTGTTAGAGGGTGAGAGGCTATGAAAAGATGTGGTTAAGAATGAAGATAGCCGTGTCAGGAAATACAAAGGTACGCGGTGAAAGCAATGTAAAGTGTACAAAGGATTGGCGTCCGTATACCTCCTTGTGGAACACCAGTATTGATTGGATAAACGGAAGATTTAGAGGTCCTCAGACTACGTGTAAGTTTTATAGACATGGTGTCGTTGTGACACATTTTAACACACATTTATTTTTAAAATTTGATGGTTTTCATATATTAGTCCTGAATCCATTTGCCTCCAAAAAGTTGTTGTGCTTTAGCGCATAGTATCATTTCGTTTTTACTATTTTTATCGTATCATTTTCGTTTTTTCGAGTCAGTTTGTAATTCGTGTTTCTAAATTTTTTAAACAGCTCCACTCTATGTTATATATTTAAATATGTTACGAGGTAGCATGGCTAGGCGTTTGTCAAGTATTAACTTTTTTGAATTAGTGAGCTTTTAAAAATAAAGTTTCCTTAAAACCTAAGCCAACCACAACGGTAAAAGAGTTGAAATTCTAGCAATTAAAAAAAATTACTTTTCTTAGTGCATACAATAAAAAATGTGATTTTAACTAGGTTTATATTCGTCTCCAAATACGTTATCGCTGACTTTCCCAATGATATAGAAAACTTTTCAGAAAGCTAGGTTTTTATGATTCTTTGCCCTGGAGATATAAATAACATCAAATTGCGATAAATTAGGTAGTTAACAACATAATTGTCTTTCTGAGATGGAAACTAATTGGTGTATAATCGGGCTCCTTGTTTGAGAGTCGGTTTCAAAAAAGATAATGAAAATATAAGAAGGAAACAAGAGGATTACCCGGTGCCCCATGCTATTAACTCTCGGTCCTGCCTATTAATACTGTTGGGGTAATAATGATCAGGTAGTTCCACTGTTCTTGATTTTTTGTAATTTTGTTATTACTATTTAATTAAACTGTCTAACTATATATACATATATATGTATGTGTGTGTGTGTGAGTGTGTGTGTGTGTGTGTGTGTGTGTGTGTGTGTGAACCAGCAGTTTCGAAATCACATTTATTTTTATTTACTAACTTTTAACAAAAAACTTTTTAAATAGTCAAATTAGAGGTTTTAAAAAATAGATTTCCTAATCGTGTAACTAGGCATTTAAGCTTGTTTAATGTTTCAAAAACAGTCGCCAATTTAAAAAACCCGATATACTTGAACAAACAGAAAAATTTTAAATTACACAACACCTAATCAATGAAATGCTGGGGTGGAATCAAAGGAAGTTTAAATAAGGGGGAGAATGTAATTATTCCCGTGAGGGAGTGACAAAGCCAAGAATACCAAGTGCTTCCAAACCAGTGGTAAGAGTTTCCAGGGGAACAAAAAAGAAAAAAATGTGGTGGCACATCTCATGCAAAAGTTCTGCTTAAATAAAACTTTTAATCACGCCCAATGAATTATATTTCGCTAATACCCCCGATCTTTTGGGATTACGAGACCTATTTATAGACAAATACAGGTTTACAATTTTTTTCGCACTCTTCTTTCTTATTTGAGTAATTATTCATTCAAGTAAAAACTATTCGATATCCGCCTATCAACATTCCCTTATTAAATATAATTAATCATTTCAGGGTCGGTGGTGTAGTCCATATTTCAACAAATCACAGACGCATTTACTCTAATAATAAAATGCTGAACACGCAAAAAACTGAACGAGAGATCTATTGAGCAGTATGGAAAAAAGCCATGTTTCTTACAAAAATCAAAACAGAGGCCTCAATATACTTACCGAGGGCAGAATTCTAATGCCAGTTGCATTCCTACTCGCTCTTTATACTAAGCCAAGGAACTACACACTTCAATTATGTGGGATAATCGAGAAAATTTTCTCTACATACCGGGCACATACGTGGGCCTTGACCCAAAATGTCGCGCCCCTGTGCCAACCCCGCATGGCCTATTGTTAACTGGGTGTGTATAATCTTTGTTCGATTCCAGAGCAGTATGAAAAATCACACAATTTAAAATTAAAGGTTTGTGTTAATAACTAGAAAATTTGTCGGGAGACGCGGTTGGAAAATCCCAGCCGTTATAAATCGCAAGCATGTCTTAAAAATAATATACAACATTGATTAAAATTATCCAATGAAGCTCATTAAATATATTTGTTTCACATTTGATATGAAGGGATGTTCTACATCTTAAGTGAGCGAGAAAATCGACAATTGGTTTTTTTTATCAGAATGGCCGGACAGAAGTATGTGGAAATAATAAAAGGGACGATAATGGAGCGTGAAGACGAAGTCACCGGAGGAAAATTCATTTTCCTGCAAGATAAAACAGCCAGGCTAGTAACAAATTACTTCGAGCAAAACAATATTTCACTTTTACTACGGCCGGCTACCTTTCCATCTAAACATTTCGGAAAAAGTGTATGACTGTGTCACTGACTTGTGTGACAATGCTTCGTGTATTTTAAACGATATATTAATTACTTGCCATTTGTGTTAAATCTTTTTTGCCAATGTGTTTTCACCGTAAGTTAGTAGGAACAAACAAAATAGTCGTCCTTCATTGGTAAGTTTTTGTTGCTAAAACAACCGAAATCTCCAACGTTTTACCATTTGTTAAACCCAATAATATACATGTTGTCAACAACACATGATATGTTTACATATTTTATCGAATTGGACCAAAAATTCATTTTTTTAACGAGGGTTCGCAACAGCAGAGTCATATAAACCCTCAGGGTGCCAGTGTTTTTGAAAAAAAGCCTATTTATAAGTATGTCGGGTTCGAATGCAGGGACGCTGGATTCTAACCAGGGACCTTTGCCTTATAGTGATCACCGCCGTGTCATCTCCCAAACCGTTGCGGCCACCGACTCCCCCTCAAAACGTCATTTATTAAAATTAAACTTCTTTGTTTGTTCAGAATGAAACCGGACCAGTGAGATTCCGCGTTAGACTTTTCAAATAATTTTGAATGTTGCGAATCTACTGTACTGGTTTAGTCAAGATATAATGTCTGCAGGCACAGGCTACACGAGAGGCTAGGACTTTCTAACACCTTGCTATGATAACAGCCATGTTTAACAGCAATAATATCATTTCGTACATCTGTTTTGTGACCTAAGCATATTAATGCATAATACAAATGTGATTACAATATGTTTGTTTTTTACACACAGTCTCAGACACTAACGCTTGCTCCGCTCCTGGAGGAGACTTGCTATGAGAAACTAGTGAATGTTGATACGCAGTGTGAGTGATTAAGGGACGTGGCGGGTTCTCGAAATGTGAATGTGTAGAGAAGAAGGGTTATGTTGGCTCAAGAGGTTACTTTGAAACTTTTGTAATCGGGAACGGATCAGTTCGTTGACAAAAGGAATGTAGAGGCGTAGAAATGAGCATTGGATTAAATGCGCTGGCAAAACCCGACAGTTCCCCTTCGTATGTCCACACTGATTACGGCTCTATTCGCCTTCGTAGTTGTCCATGTCTTCTGTTATGTTTTGTCTTTTAAATCTTACGGGTGGGTTCAACGTCAGCCAACTGTATATGTATCGACCTAAGCATTTGGCTCGAATAGAAATCGGTTCTTGTTGTTGAGGTTCAGTAGAGAACAAGACTGTTTTTCGCTGAACGCTTACTGAGACATTTTTCTTCTTTCAGTCTTGTCCTCCACGTTATTCACCAGTCTTCATTAATCGCAAGGTGTTTTGGTGTTTGAGGTAGCTTAATAAATTGAGAGGCCAAAATTTCAGTGTCATCCGCATAGGTGGTATGTATTGGGGTGTGCATGTAGGCCACTTTGATGTAAATGACTGGACAGAGAATGCCCCCTTGCTGGACGCCCGCTTGTATCGATATCATTACCAAGAACTCGTTGCCGCTCGACGTATATTCCTCGACTGGTAAAATGATTCGAAGATTTATTCTTGGCCAAAACCCGTAAGCCAGTGCAGCAGCTCCTTAACCAAATTATGTTCAATTGCTACAATAGTACTTGCTCTCTGGCAAAAGAGAATATCTGAATAATTCTCTGTACTACCTGACACTAATTTAAAATAACAATTGATATTGGGATAATTATACTCAGTTCATGTATGGACATCGTAATTTGTTTTATCTTTCGATCGTTTTTTCTATTTATTGCACTTTTAAATATTGTTATTTTTTATCCTAAAACACAGGCATAATGAAAATAGCCCCGTGCCTATTGGAGTTTTATTAGTTTTTCTACTTTTTTTGAAGTTGAAAATAAAGTGATATCGCGCATCTTGCCTTGATAAATCCGCAACTTTTGTTTCTTAAACTGTTTATAGACTCTTGTCTTTTATGTATATTAGTGTCAAAAGCTGCTTTACAATTAAAACGTCGTCTGTAACTAACTCGATAACTGTAAGAGGAATCGACGTGTAACGATTTTATCTTTTGTAGGGCATAGACTAAAATGACTGCCTACTTCAACAATTAACTCTAAATATAACTATAACTACATGACTATAATAATGGCAAAAAATACAATAAGAAGCACTAAAAGAGTCATAATAATTACTTATTTATTTTGCAAATTGAGAAACAGTTTTAATTATCGTCATTGTTAATGACAAATAACAAATTAAATAACATTTAAATCGATACTCGCGAATTGAAACGGTTGGTCCAAGCGGAACAATGATAGAACTGCTGTTACAGCATTTAAAAAAGAACAACTTCGCACTTTCTGTTCTTGCTTTCTGTAAATTAATTAAAGTACCACGACCTGCAAACTGACTTTCACGAGCCGAAACACAATTGACTGAAAACAACGACGAAATCAGCCAAGCCACCGGCTATGGATTCTGACAAAGCTGGTCGTGCCTTTTTACAGCAGTCGTGGTAATCTTTTAACGTAGGTTAAAATAAGAAATTAAGAACAGTCAGTTCAATCTTAAGACAGTATGATTGTATAAGGGTTTTATCGTCAAAATGTATATATTTCCAAACATCTAATTTTTGTTATAATATCTCAAAAATAATGTATAATTCGCAGTTCTGTTAGCACGTGTTTTCGTGATTCACAATGTATCAACGCCACCTTTTCGGCCACCCTCATCCACACTAAGTGCTTTTATTAAGGAATTTTATCGTTACTGATCATCAAGTGCTTTTGGGATTTAATCATGTTATGTTGGTTAATATTTCTGTAGCAGTAATAATTAATGATTGATTACCTTTAGTTAGTCAAAACTGGGTTTTTGTTTTTTTTACTTTTATTATCTGCTCAATCATAGTGACCGTTACCTTTCCTTGCAATTAGTATACCGTTTTGAATGGTGAAATAGATAAACTGGGAACTGTTCCTAATGGTGGTTTTATGAGAATTTTATTATGAAATGCGTTATTTTTGTATCACGTTTTCATGTTCGTTTTTCGTCCTATTGTGTTCATCAATGGAATCACTGGTTCATCACAACAAAAATTACGCCTTTTAGCGTCAAAGTCGAGTGTTTACCATACTAGGCTTATGCATGGGCCTAGTTGGCAAGAAAGAGACCTGGCTTCACAACTGAAATTCAGCATTAATCCCAGAAGGATGGACTTGGACATTCGTGGTGCGGGTTTGCCATTTTAAATTCTCCTCCAATATCATGCCGAGGAACTTTGAGCAGATGTATTATAATTTTTTTTTAAAGAAAAATAACTTAGTTCTTGGACTGGTGTCCCCTAAGAGTAATATACATGAAATAAATAAAGGACGTTCCTTCTATGAAATTAAAAATAAAATGAGATTGAAACCTTGGAACAACGTAGACCAGTAATTCAGGCGAGAAGGGAAAATTAAAATAATATTAAACAAAACTATAAAATATTAATGTAAGGTTTCTGCTTGGAGGGAGAAGAGGTTATTTTACAGGTGGAATTTAAAGGAGGAAAAAGAGGCAGCGTGACGAATAGAAAGGGGTATGCAGTTTAGTGCTCGGGTAAGAAAGGATCTTTCGAAGGTATAGGCTGTATGTTGTGGGAGGATAAGGTCGATTGGGGATAAGCGGGTGTTACGACTGTGATGTGAGGAGTTGAATTGGAAGGACTGGGTGATGTAAGGAGGACGACGAGTATGGATGAACTGGAAAAGAAAGCAACCTAAGCTATACTGTACACGGAAGGAGGTGTAGAGCCAGGGAAGTTGGGAATACAACCCCGACAACGGGGACCCCCGTGGGGTGCCGAACTTGAATCTTACGCAACAATTCATAACACGCTTCAATCGTGCGTCTACTTAGCCCTCCTCCGAGAGACCACCGTAAACCCACACCTATAATCGAAGAAGGGAAGTATAAAGGAAGATAAAAGCAGTTTGCGGGCGGAGAAAGGTAAGAGAAGCCAGGACCAACGAAATAGGCTGAGGGAGGCAATACAATGACGGGAAATTTGGGAAATGTGAGGATGACAGGAAAGGTTTTGGTCAAAGACTACTCCTAGTTTTTTAACCGATTTAGCATGAGAGGTGGGATGTTGAGGAGGGATTTGTGGAATTGTGGAATTGCGTGGACCCGATAATTATGGCTATGAATTTGGACGGACTGAAGATTGGAGAATTTTTATGTGCCCATTCGTTGATGAAGGTTATGTAGGCCGTCCACTGGAAACGTTTTTCGCCAAACTTGCTCGGCCGTTGCACCCGGGCCGGATGATTCAAAACCGAAGAAACGAATGAGCGCGCGTTTATTAGAACCAATTCGCTCGGTCGAGTTGGGCCGTGCACGGCCGAAGCCCTTTCCGATCCAAATTAAGCTGGATTTTCCCTTTCTATTCGGCCGAATTATTACTTCGATTTCAGCTTTCAACCACGCGACTTCAAACGCACAGCATTGTTTAACGGCGGTCTTTACTTTTTGTGTACTTTCTCGTTGCGTTTTCATTTCGATGGATTGCAAAAAATTGGCAAGTGCTGTTCAAGAGATCAGGCTCTTTGGGCCATGCGTGATCCGCTCTATCATTGGAGAGATGACCAACATAATCTGTGGTCGAGGATAGTTTTTTAAATGGAACTTCCAGTATTTTTGTTTATTTCTTTCCCTCTGTTTGTATATAAATTAATAATTTTCGAGCAGTACACTTCTACATCAATTGGGGCTGCTTCATCAGCGGACAAAAATCGGGTAGAGTGGACGACGGCATAGATAGCCGGTCGTCTGTTCGATCAAATAGGCAGTTGAATGGACGTTCCAATGGACGAGTAGCAGTCTTTTTGGACCCTGAGAATGGCCGAGTGAAGACCCGAAGGGTGAAAAGATATGCATATTTGGGAGTTATCGGCATATAAGAGATAGTTTCAGGACTGGATGGAGTCGGACAGGTCGTTTGTATAAATGGAAAAAAGGATAGGAGAGATGCTAGAGCATATATATTTTCTATATTGAACATCTCGCTAAATTGTCAATCCAATTGTTTGGCGGTAAATAATACAAAAAACATTGCAATTAAAAAATGTGGTAGTAAGTAAAATTTTTCTTGGTTGGGTATACTGAAGGCGAATTATACCCTTCTCCCGCGTAAAGCCACTCATTTTCAATAGTTAAATTACATATAATTTATTTTTATTACCCTATCATGCATTTCATTCACTAGTTTTTATTTTATTTTCAGAAGTGTGTAATTTAGTGCAATTGATCTGATACAATTGTAATTTAAATTTTCTCTTAATTTGACTAATATTTTGACAGATTATGTTGATTGTTTTGTTTTCGTTATCATGATTTGATAACATGGTACAATTATCGTTTTTTATATAATTCGTGAACGATATTCTATAACAGAAATTAATGGCTTTAGATCTTTGAGCATATACTTGTTTTATGTGATCACACCTTTCTCCACACAGATCCATAACTACAATAATAATAGTTGCGGGATAGTTGTTTCCTCAATTTCACGAAATTTATTTCAATTTGGTTATATCGTTAAATTATTTCAATCATGTCGCATTAGATTTACACTTCTCGTTACATGTAGCAAGTACAATAGCAATTAATCTTAAACTACACGTTACGGTTATCCAGCCGTTAGGTATCTTACGCTATTACATACAGGAATATCTCTTCCGTTACAGATTTGATACATGAACGACTTAGTGTTGATTTTATTATGAATTTATAATGAAAGGATAACTTCGCCCAAATTAATTAATGCGCCATAAAATAAACACAACAAGTACACGGATTATATTTACGAAACCTTGTTCAACAAGGTGTACTATTATTTATTACTTGTAATTAGTAATTCGTTGAACCTGTTACGTCTATAAAAGAAAAGTCGATAAATACGGTAAGCATTATCACATGATATGCAAAACTTACATTCGACTGTATACAGCGTGTCGCGCGAACAGATGTCATTGCTTCAGGACGTTGTTGTATAAGTCAGATGGGGCAAAAAAGTATCTACTATTCAAACTCTGATTCTCAATTTTGTTCGAGATATTTCACTTTTCATGTCACTACAAACTTTAACAAATTTTTCCACCTACTCGGTTTTCTATCTATCTTAAAATATTAACGCAAATGAACATTCAGAACACTAATATAACAGCATTGAATACCTTATGATATTCATTTTTATTTTTAATGTAGCCTTAAGTAAACAAAATACTCAATTAAAAAATGTCAGGAAACGACATCAGGCTTGCATTCATTAAGAAGACGGAAATTTTACATTTTGCTCATTTAGCATAATTTTTAATGCCAAATTTTGTACCTAAAGTCTTTTTTTTTTTTTGTTTAATTTATACATTATTTTTTAAAAATTTCAAAATCTTAATGACTAGAATTTTGAGCTAGTTGTGACCGAATACTCATATTTTTATCAATTAAACATAATTTTTACGTTGGTGAGAACAGCTCATTGAAAAATTAAGTACATGTATTTACAACGCATTAGTAGGGGTAACATTTCTGCAAGCTTCATATTTTTTGTGTTCACAGAATAAAGAAAATCTTACTTAAATTTTAGACTAAAACATTGGATACTCTTAAAAGTTTATCTTCTAAACTATTTGTTTCTTTAATGTTATAATTAAAATCAATGAAATTTAACAGAATTTTTTTCTATTGCTATAATTAAATATACAGTAGGATTAACAGTTTATGAGATAGGGGAAACTTGATGGAATACAGTTGGGAGAGGTACAAACAACCTGAAAAGTGAAATACTTGGAACTATATTCAGAATGATATTTTGAACAATTGAAACTTTTTCGCATTCGGTCTGTGCAGTCAAATAATTACTCATGATGTGTACTATGCTAGTATAACTTTTCTAAACTGGATAATGTATGTGTTTTTTTCTGTCGTCATTAAACCTCTACAGCACCACATTCGTGTAATATTACACGTTCTGTATGGTATCAGTAGCTTTAAAACTTTCCAGCTCATCCAACCTATATAATTTTATGCTTAAATGTTATTTTTATATAAGTAAAAATATACAGATTTAGAATGTCTTTAAATAAATTCTATATAATTTTTATAAGTTGGTTGGATTTTATAACAAATCATGAACGCAAATGCTCTCTTTATTCCTAAAATTGACGTAGGACAGGGAAGACTGGGCCAAACTATTTCTGGCATTCAATAAAACGATTGAGAAAGACAATGAATAAATTTTCCCATGCCTCTCTTTTATCTCTGATCGTTAAATATTGGGGAAAAAACTCGGATTTATAAGCTAAAAAGTATCATTGCATCTACTTTGTAAAAGCCATATAATAAAGTTAGTACTAACAATGTTAGTGGGCAACGGTTATCGACCGGAATTGTTTTTGTCGTTTAGAGACCGGCGGAGTGGTTCGAAAGCAAATCACCGCCACCCGACGAGATTACCTTTGAATTAAACACCCGGCAACAATCGTGCAATTACTTCGAGAACAGTGCCAATCGATTTGTGCGGGGCGCGATGGAGGAAGACATCGGTTTATGAAGGCCAAGTACGGCCCGCGTGCCTTTTCTCATTTATCCCAGCGTGGCCGACATATTCGCCAAGCTTAAATTAAATATTTCTATACTAAGCCTTGCAGGGATTATTGTCGCCACTCGAAAAGACGGTTGTTCCCGCTCTGTTATTTCCAGCCTCTCATTTATTGAGGCGTACGCCCTCCGGCCGTATATCATCTGGCAGGTTAGAGGGAGGTGCCCAAGCAATTTTGAAAATAAAATATGGGCCACCCGGAGGGGTCTAAAAGCCGTACGTGCATCTAACTGTTCCCTTTACCGACGGAAACACATCGGCAAAACTGTTTTATTGGCCCACACACCCTCTGACAGCTACCTATGCAAACCACATAGCCGGCTTTCATCCGGTTTAAAATGTTATCACTTTTCCGATAGTTTCGTTGGGCACATTACCGTCTTCCCCCACTTCCTTCAGTACTCGTTTGAGGAAACTCGTCCTGGAATGGACTGGAATGGCCCTTTTTCCCAAATACAGAAAAACCGCTTCACTGCTTCTGAATATTACTCCTTATACCAGCGGGGTGTGATATCCTTACAAGAGAGCAAACACTCCCTCAGTATGCGGTGCGTATGAAATACGAAGAATAAAAAAACTCTAACAAAAATAAAGCTTCCCGAAGACTGTTATGAAATTTGTTAAGAATATAACAAACGTTATTTTTAACCTGACATAATGAAATGTCACTAACAGAAATTAAGCCATAAAGAGCACATAACAAGAACGTAATCAGATAACAGGGGCAAAGCCCGGCATTAAGAGAAACGTTATTCGTTGTGTTCGTCCCCTTATAAGTGCACACACGCACACACACACACACACACACACACACACACACACACACACACACAC
>CM077100.1:11900968-11914979 GCA_039619505.1 Cimex hemipterus
CTCTCTCTCTCTCTCTCTCTCTCTCTCTCTCTCTCTCTCTCTCTCTCCCCCTCCTGTTGGCTAGTATATATAATAGAGAGCATTTTATACGGGGAAAAATTCTTTTTTGAAGTATATTCCAGTAGGAAATTTTAGTATTTCGTCTTATTATATTTAAAGCTTCAGCCAACCTCGGCATGAAGCGACCATCGACCGTCTTCCTCCTCCTAAGAATATATTCTCAACAATAAATTTATTTAGCCGAAATCCTGAACGCTTTTTCTATCCGCTATCACAAAACGCTGTGAAGCGATTTATATCGCCTCTAGGTATATAAAGTTTGATAAAGGCTGTGAATTTATATAAACATACGCTCCGTGTTTTTTCCTTTCATTCTCTCGCGCTCTTTCGCTCTCTCGTTGGTTTACACGTTTGAGTTAAATAATGACGGTGGACCTCTCTCCCCCGCCTGGTCTTGTTTATAGCGCACTCGGATAAAAAATGTTATGGTAAATTCATCACACGAACTAAAAACGTTATATATGCAACCTTCCCGGGAAATATCAGCACTGCAAAATTGTCTACATTTCCGGCCGAGTCGATGTACCGTGAACAATTCTGTCTATGCAATTATAAAAACCCCATTAAATTTTGCATTTTAGGTGAATTAGTGACCATGGGAACCATGTACCCTGAAAACCGAGAATACATGTTTTATACATATATAATAGTTCAGAAAGATTAAAAATAAATTTGAAGACTTCATTTTAAGCACAATGCATTTCAACAATCAACCGCGTATGAAGTTTAAAAAAATTAAAATAGAAATAATTTAATATTTAATCGCCCAAGTTTAAATTGTTGGAATAATTGTAAAGAATTATATTTACATGCAGCGATTACTATAAAATATGCTTAGGTGATTTAATGACCAAGCAGTTAAAATCGTTTCTAAATATTTATCTGGGCTTTCAATGGTCTATGTGCGATGTCCCCCATTTCTTTTCGTTTAACGAAAATATGAAATAATTGATTCCATCAAAATTGGTCCTATAATGGAACGTTCGAGAGAACGTTAAATGTCTATTGTAAATATTATGGAAACATTGGCAATAAAATAGTTTGCCCCCATAGTAATAACCACTTTATAAACAAGACTAGTAAATGCAATTCGATTAATTTGTATGGAAATTGCTGTGAAATGCTGCAACGTTAGTTCATGGTGATTAGAATAATGGATAGTTAGAAACTTATACTTAACATTTCTATATAATCAGGGTAATTGTCAGATTGATTTACTTTTCTGCACAGATTAGTTATTGAAATCTTTGTGTGGTCAAATTCGAGAGACATTTATATATTTAGAAATTTATAAACACACCTTATAGAATCAAAAATTTAAACATTGACTTATAGCGTATACCTGAAGGTAAAAACAGCAATATATACACAATAATTTTGAAAAAAAAGTTACAAGTCTGTTTCAATTGGTTTTCTACGACCCGAAGGATCTTAAGATTTAATTTCTTTATAAATTTAATGTGTTAGAATTTAGATGTGTTGACCATTTTTGCTTACGAATTATCTGGAACTCGGTAAGTGGTTGAAAAAATGATGATTTTGGAATCGACCACCTTTTCTACGGATTTTAGGTCACCATTAGGGCAAAAAACTTTTCAAGACGTCTACAACTTGACATAATTAAGTTTTTGATAAATGGCTAATAAAAATCTAATTTGGTTTTCATCCACTTCACCATTCTGAGGTATAGATTATTCTGAAAACTTTATTGAATGTGGAATTATAAAAAGTATAATTTTTTTTAAACATGAATTTTTTACAAAAATTACGGACCAAATGAAATTGGAACAAAATTTTAACAGACCCTATAAAAATAAAAAAAACCCGCAGGAGAAGAAAATAGAAAAGGATAAACTATAGACTTATTGTGGTACATATAAATTATAAATGGAACATTGAATGGAGGCAGGAGTTGAACGGTCCAAATATAAAGCTAGTTAAATCTCAGCAATTCTTTTATTATTTTTCAATTTCGTGCATAAATTATATTAATCGAACGTTTTGAACGCAATTTCAAGATAATTCCGTAAATTAGAGGTTTATTGATTTATTATTAGGAAAAGAGAGTATTCACAAGATTTTTTCCTCTTTTAATCCTTTGTATCTTTGGACTCTATAAAGTATCATAAGAGTACAATTCGAAATTTACAATTTTACATCCCGGTAGCTTATAGTTTGTCAGCAATAGTAAAGAAAGTGGTAGATTTAGTTATTCACCTTCCTTTGAAGAACAAATTGATTAATGTACAGCATATGTTCTACTATGTAAGCAATAAAGTGCATACATCCCTGAAAACATAATGTTCACTTATTGTGTGGCATTCACTCAACAAATCACGCATTAAAAAGAAACCCCTCATTTGAAAAATATGACCTTCACTGCGATCGTATTTAATATACATTAGAAAGAAAAGAAATGGCAGAAGGATCTGGGACAAAGGATTCGGCGGTAGTAGTAAAAAAGTGCTGGACGAGAAGAAAAAAAAGGGGTCGTGATCCATCAAGGCAAGTTTCTAATGGATACTTATAAAAACAGAGTACAATTTATCTAGGATGTTTAATCCTAGCCATCATATTTAGCATAGAAGGTTTATCTAATTCTGCTGCTGAATTTTAAAATTTTATTTTTTAACAATACTTCCCTATATTAATTATCGTGATGTTTATAGATAAAAAATTAGATTTTCGCATATAAAACGAATAACCAATGTAATTTATACATAACAATTAACAGTGATAAAAGTATAAAGAAAATATTTTATAGTACATTTAAAATACTTTAAATTTTTTAAAAAATTCACAATTCATCGAAACTAGTGTATTTTTGTTATATTCGTTAATATTTGTGTTAAAGAAATATATGCTTTTTAATGGAAAAAAGTTCATTCTCAATTATGTGATTGGTAAACCTTTGAAGATCCAGCAATTGAAAAAGGACAAAATCCTTTTGCAAAGGAATTGTATGATCAATTTACAAAACGCATCCCGTTTAAGAATTTGTTTGTCGAATAAGATTAAAGTCACGGCAGGAGGAAACCGTACCTAAAAAGAAACAAAAATCACCCGAGTTAGAACAAAAGAGCCGGATAAAATAAAATCAGACCTAGACGAGAATCCGGCGTAATTTGTTTATATGGTACAGTCAAAACAGCGGCAAACGGAAGAAAGGAATTTTTAAACTCGTTCATTAGAAAAGCAAATCACCCTTCACACTGACTCAACATAAAGCACACAGTCGACGAAACCACGAAAACAAACAACACCAGAGGAACAAAACCAGCGTCCAATGTTTCTAGTCAAGGAAACTAACTGTTCGCCTACAGGTAAAATAAATTACAGATCTTTTAAATTTGTTTATTGAACTTTGTATTGTTTTAAAGGTGAAACAACAGGGCGCTAAAGTTTAAATGTACTGATTAATTATTTTATTCAGTGCATTTAATTAATCGTTTTAACTTTTTAAGAAATTGAAAAAAAAACAGTAATATGTTTGAAAGTAAAGATTTTTTGAAAAACGTTTTAATTTGTTCTAGTTTGAGTAGTTTCTGGAAAAGCCAGTATTTTCTTTAGGTCATTAGTGACAGTGGTGTCCTTTTCTTGCACGGCAACCTAAAAGATCGATTTTTAAATTAACCCGCCTTTACATCCACATCAAAAAGCGCACACCTTTAAAATAGTTAAGAAAACCAAAACCATTGTTAAACACTTAGTAAAATTATTATGATTACTTTCTTATGTAGAGGCAAAATCTATTGTTTGTTATGACAGATTTATCCAAAATACACGTATATCTTTTTATAATATCACCCAATCAGATTATATAATAGTATTAATTGGTGCCACGTTTTGAAAAATACATCAAAGGATTTGGATATGAACCGATTGTATCCATACAGAATTCCAAGGTAGAAAAATTTTGACAATTTTATCATTTTATAATCAAAAATACGAGAAAGTTAATTTCACTACGTTTGCAAAGAAGAAAACTAAATCGCCCCTGGTAATATAAACTTCGAAGGTAGGCCACAAATTATACAAATTCACAAATGTGTAAATTTACTGAATGTTGTTCTATTGAAATGCGTTTTATTGTTATAGGAGTAATTTGGAATTTGGATTTCTATTTATTTATGTTCACGTACGTAATACAAACATTTGCTGAGGTGAGCGTATTCGCTTCGCGTAGTCCACCGGTAATTCCAGCATTTGCTATTTAAAGTTGTAATACTGCCGGCAGACTCTGGCATTACGAACCCCGAGGGCCAGAGTTCCTCTTCTCAGCCGCTGAGGTTTGGCTCCCTGGGCGAAATTCCAAATTTGGACAACAGCCCTCCCAGCTGGCAGTAAAGGCTGGCCAGAGGGATGAATACACCAGGAACCGCTCGAAGACTTGGGTAGTAGAGCCTATCGAGCCGCAGCAGGCGCGTTGTTCAGGGTGAATAATAGCCATGCAACCTTAAGGGAGATCGAACACCGCAATGAGGCAAATATTTTCAGGAGGGTCTCTCTGTCTGCCCCTGAAGTGACCGATGAACTTCAATAATCGTATTACTTTCCTTCCTTTTACCTGGACGCCATCAAAGCTTAACACCAAAAGTGAGGCCGACTCTATGTACTTTACCGCAGTGCCCCTCAAACGCAGATTCGGAAGGCTGTGATACTCGTCAGTTTGTAAAAGTGGACGCTTAAAGTTTTAGTCACAGGCGAATCCGGTTTCCTAGGCTCATCCAGCCACAATGTTTTTCACTGACTGAGTCACATCCCTCCGACCTTCGCTAGGTCTTTCTCCAAAAGTAAAAAGCAGAGGTTGTCGACGTACAGTAATTGGTTGGTCGGGAGGCACTGCCAGCTATACCTTTCCCCGTGATTGAGAAAAATGGAACGCTTAACACTGAATTTTGAGTTGACTCCGTTCTCTTGAACAAAGTCCCTCTTAAGCTGACGTGAAATCCTCTGTTACTCAAGAAAACGTCAAGGAACCTAGATAATTCGCGTCTTGAATCCCATATCCTAATTTTTCCGAAGAATCGCATAGTTCCACGTCGTATCATTCGCTTTCTTGAGGTCAAAGCACAAAGCCAGAGCGTGCTCTTTAGAGAGAAACGTAAATTTTCAATATCACTCTCAAGAAAGCAATGACCGACTCCTAATGATGCCTACGGAATCCCACCTGAAACTTGCCATCAAACCCATTTGTTTCAAGAAACCAGATTTTCGTCCCTACTTACATTAACTTACTTAAAATAAGGGCAGGAATGACCAACGCCTTACGCCAACGGTTGAGATAGGAGACCGTATCTCTTATGTTGTTGAAGAATTCCAACAGGCCAGGCTTCCCACCTTCGGTAATGTTTCGCAGTATTTCATTTGGGATATCATTACGCATGGGGCTTGAATTCCGGGTGTAAAAATAATAAAACAGAGCAAAAATAATTCTTATCAAAACAAACTGTTTATTGACTATACTAGTACGATATGAAGAATATGCCAACACGATTGGTTATCCTTAAACAACTAAATAACCTTGGAGAATTGTATAAGTTTTCTGTTTAATCGGAAAGTCCAAGCTTATTTGAAAAATAAATATGCATCGAAATAAAAATCTATCGAAGAGAAGTGTAGTTGAAAAAAGTACATAAATAAACAAAATTCAAAAAACATTCACTACCACTTTAAGAAAAAGTTTTATAGCAACAAAACCGCGTTTTTTTTAAATAACCTTAAAACTGGCAACTATTAAATAAATCACCTTTTTTCACCAATCCGAGAGAAAAAAAAGCGTAATTTTTTTTTTTTATTTTTTTTTTTTTTATTTTTTTTTTTTTTTTAATGGCCTTGCCTTTATTTGCATAAGCCAATTTTTTACTATAGAATTGCTAATTAGTATGAGGATTCTTTTGTTTTATGCTTCTACTCTCGCTTCTTTCAAAAATTTATACAATATTTTAAAAACTATTTCTTTTTCTGTTGCTATTAAGGAATTAAAGTTAAATGGCTTTTCTACTTCCGTACATGTATATATACGATTTAGCATCATATTTCTCGCACTTTCGTGTTCCGGGCAATGCAATACAATATGTTGCATTGTTTCCGGCTCATCACACGTCTCACAATTAGGGGAGGGTCTTAAACCAATTCTCTTTAGGCACTCCCCACAAATAGTATGGTTGAACCGCATTCTCATTATTGTTGAGAAAAATGCTTTACTTCCTTCCATTGTAGCTACCCAGGGGTGGAGTCGGGGTTCTGGGACCAACGTTTTGAAAAAGACACCAGCGCTATCATTTTTATACCAATGTTTCCATTCATTTGTCCATTTTTCCGAAAGTACTCGTTTTATGTCGCTGCTAGGAATCTGGATGTATTGGACCTCTCCATTTGTCGTAGCCTCTTTTGCCAATTTGTCCACCGTCTCGTTGAAGACTACTCCACAATGGCCTCGACACCAACTTATGGTTACTAACTTATTTTTGAGCTCCAGGTCATATGCTTTTCTAATTATTTCTGAGACTAAGTAATCGCAATTAGCCTTTGGGGAAAACTTTTCTATCTGTGTCACTGTGCTTCTACTACCTGTGAAAACACAGAATTTTGATTCTACTAACGAATCTATATAATCTAAAGCTTTTAAAAGCGCATACATTTCTGCCGAGAAAATAGACAATGTTGGTGGAAGCGAGAATTTTCTATAAAATTTATTTACTGGATCGTAAAAGGCACACCCTACTTTTCCGCTCATTACCGACCCATCCGTAAAGATCCAGTGATGATCTGGTCTACGATGATGAATTTTCAACGATTTGTATTTATTGCAATTTATTGTACACAAATAACTTTTATAGAATAAACGTTTACGTTTGACTTTTCACATATTTCACGAATTGGGTCCATTAGATGCAGTGAGGGTTGATAAACTACTCATTCATTTGAGTGAATCTAATACCATTCATAAATTCACGGGCCAACCTGTTGAGTTCAACTTGTACCAGAACGTATGAACGAAACTGAATAACAATAAGGACAATATTACAGTATGAAATGGAACAAATCGATTCCGACCTAGGCCCATGTGTATTGTAAGCACGCATTTAGAACAATTCTCTTTGATGAATGTTTAAGCCATAATGTAATTAATCGTTCACTTTGAATAACTTATACGTCCCAATGGAGTAAAAATATTTAAAAAATCGATGGGAGAACAACGAAACCCAGAGGGAAGAAAGGAAAGAATGAAAATTAAAAGAATGGCATGCCTGTA
The DNA here is from genome assembly GCA_039619505.1 of Cimex hemipterus. Classification (NCBI taxonomy): domain Eukaryota; kingdom Metazoa; phylum Arthropoda; class Insecta; order Hemiptera; family Cimicidae; genus Cimex; species Cimex hemipterus. Next base: position 11,908,287 of record CM077100.1, read on the forward strand.
TGTGACAGGAGAAGAGAATCGAGAAAAAAGAGGAGGTAAGACAATTGATTATCTCTTCTTAAAACAAAGAGCATTTACTCAGTTTGACAGTTTAAAAAAACAGGTAGAAATTGTAGGTATTACTGTTATATAAAAATAAATAAATACGTAAAAGCTAAAGGAAAATTATTGTAAACAATTGTATATTGTGTAGCTAATAGAACTTTAAAAACATATTTTAGAACAATAAAAACAGATGGAAATTATAAGTTAAATGAAAACCGTAAGAGAAGAATTGGAAAAATCACTGAGCACTCACTTCTGTCACATTTGTAAAGGGCTATATTATGATACTACGAATAGGTCACGCTTGCCTTACGCATCGATATTAATCTTTTTTTACAACGTAAAAAATGGAAGGCATAATGCCCATGATGGTGTTCTGGCAATCAAGGGCGTCAGATTTTCTTAATGCATACATGTGAATGAAAGGATTATCCCACCTAGAGAATTGCCGAATACTAAGTGTTGAGAACGTGATGTGTGAAGTAATTTATTATCGTAAATGGGGAGGTCAAACTCGCTCCGCGAAACGAGTTCTCTACGGGAAGAGTGGCAGCAATGTTTTAACGTAAATTAAACTTTAAAACTGGCCCTAAGAAATGTCGAGTGTTCAGGCGTAAGAGTGGAACTAATTTTTTGACGTAAATAGGGACTTTAAACAGGCCCGTGGAGTTCTGGTGTAAGAATGAAAGTAATTTATTCGCGTGAATGAATCAGCCCTCCCCAATCGATTTCCGTATTTCTTCTTTGGTGATAGTGTGATGCCTCGTAAGTAATTTATTACCTTGAATGAAGGGTTTTTAGCATGCCTCACGGAATATAGAGTTCTTTGATATATAGACAGTTAAATTTATTAGCGTGAATAGAGGATTTAAACTCGCCCCAAGGAATATAGTGCTTTGGGGTTATAATGTGATGTCTAGAGTAGTAGAGTCTAGAGAATGGAAGTATTTTATAAGCTTTATGAGCATGAGCTTTAAACCCGCCATGTGGAACGTCGCGTACTCTGGGCTGAGAATGTGTTGCCCGGAGAATGAAATTAATCCGTGAATGTGGGTGGCGGCTCCAAACCCGCACCAGGAATATTGAGCATCTAAAGGAGGTAATGGGTGTAAGTGATTTTAACTTGAGTAATTTTGCTGATTTAAATTTTTGAGTAATCCTTATATGATTGAACCAAACTAACACAGGCTACCCAACTGAGTGCTCTGGTGTAAGAGTGAAGGTAACTTTTTACACATGTAATGATGTAAAAATATTTTATATATAATTATTAAATAACGATTCTCATTCAACCGATTGATTTATAATTGTTTGTTTGTTTTTTGATTGAATGGTTTGTAATTGTTTATTTATTTTAAATAAAATTAATTTCTCTAATCTTAATATCACCTTTTTATTGTAAATAACAAATTACACATTTTACTAGTAGTTTCAATTATGTAGCAATTCAAAATTATTAATTATTCCTACAGAGCAACTACAGATTAAATTGAAAAAAAATAACTCGTAGTTAAAATATTCTTAGCGGCATTCACCTTCACGAATCATCATCGGACTTTTTTGAAAAAATCGTTATCAACAACACTTTCGTTAAAATGTAAAAAGTCGTAAACACGTAGTTACTTGGTTTTTTAACTTAAATTAATTTTTGCTATTCAAGCCAGTGGAAACGATGAAGTGGTGAATTTACGAATTTATTATAACAATCTATCGCAATTATTGTACCAAACAAAGCCATAGATTGGAATCTAATAAAAAAATGATATAAAAGTTTCAAAGAACAAGTTGTCATGTTTGTTCTTATTGATTTATTATGGATTATACGATGGAATTAATTTTTGCGTTTATTTTCCTTCGACCGTAAAACGGGAGAGAAGTTTGTTTTTGGAATTCCACCCTGCCGCCATTTAAAGGAAAATTTTACACTTACATACCGAGCTGATATACTCCCCAGATCCGAGAAAATTGCAAGTTTCACACCTCTTTTGCCATGTGGCGAAGACCGACTATTTTTTCTTTTTTCTTTTTGTAAATAGCCCAGGTTTAAGTCAACCCTTTTGCTGTGTACAAACTGTTGGTGGTGTTGTATTGTAGAAACGGTTAAAGCGTGGGGGCGAGTCGCGGGGGTTACGCCTCAGGGGAGTTGGGCATGTTTATAACACTCGTTCAGATCTACAGCCCAACCCCCACAATCTACACTTCTGCCGCCCCCTCTACCCCAATCGGAAAAACACAATCAACAACTCTCTACATCAACAACTTGACTGACTCGTGGGAATTGCTTATGTATGCGAGAACATGTTGAAATCAAACGATGTCATTACAATGGAATGTGCCCTTAGTCAATTAATCACCAATCACCAGAATTAAAGCTCCAAATATTTCATAATTATCAGCTACGAATTTTAATATATAAATTGGATAAAACCATAAGTAGCAGAGAAAGAACTTTTAGAAAAATACACCTTTTTGTTAGCTACAATTTTTCCTACTTAGCTGATTAAACTCTATCTGACAACTTTTTATATAAATATATACAACATTTATAAAAATATTATATAAATTGTCATACAAATTAATTTTTCAAGTACATAGGAATTTTTATACTCGTTTCTTTTTCACTAACTTTACCACCAGTTTTATATTGTATAGAAAGCTTTTGGACCAACTCTTAACATTTACACACGGTAAAACGTAAGGTAGTTAGTAAAATATCCCACAAAGGGCCAAATACTGAGGAAGGGCTGAGTATTGGTCGAAATTTTTCTTGAGGAATTAAAACCTGGTGGAAGAGTTTGTATAAAAAGAGAAGAAAATGCATTTATCGAAAAACGACGATACACGCAAATGCAGACGCGTTTCAAAATTTTGTCATATTCATTGTTTCGAGCAAAAGCACGGACTGACTACTGAAGAAAGCGACTGACAAAACAAAATAGTCAGGTTAAGAAGGACAAAATGATCGTAGGAACAAATTACGAGGAAATTTTGCTGAAACTTCCCATTGCCAACAAAGGATACCTTGTTTTTTTGAGAACGGTGGAGTTAAAAAAGATTGAACATCCGGCAGATATTGCTTAATTATTTATTAACAATATATTAAACAACAACAAAATAAGGCTCAACCATTGAAAAAGACCAAAATAGTATAGAACATTGCCAGTTGAGGAGAGGTTGAATCCTTGAACGCTTTAATCTTGAGCAGCTATTGCTTGAATATAGATGGGCACACGTCCAATCTTAACCACATAAAAGTAATACTTTTCTCAAATACAGTTCAATCAATTTGAAACAAATTTTACATTCCTATTCTTGAATATATGCTGAAAAGTCCAAGTTAAATAGAAAAAATAGTCTTAAGTTGGTAATAATTTTAATTCCGAAATGGAAATATTTCAGTTTTTACAAACTTGGAACTATTTCTCTTAATTCTTCACGTTTATTTGTGAAATCCTTTAGCCTTTATGGGTGAAAACGTCATTTTTCAGGAGAGGCCAACAATTAAAAAATGATAACGCATAAATTTGAATTAGCAATGCAAAAGTGGCGTTTTCAGTAGTTTAGAGACTAATTGGTTTCACTGTAGAACTTCACTAGAAACGTTATTGGGCATATTGTCAAATTTTAATTTTAACGGGGTTCTCTTAAAAAAGTATGTGTCAACAAGTTTTCAAAAAATGATAAAATATTTATATTTATAAAATACTTATATCAAAAGACATTGTTTTCTGCAAAGAAACCGCCAAAAAATTATTCAACTGAAGCACTAAAGCCAAAAGAAAGTTGGAAGATATAATACATGAAAGTCAACATTTATAGTTTTACCGATTTAATATTTTTTAATTATAATATTGTTTTTTGGTTTTTCGATACCTTCGATTAATTCAAAATAAGTTCGAAGAGGAAAACACCAAAATAACCTTTGGATACGGATGAAATTTTTGATAACCTTACTCACTTCTTTCAAAGCAATATATTTAAAAAAGTTTTTAAAGCTAAATTTAAAATATTTAACAAATACTTCCTGTGCTCGGAAACTTGTTGAAAACATAGTTAACTTATAGACAATTTTCAAGGATTTTTGTGAATAGTGTATCCACCTATGGGAGAAGATATATATTCTCAGAGCATAATAGTGATCTGATTAAACGTTTTTGGGGCGAATGAAATTTAACCTAAGCCTGTTATTAAGAAGAGTGTTTCATTTCCACTTTTCAACAAAAATTTACTCTAAGTATCACTTTACCGTCCCATTTTGCAGTATGCGTCACTCTTTCTGGGCTCTGAAAGTGGCTCTCGATTAAAAAAAATCCAATTCCACCAAAATCGAGTTGTACGGATCATCACGATGCGCTTTGGTATATTCCCAACTATGTACTGCATAACTAAGCGGCCGAATACCTTCACTGATTTTGTACAGGCGCTGCCGCCGAGACGTGAAATTAGAAGTCTGAAAAGGAGATTTGCTCATCTCCCGAGTAAATAAATTTAGTTCTATGTTAAAACCTCGTCACATATCTCATATCAATTAGCGTTAACGCTATTGTATACAATTTTCCTTCTTTGCCAAACTGTATATAAATTATGTCGAATAAAGTTATCTTCCCTGGTGTAGGGATGCGTTCTGGCATTTCGTCATTTTCAATAGGCGTTCAGTAAGTAATAAGGTCGTCCTTTATTTACAATAGTTTATTTACAGTGACACTGTAAACGGCTAAATGTGGAAATGCGACAGACAGCCCAACCCGCAAAAAAATACCCAGAAACCTTTGAAAAAACCTTTCCAAGTAAAATCTTTATAACTAAACTAAAAATGTTATTAAATATAGTATTTTGTGATTTGTTTTGTAGTATAAACTTGGCTAATAAACTCCAATGGTAATTGAGCAGAAAGTTGACGTAACTTTGCCTCTTCTGTCCATTATACACCTTAAGCACGCCTCATGTGTTATCCGTAATGCGAGGGTATTTGTTCATGTTATCGGTGGGGCTCATTAACATCCTTGCCCTTAATGTATAATTGTGCTTCGCTCATCGGGCAAAAAAGGGCCCGTTTAGACAAAACAACACTCCCCCAACACTGTTTCCCTGCCCCTTCAACTACCGGTTTTAACTCTCATTTTCACGTAATATTACAAATGTATTTGTCCCTTCGTTTAAAACGGCAAAAATAATGAATACAAATTGTCTGATGAAGATAATTAAAATACTCTATGTTGTTCATATTTTTTTAATGAAAATATATCACCGTATGCTATATATATATACTATATAATATTTATTATTATACTTGTAACAACAGTTTCACTGGGGATATTCGTATTATAATAAATAAAGACGAACAAAGAATTTATTACAGAATATTGGTCACAATTAGAACGTTATTCATAGAAATATACTGTGCAATATGTAAGAAACTAATTTTTTTAAAGAATATTTTAATATTTATTAAGATTATTGAAATTTGGACCTTCACAAAGTTTAATCATGTTTCCAAATTTATTTTATTGAGAAAATATCAAAATAGTGTAAATGGCTGGCAGAAAATCAGGCCTTTCGTTTTGATTAATTTTCGACCCTTCACGGTCGGGGTTCGATCCCCACTGTCACAACTTGAATTTATGACGTCTCGCAAAAAATTAATTAATTAAAAATACTGAAGAATTGTTCTGTCGGTGGCATCAGAAATTAACTTACTATCAATTAAAATGAGAAATAAATAAGTTGTTTGTTGACTGAAGAAGTCATGTTTTTGTAAATAACTTGAGAACGGTTGCTCCAAATTAAAAACCGTTTGCACCGTTGAATTCAGCGTCAAAAGAGCCGGTAAAATGTACATTCAGCGCTTTGCCGTTTAGAAAAGTTAAAAAGTAAGTTAGCTCCCATTCGTATCCGACTATCCCAGATAGTTCGGATCGAAACATTTTGTTCATGACAAACTAAACAAAAAGTAAAAGTTTACGTACATCAGGTTTTTTTTCTCGCAAAATGTCCCGATAAAAATAAAAATTTGGGTGGGGAAGATAAATGTTTTTCTGTTGTATTAAAATTGTGAATAATAAAAATTTTAATATTAAAATTCAAAAATTATTATAAACATTTTTAACAACATACCATTTACGTGTTAAGCATGAGAGCATATAGGGTTGTTATTATTTATTCTGAGGCTGACAAGCGTTTAATTAATTAACTTTAATTCAATTAATATTTAGATATAAAGTATCAGGGTTAAGGCGATTTTGTAAATAAGAAAAGACACAGTTTCTTAGTCAAAATTTCAAGGAATTCATCCTTTTCCTCACGTCTTTAAAACTATTTCTACTGATACGAATGGTTAACAAATAAAACCATTTACTTATTACATATTACATTATTTGTAATTATAACTGCAAAGATAATAAATGTATGACTTTTGCTTAGTAGATTAAGTTTGATCACTAATTCATTCTACATACGAATTGTAACCTCCATCTCGTTTAAATATAACTTGGTGGTTGGATCAATTATTCTATCACATAAAGCCGATACGCCCATTTCTTTCTAAATTTCAAAATGTCGGGATTAGAAGATTGGCAGTATAGTTTGTGTATTACATTAATTTTATTTAGCTCACGCAGTGTATATATATATATATATATATATATATAT
>CM077100.1:11915379-11925606 GCA_039619505.1 Cimex hemipterus
TAAGATGTGTATATATATATATATATATATATATGTACTATTTGTATTCTAAAACGCCACTTTTATACTTAGTTTTTGTAGTCTGCTTTTAAATAGCACAGCCAATATGTTCGAGATATTTTCTGTTTATCACATAAATCCTTGAAATAATTTAATATATACTGGTATCTTAGTATATAAGTTATTTTCATTACTGACAGTATATAAAGTTGATATTTTTATTAATAATCAGTATTGGCCTTAGGGAAACAATTATTTTGGAGCAAATTTTTGGAATTGGTTCAAATAAAATGAATTTATTAGTTTGGTTTATTAGAGTGGATGAGATCTACCATCCGTCCATTCTACATTAAAATTATAACCTATCTATCCGGTTATAGCATCAACGTCATTCATTAAGATTTATCCTGCTGAAAGGGGTCTTCCTCAAAGGCGTGCCGCAAGAACTGAGAAATTTTCTTCCTCTCAAATTCACTTGTGCCTTGGTCTTTTATGTACAATGAATATTTGTATTGTATTTATATTTTCATCAGCCTCGTACCACAAATTGGTCCAATTCTATTTTTATGATTTATTGCTTTGCATGTTTGTTTTTTTACATCATGATTTCATGTTGCAAAAAGATTACAAGATACATTTGAAACGACAGACGTCATGCGCTTGATTACGTTGCCCCATTGTTCCGCCTTGTTCATAAAATCAGTTTTTTGTTTCTGCTGAGTTGATAGATTTAATAATGACGCCCATGGGATTTTTACCTCCCTTTCCATCACGATAATATGTGCTCGTTTAGCAGAAAACTGTGGGTAAAGTTTATACACGCCTTTATAAATAATAAATTATAGTGTGTTGCTCGATTTTGAGACATCTATTCGAGACATTGAATTAAGAAAATTATTCATGACTTATTCATTTTACGTAAGTATAGAACATAGACAGGTTGGCAAGTGCAACGGAAATAGTAAAGAAAACAGAGAGAATGTGATTGTTGTATAGTCTCATGTAAGTACAAAAAAGTCGAATTCCGCTCCTGGTCAAAACATGGAATGCTATACCGGCCAGACTAGCAGACAATTAAAAGAAAAGATGTGACCACTTGCAAATATACCGTGAGATGTTTAATTTAAAGTTAATCCCATTACCACAAATCAAACTTGAGAGGATCGGAACTCGGATCATTCTTTGTTTATAAGATGGATAGTGCTCAACTAGTTTGAACCTTTTCTAAAAGTTCCACGTTTTTTGACGATTGAGTCTTTATCTAAAAAATAAATTGCTTTCAATATCACGTATTTCCTCCTCTTGCCTTAATTACATCTCAAAGACGCATCGACATCCTTTCTACCAGTTTGGATATGTTTCTTGGCTCGAGGTTAGCCAATTCTTTTCTAACAGACCTATCAAGATCGCGGAGTGTATCAGGAAGTGATGGACGTGCTCTTATTTGCCTCTTGAGGTTATCCCATAAATGTTTGAATGTGTTCATGTCTGGAGAACGGGTTGACCAGACTAAGCGAGGGACATGTGAACGGGATTATCGACCATTGGAATAGCATTGTCCCTGATTTCATCGAGGATAGGAACGCTTGATATTGCAAAATTTCATCCGCATAGCGATTGGCCGTCAAAGAGCCTCCAAGAATGATCACCAGCTCTGTGCGACTCTCCATTGAAATTCCCCCTCACACCATCCTTGAGCTACGTTGAAAAGGTCGGCTCTGGGAAAAATTACCTGATTCGTACATTTCATTCGCCTTCTCCATAATCCTTCTCGCTCATATGGAGATAGTATAGCAAATCTACAAAGGTCTATAAAATGTACAGCAACCTTCCAATGACCAATGGCTGCGTTTTGGAGGCGTGCAATTCCATGTGTTATGATCGATTCTGGTCCTCTTACGGGGCAAAAAGCCATCAGTCCATAATTGATTTAATCTTCTTGAAGCAGTGTGTTCAGCAATTTGGACACCTCAAACTTCCTGGAGCTTATGAATCGCTTGAACAACAGTAAGGTGACAGATTTCGCACAATACTCAAAATCAATTACATGTCATCCTGTGGCTCTGTTACTCTAGGGCATCCAGAACCAGTGATTCTATGGTAGGACACAGTTTCACAAAAACCACCATCGGCGTCTCGCAGAGTTTCGTAGGGAACTCCGATGGCAATAGCCTGGGAACGTACATCATTAATAAGAGGCACAACGCGCGCAACAACCTCAGTGCTAAGTAGCATTTTTAAGTTTACAAATTGAAATTAAGAAAACAAAGATATAAAGTAAACAGTGCTTCAGAATTCAAATGAGTCTGAATAAACAATTTAAATTCCGTTAAAAATTAAACATTGAAAACTCGTTTTTCCTTATTTTGAATTAAGGATAAAGTGTGTTTAAGTCTAATTGATATTCCCAATTTAAAATAAACCATAAACAAATATTTACTGATAAGAAAAAGATAAATTAAGGGCAAAATTTTCTTTTATTGGGACAATGAAAAAAATCAGTTGGGTGGAATTTTTTATCTGTCAGTGTATTATTTTTACAAAGTGGTTCGACGGATTTAATTGATCACCCTACTTATCTTTGAACTGGAATTCATGTTTTAATAATTTATGTAACGTTCATAAGATTTTGTTACTAGGAAGTTTATTCGTTCAATTAAATATTTATTAATACAAGATTTCGACAGGTCGTAGTCCTGGCGGATATTTTCAGAGCCACCCATCCAATTGCGATAACTTCCTTATTGAGAAATATTGGCCTCGAAAACAGCTGTAAAAATGTATTTTCTTTTTTAGTTTCTAGGTGAGATTATTTCTTCAATTGTATAGTATTCTAAACAGGAAACCCGGACAATTTGACTTTTTTATGAAATTGTTTTTTCAAACTTTCCAACATTTGTTAAAATGTGTCGGCTTTAATCAAAAGGAAAAAAATCCTCGTCGCGCGGTTATAGATAAGCAACTTAGTACTTTCAGGCTTGAAATAAATTATTAAAATTGCTTAATTATTTTTTTACCTTCTCATAAATAGTTAATTTTTAATAAAAGCTAAGCGAGGCCAGGTGAAATAATAATTTCCTTTTATTTATATTTCAACAGCTACAGGAAATAAAAATTTATAATTTATTTTAAATTTATAATTCAAATCTTAAAAATCCTCTGTGATTACTTATATTATTAAACAAAAATAATAAATAACAGAGATACTTTAACAACAAAGACACAGGGAGAATTTCTGTTTGGAATTTCCATAATGAAGTTGGTGATAACAGCATTCAAGCCAGATTGAAAAAGCAATGAACGAAATTAAAGCTTAAAATCAGCTGGGCCAGATAAAATGGAACAGATCTGCAGAGCTGGTAGCCAAATTCGTCTCCAGAACCTTATGAGAGCGAATTAAATCCTGCAGCCGTCCATTCGAACACAACATACCTACAGATGGGCTTTTTTTTTTTTCAAAAACACCGGTACTTCGAGGATTCATATAACCTCCGATTTGGAATACTCTCGTTAAAAAACATAAAATAAAGAAAGATTAAAAGTGAGGAGGGAGAGAAAGAGATAGATAGATAGAGATAGAAGGAGAGGAATATCCTGAACACATTTTATACTATACGGTCGTGTAATAAGCAACCTTAAGATATGAAGTACTTTTGGTTAATGAGCAAACTGTCTTTTACAAAGGGCCATCCTGGAAAAATTATGAGACAACTGATCGTAAAAAGAAAGAGTATAAGGCCTCTAGTCGACTGGAAGCAGAAAGGAGCAGAAAGGTGCAAAAAGCTGCCAATTAACGAATTCCTTCGAAAACGCGCCAACGATCCAAACCCACAGAAATGACGCCTCGTCCACTAGGCGCGTTTTTGTGCGTCCACTTTCTTTCATAATGTTGGGAATGCGAAACCAACCGAACCAGTTCAGTTTGGTTTTTCTCTAGGACTGCATATGATGGATTGCTAGAAATTAATCATTTTAGTTTTCGACAAATAGCACCTGTGAACCAATGATAATAACTACCAGATGAGTAATATCCAGACGAAATTGTAGGAGGAGATTTCAAATAAAATTAAAGTGCCAGGTAAACATCTATAAATTATTTTTATGTATTATTACTTTGTATTTTGAACAATTGAGAACATTTTTGGCGTAGAATCATATTTATTTAAGTATTTAGTATATTGTAGCACTACTCCTACTATTATATATTGTGTAATATGCAAATGCATTTTACATTTATATCTGTTTGATATGGATTCACTTTTAATGCCTTTAGGATGGATTAATTATGCATTGCTAATTACGACAAAAGCACATTGAACAGTTTACCTAGCAAGTGACAAACGTTTGTTAAAATTTTCTTTCTTCCAGACATTTTTTTTCTGTATAATGTGTAAAAATGTTTTTTATGGGTATCCTTCATTTCCAATAAGTACGCATGGTGTACGTAAATCACTGTCTGGTAATTCCATTTTCACACTTCACTTTTAGAATATCACTTTCAAGTAGTGTGTTAAAGTTTTAGTGACTAAATATCCTGCTGTCGCAATGTTTCCTATACGCTCCAACATCAATGCAGATGAATTTTTGCAACTCTTGAAACACTATAGAAACGTATAAGGTACCAGATTGCTTTGCACATTTTGTTCTAGTAAATTTTCAGCGAGATGGGCAAATTTTCATCTCCTGCAAATTTTTCTTTATATTTTATACACATCTTTATAACACAAAAACGTCATGTGAGCATTCCGCAACGAATTCCAGATGAAATTACATGTTTCACGCACAATTTGCCCAACGATCACGATTGTTGTCAGCATATGCCTTGCAGAGGGGGATAAATAACTGGAAAAGATACCTGAGTGGACAAAAAAAGATAAAATAAAATCAAGGTGACATAGAGCCCTCCGGAAAAGGATCTAGAGACCTATCCTGAGGACTTGCCAAAGAGATATGACTCAGTGAAGGAGGAGCAGCCAACTGCACAAAAAGGGAAGAGGTTTCTCAGGAAAAATATTTACCCTAGCAAAGTTAATTTGGCAATAAGCACCTTTAATCCCTACAAGAAGTAGACAATATTTTCCACATATGATTACAACAGGGATAGCAATAGGAGATATAACTGACACATATGTAAGAGGTATGGTGACAAACAAGGGTTGCATTCATACCGAAAGAAGGAGGTCAACCCTCACATTCCGCAAAGGTAGTACGGGCTATAAGACTAACTTCTTTTATCCAGAAGACAATGGCAAAGAACTGTAAACCAAGAAATTAAAGACAATCATATTGCAAAAACTCCTCCCCAAAACGAAAACTGAAATATTGGACAAATACACAAGGTTATGAGGCAAGCTAAGAAATTTATAAATACCTCAAAATAGAAGGCGAAAAAACTTCTTTCTCTAAACAAGCAGGATTTTAAGAAAATTATAGGGTTCTAAACAGGTCACTGCTCTCTTAACTACCACAGAAAATAATGGGCAAAGTAGAGACGTAAACCTGCCTGACTATCAGGACGAACGAGAAACATCGGCAGATTTTCTTTGTGAATGCGAAGCATTTATCAGGTCGTATGGCAACATAAAGCAACTTAACATGGACACCAAAAGAGGACATACATTGCAAGCATAACGGTGGATAATAGGAAATTCAGACTTTGAAGCATTTTCTTGCTCGCGTGTGTCAATCGTCAATGTTATATATGTACTTATGTATACATATAGCAAGATTTGTTTTAATAATTATTTAATTGGACTAGTTGTTTTTCTGGTATTCTCCACGTTCCCTCTCTTTCCTTATTCCCAATCACGTCGAGAAGTCAACCCGGAGGAGCAACCGCGGAGGCGTGAAAGTGAGGATAACGAGAGTCTACTGTATATTAAACAAAATGATTAGATGAAAGTAAAAAAAAAAAAGTGGCAGTCATCCACTGGACACAGACAATCCAAGAGACTCTTACTTTACCAAGTTTAGAAAAAAATGCTGGTTGAAGAATAGAGTCACGATGAGGTAAAAAACTTGATGGACCGTATTGGCCTATTGGTTAGGCGTCAGACTCGTATTGGCATTTGCGGTTCCGTGTTCGAATCCCGTAACAATCTTGGGCTTTTGATTTATTACAGTGTGAAAAATAACTTCCAAGCAAGTTTTGGAAAAAAAAAACCAACAACCAGAATACATCAGGTAGCCGGAAAAAACTCCGAATCTTAACAGATTTTGCAACGGTACAATGGAGACGCCAATGCAAAAATGTAGACAAATTTTGGCGCTTCGCTTGCCCGCATCGAGAAAGTGTTTTGGGATGTATAACTTACACTTAGGAAAGGTTCACCAATTGAGGCTGAGCATACTAATCAAATTTCGTGATGGACTTGGACCAGTCAATGAAAGGCCAGCACGGGGTATGCAGTAGCTGTCGAAGACAATAAACCATACGGAACATTTTTTTGCGTTCAAGAAGTTACGTTAAGTATAAATTAAATCGATATGATAGCTTATAAAGAATAAGATAAAGCCGTGAATCTCGACCAAGAAGGGGTTCCTTCTTTAAGCTCATGTACGTACTTTTGACAAATTAGATAACTGGTCATAAATCCAAGGCGTCCAGTGTGCTTTAAGGGCCTGGGAAGCTCGCTGTAGAGATTTATTAGTCCAACAAGTACATTACCCCAGGAAGGCGAGTATATGATGTAGTACCCCTTATATTGTATCTGGAGCTATCACAGACTATTAATCTCAAAAGTCACTCCGATGAACTACATTAAAATCATTGATTTCCATATTTTTTAAACAAAAAGATGAAATGAAAGTAACTTCAAGTAAATGGCAGCCAGTTATGACAATACGCACAATAAAGAATAATTTTCTAATCTGGCCGGAACATCGTAAACTATTTTATGCATGCGTCCACCTGGTGTCTTATACTCCGAGGCTATTTAGTGAAGGAACAACTTTCATAAAGGGGCAAAGTACTGAGAAATTAAAATAAATTAAATCCCTTGGGTAATTATTTTATTCAGTTATGTTTTACAATATTATTTTTAAAGAGTTTACGACGGCTCCTCTTGGTCGTGGAGAACAATTTTCTGAAGCACTTTTATATTATTTCGATTTTACAAGAACTCTATCCAAATTTGGCCTCAATTAAGCAATCACAACAATTTATCATCACAACGTGTCGTCACGTATGTTCTAGTTGAAACATAAAATGCATCTATGAATATAAAATGGACGCTGCATTATAGAACCGTTGTAAGAAATTTATGACTTTTTCTTAGATCATTAAAATAATGATCAGTATTTCAGACAATTATATCAATTTAGAATATTGGTTAAAAACATTCTTTTAATCAGCAACATCACTTAGAAATATTTATTATTTTTCGATAAATCTCACTGATTAATCTTTCGCACTTTTAAAGAAGTTACAAATTAAAATTGCTTATTTATTTATTTTATAATGAATTTATTTGTACCCGTTACATGTAAAATATATATTACAAGTATGTGTATGTTTTATTTTGCCTGGTTGTATTCCAAAGCTGCAAATTGTGATGGATGAAAGGATGTCTCGAGGACTCTTCGTTTAAGACGACGTGGAAGGTTTTTAGCAAGAGAAAGTAATTGAAGATTAGGTAGTAGGGTCATAGGGTTATATCGAATCAATTCGTTTGAGGTCGTTGTACACAGTGTGGTTAGTTACTTACATATTACGGAACTATTACAATTTATCTGAGGAGTTATGATTGTAACAATTGATTCACTTGATATTGTAAGACTTGGTGAAATCTGGTCACACTTTTAGTCCGAATAATATGTTCCATAAAGTTGAGTTTGGACGGAAGATATTTTGGTCCTAAAATAATTGTAGCTGTTCATGTATTCCATTAAATCTATTTAACTGTCAGGGATTCCTCGTCTTCCATTCCATTGATCAGGTTGAAGTTTAGAAATCCTTCACATTAAACTTCCATTAACAGATATGGCCCGAAAGCTTTGAGGACCCCAGTTTTTTAAATTTGTTTGTGTTATCATATTACCTATGACTTCTCAAATTAGTGTAACATAATCATGAGTGGCACGGGCCTCGAAGTACCCGAGGCTAATACGCCCTGTTCCCCCTCCGACCGAAAACCGGCTATACCACTACAACCACGCTTGTAACTACAAATTCTCACTAATTTCTCCGTGACAGTCGATCACACCGCGATGTTACATTCTTTTAGAAATTGATATAGCAGATCGGACGTTTCCTTCCTATTCGTCGTAACCAGGGACTCCCAACAATACGGTCTTTCCACACCTTCCAATGCACGAATATCATCCATAATGTCTTTTCTTTTTCTCTCGTAATCCGGGCACTCCAGTATTATGTGGTTCACATCTTTCCTGCAATCACAATGCAATTTGGGGATTCTCTCAGTCCTATTCTATTAAGATGCGCGCCCCATAAGCCGTGATTTGTTCTTATACCTGTGATGGTAGAATAATAATGTCGAATAGCCCTATAATCTTAAAACAAAGGTGCTTTTGGTACCACGGGGAACCTTGACGTGTATACAAATCCTCCTTTTGAACCGGTGTGGTATTCCTGGTAGGCAGACAGCCATTCCTTATTCATACCTCGCTGTCAGTTTGTAATCCAACCACATACAAAATTTTTGCTTTTAATGTTGTTCAAAGTTTTAGTTTTTTTATATTAGTGAACAACATTACGAAGAACAACCATAGAAAGACAAAAAGAGGACTGCAAAAACAACGAAAAAGAAAGAAATTTTTTTGCAATTTCCAGCGAATAGTATGGGTCCCAATCAGCGAGGATAGGAAGAACAAAATTATTGTTAACGACCAAATTACAAAATATTATACACGTCAACACTTTCCCTTGTTCTTTATAAATTTGAACAGGTCCTAGGAATATTTCAATTATTTCTTCTTTCATTTAGACTGGTCATATTCCAGCTATTACTGATTGTTCTTAGAAATATACAAGATGAAATTAATTTTACGGGCACAATCAAAATCAATTTCCCCCTCATCCATAACACATAAACGATTATATATATAATATACATATATATATTTCAAACGTTTACGCATAAATGTAAAATCATATGTTCTTTATAAAATATAAAAGCAGACTCTTTTTAATTTTAAAGTAGTTGAGGGATTAACGTCAAATTGCGGGTTTGATACTACGGAAGAGGGGAACTACTTAACAACACTTGTTTACTTATTAGTTATTACTCAAGTTTGACGTTCCGATTACTCGGCAACAGCGGTCCACCTTCTAATTGTAAAATGAGCTATGTTTATATTACGAAACAAATATTCCATTGTTCTTGGGGTCTTAGGAACAATATGAATCGAAGAAGGTAACTCAAGAGTAAAAGAAAAACAATTAACACACATTTTATCATAAAGGCGGAAATAAAAATACCGACTACCTGGAAAAAAACAAATATCTCCTTTTCATTTGAGTACTATCTTCAAACTTCCTGAATTATGAGTTAAAGCTATGAAGGCAAATATCGCATCGTACTTATTTTCCTTCTGGGGATGGTGTGACACAATGGAAGAGGGTAATATTTCTTCTGTTTCAAGTCGAAGGCAACCCTCATGATTCAAAATAGAAATTAGCATGACTCGGCTTGGTAAAAGGGTAGAATGAGGATGGGGGAGGGACAAACTTGTATCCATAATGTGGATACATAGAGCATCCCTGTTTGCCCAGTTAAGTAAATATTTGCGTTGAGTTATTATTATTGATAAATCATTTCACCATACGACCCTAACCCTATTAAGCATATTTTTGCACTAGGTTGCTAGATATCAACAAAGCCTCAATGAATAAATTGATATAGCTGGATATAACAGTTATAGCATAATGTATACTATTGACTAATTTTCCAAAACTATTATCCTCACGACGTAGGAACCGTTAATAAATATTTAAGTTCACACTATCTGTTTATAAAATCGAAAAACTCAGTTCTGAATTTTAAATGAATGTACAAGGTTTCTCGTGAACAGACGACGTCAACAAATTAAGTGGTTATACTACACTGCAAATTTAAGAAAAAAGTCCCTATTGTTCAGTCAGAATCTCAATTTTAATCGAGATATTCCACTTTTCACGTTACCTCAACCTTCCTAACTTTTCTCATCAAACCTATCACTCTCCTCTCTCTCTCTCTCTCTCTCTCTCTCTCTCTCTCTCTCTCTCTC
>CM077100.1:11926006-11954478 GCA_039619505.1 Cimex hemipterus
CTCTCTCTCTCTCTCTCTCTCTCTCTCTCTCTCTCTCTCTCTCTCTCTCTGAGAGGGCGAGATAGAAAGAGAAAGAGAAAGGAGAAGAAAGGAGAGGGTGATTTGTGAAATCAACACAAAAATACATACAACTGGACCTCCTGGCATATTTCCTAATTACTCTTAAGTATAAATTAACATATTTAAACAGGTGTTTTTATTCTGTAAACAATAAAAATTAAATTTAACTTATACACATACATAGGCTACAAATAACGTCGCCAGGATGGTATAGATGATCATAAGCCAATTGATTTATTCGACTGTTTTTCACTTTTTCTCTCACTTTGTTTTCATCATGTGGAAGTCACGTTGAATAATTAGTTTGTAGATGGAAGGCAATTTAAAACTTTTTTTTAAACTGAGATGACTTCATTTATAAACCTAAGGGGTTACACTAAAAGAACAAAAAACAATAAGTAAAACGACATTCTTTTTCTTTCCTATTCCTTCCAAACCAACTGAAACCACTGAATTTAATGAGAAAAGGTTACTAAGACGGTCACATAACGGCCCGGGATTAGCTGTAATAAAACTGACCTAAATTTTCAAGGAAGTGAGTCAGAGTCCATCAGTAAGATCATTTCCAGTTTATTGCACAATGGAGAATTGACCAAAGCAATTTCTTATTACTCCCCAACAATCTCTAACCATAAAGTGCCTCAGAAAACAGACAACCCACAGTCTTCTTGCAGGCAGAAAACCAACAATTGTATTTATACGCCCTCCTATTTTCAAGTTTTTTGTTTATAAGATGTTAAACTTTATCGCACAAATAGTAATGATTTTGATATGTAGTTTTTTTGATGATTGTAAGCTTATCTTTTTATTTTTTTAAGGATCTCTTTTTTTTAAATTTCTATTTATTTACTCTACAGAGAACAAGTATATTTTTTTTTATTAAAGAAGAATTGTTTAAATCGTAAAATTACGAGTTGCATGTAACGGTTGTAAGGAGAAAACAGAAACACCGAAATATGACTCTGCCAAATATTGAAGTTTTATCGGCTCGTTATTGCCGTACCACTTTGAAAGTTGTAGCAATTAATTTGATGTTCGATTATAAGAGGGAACTAGACTGAATTATCGGCCTACAACGATTCGGCAGGGTGCTCAATAATTGGGTATTATTTCATTGGGTGTAAATTCGCCGCCCTTCGGTAAAAGCGCTTTTCATTGACCAATGTATCCAAAACATATCCGCGTGAAGTACTTCCATTAATATACAATCGGGCGTTTAAATCTCTAATCTTTCATCACCCCCATACGATGGTTATAATATATACAAAATGTCAAATCAATTAGACGCGTGCGCTTGCTCCCACACTCAACACACACAGTGTCTAACGCACTCACTACTGCTCTCTCCCGCTCTCACTCACACTCTCTCTCTCTCTCTCACACACACACAAACACACACACACACACACACACAGAGTGCCCTTGGACAGTGTAGTGGAGCACCGAGAGTAAGCTGTGCAGGAGCTTTTCTATCCCTTATGTTGTACGCAATACCCGTTTGACGCGGTGTAAATAAGGAAAAGGTTGGACGAGTGCAAAGATTGTTCGTGATATACTTAATTAAGGGCTAACGTACAATCTGCCACTCAGCTGCGTGCGCAATTGCTGGGGTAAAACCTATTTTGCTGCACGCCCAGCAAGTAATGCATCTCAAAAACGTTCTGTATTGTCAGGACTGGTTAAACTCCAGTGAATCAGGACACGACATACTGGAAAATTTTAAAAAATGCCAGCCTCCAGCGAAGTTTTCGGAGATGAATATTGATGTTAGCTGCAATTCGGCAAGGAGATATATACAACGATAGTAGTAAAGTGGAAGAATGTGTTGCATGCGCCTCCGCCGTTTACCAATAGTTTTCAGATGGTTTAATCGTCGAAGTAACATATGAGTTTCAGTGTCCTTTTCAAACAACCAAGCGGAACAGGTGGTAATTGTCAAAGCTCTGGATTGGCTGAAGAACAACGTATCCCATTCACTAACAAAAAAAAATCGCTTTCTCACTAAGAAACTTACCTACTCGCTCACTCTCACTTTAATCTATTTAAGGATTTCTTCACACACATTTCTCCTAGTCTTACTCAATCCCTCTCTCTATCACACACACACACACACACACACACACACACACATTTCTCCTAGTCTTACTCACTTCCTCTCTCTCTATCACACACACACATACACACGCAATCACACACAAACACACAAATTTTATCAATTAATCACACCTAAAAATCCAAATACTAACCGAGTCACTCACTAACCCAATAATCCGCTAAATAAATAATTCACTTTCTCCTTCACACACGAATTCCGTCAGTCTCACTTATCCATTCACATACACCCATACACAAGCGATGGCCTCACTTAAAGACACAGCTTAGGTTAATTAATTAATCATTAATTGATTCATTCTCTCACTTTATAACACACACACCAACATAGGCACAAAACCAATCAAGCAAGCAAGCTTTCAGTTTTTGCTCATTAGCATACTCACTCACTAACCTAATTATGCTAAACATACCATGAATTAACAGAATCACTCATTTATTAACAGGTTCGCTCCTTCAATTTCACTCTCTCACACTTACTTGTTTACCCATAATTTCTTGCTCACTTCGTGTTATTCATACGTTCGTAATCTCAGGCGTTGATTTGTGAGAGTACCAGACGTACCGAACAACAGAGAAAAGGCGGCTTCCATTTGCCAAAAGCTATTTGTGACCCGAGTAATACAATATTGTTCATCCAGATGTATCTACAAGCCGGGAGGTTTCATACTTCCTTTAAACAAGCAGATTTTTTTAAACGAAGAAACAAGGGTCTTTATGTCGAGTTAATCGTTCAAGAAACGATCGAAAGTAAATAGATTTAAAGTCTTACATACGACAACAAATCTCTATGCAGACAGGTCTAATAGAGTTGAAAGGATTGTAACTATCGACCTGGCTGGAGGGAGCATTGATCAGATTGTAACAATAATTGAGAAATTGGACTAAACATTGTTATGCCAGGAATCCAATCCTACGTTTTTTGCATTATTTATTTGAATGTTTGTATGTTTTCGACAGGTATAATGGATAAACACTTAACAGATTTTATGTTTAAATATAAGGTCATTTCGGAGGTTTTTTTGGATTAAAACTAATTAATATTGACCAAAAAGGTTCTAACTGTACAAAGCTTATTCCTGAGCTTTCTGTCTGTAACCTCAATACTTCCAAAAGTTTATCTCCATTGTTGAAGCCTACGGCGAATGTATTTATTTATTAAGTAGATGTCCAGAGCTTGGATAGATAATTTGGAATTTCAGCCGATCGTGAAGTTGGGTGCTAAACGGGAACGATGTCTGTTATCCAATACATATATTTAATTCATACAGCTATTAGTGGGCTTTAAAGGGATTTACTCTCCCAACTGAGTGGTTCCCCACACCCAATTTTCAAGGTAAATAGAATGAACTGATATTAAAAACAGGGTTTGAAATGTTTGTTTATTTTAAATACCGATGCGCATTGCCTTTTGGAAAATATAATTGTATAATTGTTATCCAAGTATAATTGTATGTTTAACCAAAACCAAGAAGTCTCTTTGTTTTCGTACTGAATATACTCAAATTTAAATAACATGGCTCTTAGACACCTGGAAATGTAAATTAATAAATATTTTTTACCCAAATTTAGTCGTTCTCATTGGAGATGGCGGGAACCACCCATCGTTTCTGAACTAAATCTAAACCTTCACGAGTAGATTGACGATCGCTTTATCACGCAAATAAAAATAAATTTACTGTTTATAATATTTTTTTTATATGGAGCGAATATATATTTACAAATTTATTTCGACAGTTGGTAGTAACCCCAAGCCTTGCAGAAGCACTTACCTGAAACAAACAAAGTTTACAATGAGAATAAGTAACATTCGTGTCACATATAAAACCCTAATGTCACAAAGTGTAAATTTTTTGTTTGCTGTAAAAAAATTGTTTTTAAACGCTTTATTTTTTAATGAACCACATTTTTTCCAAAAGCTGAAAACGCTGTTTGGGTTTTTGTAACGTTTAATATATCTCATTCAATATCATCCTGCATATTATTATCTTATACTTCTTAAAAGATAAATATATGTGATATATGTCTAATGAACTGAAAGCCACAACAAAGGCAATATACCACTTCAAAATAATGTAGTTTTAAAAACATAACTCGGCATGAACGCTTGGACAGGTATTTTTCTACTTAGTATCATTAAAAAAAGATTCATTAAAATTATTGATCATACGGCCACCGGTATATCTTATTAACAGCAAAACGTTTTATACACATTTAAAAAAATAAGACTGTATAACGAAGGTTTTCTTCATTTAAATAAAAGTTTGTTGCTACAAGTCCAATGATATTTTCATGTAGGAATGTAATTTAACTCCTTAAAGTAAACAATGAGAAGAGCAATTTTGAAAAGAAACCCTCCTATGTTAATATTTAATCAGTTTTGGCGTCCATAAACGATTTTTCAACGAGTGGAATAACAGTCAAAAATCCAGTTTCTTTCACCTTCGCAATGCTCAACTTTTCGATCGATGGAACGTCTAATTGAAGTAGTAAAACAAAAAGCCTTCTTTGAAAGTTACTTAAAACGGAAGAGGCTTGACTTGTCGGCCCTTCTAATATTTAGCACGTGTGTGAAAAGAAAAGGCTGCTTCTCTGGTTCCAAGGCTTCTTGAGCCATCACTGATAACACGACAGTCATATGAAGACCATATATAATGCACCAGTAGTGATCCTCTGGGTGAGATACCGTCGGGTCCCCTCTCCCTTCAAACAATCTCAAATATCAACCCTATCCGTTTTTTAACGATAACACTGTCTTCGGATTTCTCTCTAATATTCATGACACCGAAAGTTTCTTTTTATGGGGGGGGGGTACAGACTTTGTTTTATTTACTTATTTAATTTTCTCTTTTTTAATTCAAATTGTCCCCTAGGCATAAAATTCCTCCTCGTTTAACGGCTTAAAAAGAAACATTTATTTTACTATGCGTATTAGGTTAATTTTTTCGTTATTTTAAGAATTCTCCGGAAAAGTCACCTCAATATTAAAAAAATATATCACGTGAAAGATCCGACATTTTCCCCTTATTCGTCCCGTACTTTTTGAATTGTACCGAAATCGGTAATCTAGGGGCTCAGTCTTGAATGTCGGCCCAATCGGCTTTTGGCCAATATCACAGCTTTGCGATTTCTTTCTAATATTCTAGAATCCTATTTGCAAAATGATTTATTTCCAAAAGGGATTTTTTATTTATTCAAACCGTATGTTCGTTCCCTTCAATTTTTATTTCATACATTATTCTTCCATTCAGTCCATCATCTGAACTTTAAATGCGAACATTCGGCGGCAAATACATATTTTCATCGTTTTACAGAATTCTTTTATTTAACGATGAATGCTTTGCATGGCATTTACGTATAGGTTGATAGGGGTTGAAGTGGAAAATGTGGCAAGAAAGTATGTTGCACATTGACCTAAAAGTACTGTTTAGTGATTTTTGTATTCTGAATGATATTAGAACACATCGTTTTCATAACATAATAACGAAAGGGGAAAATATCATATAATAATAAAATTTCTATATGGGAAAAAACGTAAAAAAAGTTTATTGCGTTTTTCAATTGGTTAATGAAAGAAAACGAGCTCAAATATTTTCTCCCAGTCGGCGAAAGTGTAAGCCGTTTAGTCCGTTGATCGTCCAACTTTATTCAGAAGCAACTTGAAAATAATAGAAATACGTACGTAACATGGTAGAAATAATAGTCCACGGAGATGCCCATTGTGCGGCGCACAAATAACTGTAAAGCATTTCCTAATCGAATGCGAACTATTGGCGCCGCACAGAACAAAGTGTGGCCTTTCCTCGAGTTTGAAAGAGGTCTTACAACACAGCAATAATAACAGCAAGAAAGTAATCAAATAATCTGAAGCAAATAAATGCATATGGTCGCCTTTAATGCTTCTCCACACGTGGTTTCGTTTTCCCTTCCTGTAGTGAGTGTATTTATTGGCGAGAATGTGTGAGTGTATGGGTGGGTAGTGGTCGGAATATCGAGTACCCCACAGGCCCACCAAACTAGGATAGATATCTCTTTGGGTGTTTTGGGTAGAATGAATGTATTTATTGGCGCGAAAGTGAGTGTGTTTGGGTGGGTTGTGCAGGAATATCGAGTACTCCACAGACCCACCAATTTAGGTTAGTATTAGTATTATATCTTTTAGAGTGAATGGGCGGAGGCACTGTTGTAATATCAAATGCGCCAGTGGCTCCGCATTTTTTTAATTTGTAATACAGAATGATTGGTTACTACTTGAGTGAATGTATATATTAGTGCGATAGTAGTGTATGCGTGGGTGGGTCTATGGTGGAATATCAAGTACCCCATAAACCCACCACCATGGATAATGTTAGATTAATTGTAATTTTAATTGTATGGATGTATTTATTAGCGTGAACGAGGGCGGGTCTTCAGAGGAATATCGAGTACTCTGAAACCCGCGCATAGGCTAGGCTGGGTTTGCATGTTAGTGAATGAGTTAGTGTTAGAACCCTTTCACCACGTGTGGGAGGAGTAAAAAGGCGGGGAAAAAGTGTCAAAATTGTTAAAACTTAAAACGTGAGATGGAAGAAATGCGGGGTGCCGGCAATAGCCGAGGCAGCTAGCCGGCCCGAAAAAAAAAAAAAAAAAAAAAAAAAGAAATACGCCTGTTACTAATTAAATAATAAAGGTAGCAATACATGACAAAATAATAAATAGAAATATTACGTTTTTTCAAATAAACAATTATAAAACTCATAAATATTTAAAAAAAAAATTAAAACTACCAAGGAAGACATTCAGTAAAATTCAACAACAAATCCAGTTTAATTTTATTTAATCCACGCTCTGCTTTTACGATGACATAAACAGCAAACATAACTTCACTTAATAAAATAGAATGCACTTTCCCATTTAAATTGATAATCTATAGAACATTTGATATTTAACAAACCTTAATAATCGAACAAAAATAATCGAAATAATAAGTATAAATTATTATTATTACTGTAAAATGCCTTTTAAAATAAATTCTCTGCAAGGGCATTAACATTTCCACAATCTGAATGAATCATCCTCGAGATTTAACCGCAAGGCTGAAGTTTTCAGATTAAATATTCGCTAACTTATTATCCCGGGTCTCTCAGAAGTCAAGATACTTTATTTATAAAGCCGAGAACAACGGGAATCCCTAACTTTCGTTTCTCTCGGTAAGAGCTTTTTACGGTTAAATTAGTAGTTACTGTCCTGGCAACAATTGACTTACTTTTTGAGATCTTTCAGTTGGTTTGATATGAAATATCATTCTATAAATTTTTCTGCGGAGCAATGTGTATCAGTATGATGTCTGTTGATCGACCTGCATATAATCTATGTGGAGGTCCAAGCTTCATGGAGGTCATTAGACAGGTGAGGAAAGAAGAAGGTTAATTGTTAGGTTCACCATGCTTTCGGCAACTTATAGTACCATCGTCAGGGCCTATTTATTAAAAATTATAAAATATAAAAATATATAAAAACATAAACAATTAAAAAAATAACATAATGTACATGCTTTCCCAAAAGTGCAGAAACCATTATTTTTAGAAGAGAAGGGTAAGGTAGATAATGTTGTGGGAGGGAATAGTGGAAAAATGATTTTGTAACATTTTGTAATTTAAACGATAATTTCATTGTAAATTTGACTGATCTTCATTCAGACAGAAATGATGTTGAACAGATTGCTAGTCTTAATAAAAAGTTTAATATGCCATATAATTATTGTAATTATCCCATTGTTGATTCAATTGTGAAGATAGAGGCTCTAACTGATTGTAAAAAGCAAACATTTGAAAGACAGCATTGGAGCTGATGCTGTTAACGTTGTCCGGAATGCTTTGTCTCAATTAAAAAACAGAAGTGAATCAGAAATTGAGAAAAAGTTTGTAAGTTGTAAACGGCTTTTTAAAGAACACCCTGACATAATGTTAGTCAAGACAGATAAAGGCAATGTAAATGTCTTTGTAACAAGAGAGCAGTACAGTAATAAATGAATAGGATTTTAACAGACAGCAATAAATGTGAAATTTTGAGTGAGGATCCTACCAAAAAAATGCAAAATATTAATAACAAATTGGTGGATAAATTAGTTAATATACATTTAATTTCTAAGGCAAAAAGTTCCAGTCTTAAAACATATACTACAGCTGCCCCCCCCAATCTATGGACTCCCAAAAGTACATAAGGCGCAGAAGTATCCTTTTCAATTCTGAACAGTTTGTGGATAGAAGAATTGTTTTCAATTGACAGTTTGTTGGAAGAACTATAATTTTTCACTTCTTGGCAGTTTGCGAGTAGAAGCTTCTTTTTTATTTCTAGAGAGATTGTAAATAGTAGACTTCTACTCAAATATTAACGCTTTGTAAGTTGGACTTTTAATGTCAATTTTATACCGTTCATGAGTGGAAGAAATCTATTCAAATCGTACAAGTTTGAACGTAAAACGTATATTTAAATTGTTCACAATTTTAGGTTAGAACCATCCTTTTCAATTCTTGATAGTTTGCGGGGAGAACTAACCATTTTAATTATTGACAGCGTCTCCGTCGAACCACCCTTTTACATTGTTGGCAGTTGTTTTATTATTTCCTTCCACTTCTAGTAATTTTTAAGGTACATGAATCCTATTCAATTCTTGACAGTTTTTAAGTAGAATGACGGTTTTAAATTCTTTAAAAATCGTTGGTAAACTATCCTTAATAATTATTTGTGGTTTGTGAGTAGAACCATCTTTTTCCATAATTTAAAAATCGAGAATAAAACAGGTTTTTAATTCTTGACAGTTTGGAATAAACCACATATTTTTAATTGACTCTGTGTGAAAAAAAAACAACAATTCTATCCAATTGTTAAATACATGTGCTCACTCTATCATAACAATTTGTATGATTCTGTTTGTTAACACTGTTCAATTTGAGACTGAGTGGAATAATCCTGTTCCTCTCTAATATTCAGCTTCTTTGGTTACTGTTCATACTGTATATATATTTATTTAATATAATGACAAAAGTGATTTGTATTTTGATTTGTGGACGGAAAAATACATTTGTGTTGTCTTAGAGTACGAACAAATTGCATGTAACTCTGATGTAAGAATAGCGTTACAAACAATATTATGTAATTAATCGCATAATTGTATACAGTGAAATAATCCAAAAAACAGTAAAATTAATGCATACTTAAAACAGTAGAATTCAACAGCAATCAATATTTCAGAGTTCTGGTTTTTGTCGTCTTACGTTCAATAATGGCCCATCACTTAGCCGAAATTAAATTAATATAAATTCAACAACTGAGGAGAGCATGCTGTCTTACAAATTACATAAATATTTAGGAGTAAGTAAAGTTCACTTGCGATCTGAATGTTATAAATCAAATATTTTCAGAGTTTGCTTCTTTTTTAACAAAAACAAACTTTACAAATAGATAACAAATGCTTTTAAAATAAACTAATTATGCAGATTTTCATGGGACAATTTTAAAAGCTAACTTCGTAATATCGTACTTATTGTTCTTAACAAATAGCATTGTTTTCATTTTGTTAGAATGGTAGAAATGTACATTAATATTCTTTCTATTTTGAACAACCCGTAGGTGGTAGGTAAGTTATAATGACTGTATGTAATACTGCAAAGGTTTAAGCGTCAACGTTTCGTAAAAAAAACATGACATTAATTAATTATTATAATTAATTACCAATTAAATCTGAAATGCGTGTAGGTAAAATGCCATGGTTAAAAACTTTAAGATCTAGTGTTATCGAGACTTTATGAATAATTAAAGGGTATACAAAAAATTACATAAGGAACCGTTGCTGCAGGGGTTAAACGTCTTAAAAGGCAAAAAACCCTGGTCTGACAAAACGTTTAAACGGTTGACGGAAAACAGTAATGGGTAATTAGCTGCTGCTACCTCCTATCGTTCCATAACTTCGAACGAAACAAAGCTACAAAAAAACTTTAACTAACGGTTTGAATATTAAAATACACAAAAACCCGACATTGTAAATAGGCCAAAAGCATGTTCATTCTTGATTGTGACTTCAGATAAAAATTTTGGACAAGGTTATTTGAATACACAATAAAAATGGCTAATGCTTTAAAATATAACTCCATAATGATTATATAGACTTTCTGGGGATCTGCCGGTTTAAAAAAATATATTCACCAATAATTTTATTTCATTAATATAGATGTCCCTTAAATAAATTAACTATAAGGTTCTTCTTATATTCTTGTTGAATGTAAAATGAAATCGTTCCAATTCATCCACGAGGTGTAGCCCACCTCGAAGCAGGTTTGTTTTCAATTACAGCGCCGGGCCAGAAAGCTAACGCGTCTTCTCGAGTGCAAAGGGTTGAGGTTTTTTCTATGAAAATTTATGTGCCGTTGGAATGGTACTATTGCGGGCCGAACTCGACTTGAACGAGACATATGACCAAATTACCTCTTTTATTATCCGCCGTTTATCACGTACAGATCACAACAACACGCACGGTGTATCGACAATTTCACATATGATTTTTTTCGCCTGTAGGTAATAGAATGGACCTTTTAAAGCTAAAGATTTAAACATTATGATGAAAAGTTAAAGATTTATAGTTTTCTATTTACATCTTTCCATCCTTAATCGTGATCACGGAAGCTCCTTGTTATAAAAAGAAGAGAAAATTCTGCTAGATTTTCTTTCATTCAACGTTTAAACGTACAGCTTAAGATAGTGTAACTTTAGAATATCTAAAAAAAACCTGTATATTATGTTAAGCAATTTTTCTCAATGCGAAGTTTCCTTACAGTCTACTTTATACAATAATAAAAAATATTTCCTACAGACGATTTATCTCCTGAAAATAAATTAAATGATAAAGTGCGCTATAATCAGAGTAATTAAGCTGAGTACATATCAGTTGGGGTTTGGTGGTTAACTACACTTAAACAGGACGAATCTTCTCTGGGAGACAAACCATGGACATGAAGACCGACGACATACGATTTAGAACTTTAATCGAGACTAATACTACGTGCAGCACAAGCAAGAAAGCGGATTTGCTTTTCAACAGTTTTTTTTTAATCTCCAACGATATTTGAACGCAATATTTTTTTTTTAAATTCATTTCTTAGAATAATTCACTGGTTTCGTGGTCCGTTCGACCAATTAATATAACACAATTAATTCCGGTTTTAGTTGAGATGAAAAAAAGTCTTAGAATAATGATGACTGAGCATTGAGGGGACTCAGAGTATGCGTTCGGGGTTCAAATATCAGCGAAAATATTTCCAATTTTTTTGTACTGTAGTGAATTACCTTAAAAATATACGGGATTGCTATGACCGAGTGATATACTTATTTATTTATTTTATGATGGGGGGTTGATATATAATTTTGACAATTTACTGTGTCCTAAATTGATCTGTTGTGAAACGCTATTAATTATAGCCATATCTTGGACTTTTTCTTATAAGACTAAGCACTTTCCTTGGTGCCTCATTCGGGATCAGTTTTCGTGTACCTGCCCAAGAGGCTGTACCACAACTGGGTTAATGCTTCACATTCGCAACCGATATGTGCGATGTCTTCGGTTTCTCCTGACAGAGTCGATACGGTTCTGTATACGGTCTGACCATCTTCTTTATTTGATAGTTAAGACGTGGTCTATATAGAAGCCTATAATTTTCTTCAGATCTACATACTGGGAACCAAACTCTACAAGAACTACATCAACCGGAAAGGCCGAATGAATAAGGCGTTCGACTTTTGCAACCCGAGCGGTTCTGGATCCGGATCCCCGTACAGCCCATGGAATTTTAATGGGAAATAATATGCAAAAGGTTTTGTAAATTGTTTTTGACCCCTCATCCCCCCACAATTATGAATACTTGCAATGTTTGATGTTACGCCCGCCTGTACTTTAACTTTTATTATATAGGGGTGATTCTTTTTTTACCGAGTATGTAGCGATCAGGATGTGATAAGGTTAATAACAAGTTGCGTTTTCATGGTTAGAATATAAATAATCATTAAGTAAATTATTAATTTATCAAATGTCGATTACCATCGTTAGACTGTTAGCACCATCTGTGGTCAGTACGGATTTAGTGTTGAGTGGTGTGAAATGTATAAATCTTTGTATTTTTAAGGTATAAGAATTAATTTGTTATTTTTTTAGATTTATAATACTTACTATCTATGTGGAAATGTTACTGTGTACAAAAAAGAATTTATGATGGTTGTCGTTTGAACTTTTATTGAACTCTAACACTCCGAAATTAATAATTTTCTATGTAAATTAAATAATTTTCTATGGAAGTGGCAGCACGAGTCCCGACCAAGAGGTTGGTCAGCTGAAAGTTGCCGGCCTTCCTGATATATACATATTATGTATGAAGTCTATGCCCGACATCACAAAGGTTCCTTTGACCTAACCAAACCTCATCATTACTTCACCCCTTCCAAAGTTAAGTAACATTTATTATTATTTCATAAAGAGATATATATTCACCCAACCACTTCAAACTCCCACAGTACCACGGGTTTTCACGATCAAATAAGTTAGAGCCGTCAACATGTCGCCACCTTTTATCAATTTTAATCAAATGTTGCTAATTGCCTATGGAGCTGAATAACCTGCTGAACTTTGCCACTGTGGAAAGTTAGAAAAACAACTATTTCACACAAACACACACCCTACTTCACGAAGGCGAACTCGGCCAGTTTATAAAACAACTTTACACTATCATCATCAAATTATATAATTTCCTCCTTTTATAAATATTACAAACATATTTTGGTTTAATCAGATTCTATATATGAAGACCCGTAGAATCGTGAAAGAAATTATTTTAATAAAATTGACGTAAGACTTTAATAATGAAAATTGTGTAATAAAAATAATGAATAATACCAATTATAAAGAAAAGAAAATATTAATTTTTCGTCAAGCTTTCGGAAAATATATGGCCTTCATCAGGATTTTGAATATGTTTCTAATTATTTACATGATTGTCAAATGTAAAACAGCAATTTAAAAAATTAAAATTATGAATGATGGCTTCAAAC
Source organism: Cimex hemipterus (assembly GCA_039619505.1). Classification (NCBI taxonomy): domain Eukaryota; kingdom Metazoa; phylum Arthropoda; class Insecta; order Hemiptera; family Cimicidae; genus Cimex; species Cimex hemipterus. Next base: position 11,939,252 of record CM077100.1, read on the forward strand.
ATAATAAATTTATGAGTTTGGTCGAGATCTACCACCCTTCCATTCTCCATTACACTTGCCTAATTTTTCATTCTTTCAAATTAACTTTATCCCTGAATTTTTTATGGTTACCTACAGGTGCAAAGCTTATACTAACCAAACAAACTTAAATAAAATTATTAAAGCATGAGTTTATATTCACTTATAACACTTACTATGAAGTTGAGAGTAACGTGAGGAGACTCGGTTTAATAGGTATGGTATCTTAATGTATACAGATGCACCGAGAGACGTCAATCCTTCAGGACCTTATTGTACATCTCAAATTAGACTAAAAGACTCCATTGTCCGAAGATTGATTACCAAACGTATTCAAGAGATTGCACTTTTCATGTTAGGTCGAACTTTTATAACTAATATAATAATTTATTTGCCTCATCAAATACCGCGTCATAAAATGTTAACCCTACTTTAAATTTATTTACACCAAAGGAAAGAACATGAAAAGTCCTATGCGGTTTATTTGTTTTGTCTTTTCGTTTTTTAATTGTTATCTTAAAAGAACAAAATACAAAATTACCTAGAGGATATTTTTTTTTTACAAAGGTTGGTGTAAAGTTTAAGTAAAATTTTCTTGGTTCTTTCAATATTGAAAATAAAATGCATACAAAAAGTTGACCCAAAAAAATGAGTTTTAAACAAGAGTACATAATTCAATCACAATCAGTTCAAAATTAATGTTGAATACAAGACATGACACAGCGCAAACTATATTTTAGTGCAATCTTTCGCAGATCAATGTGATTTCTGGACCTTGTCCAGCTTCTGAAAGTCTTCGCCTTACAGGTATAAACTGGCATTAACATTTCTAATGTTGCAGTCGTTGCTTGATCTCAACCGCGGTAGAATGTCAGTTACGGAGTACATTAGAAACAATAAAACGACCATCTCTCTGAGATGTGGCACGATACCTTGTTCGGTAGTCTCCATTATATTGGTAGCGAAGGAAGACCTTGCGAATAGTGGTTCTGGGAATTTAAAGCACACTGGCCGGAAAAGCTTTACGTCTACCATGTTCCAACAATGCTTTGATTTCGGCAGAATCTATATCACTTAAAACCATCACCCAAACAAATGTGAAACTGAAAAATTGTGCAGTCAAGAAGTGCAAAGATGCGTTACAAAAAAAAAATAATAAGAGAATGAATATTTAAATAATTATTTATAAAATCCAATTGAAAACATAAGTGGGAAATTTTATCTGTGTATTGTTTACCTCTAATTATTTAAAACGGACCAAATATTATTGTATAATAATTAATGAAGAACTGTCTGAGAGATAATTAAAAATATTAAGTGTGACCACATTTTTGGTTCTCAGTTTAAATTTTTTCTCAAGTGTGACTACACTCTGATATAAAAATAAAAATTAAACTAAAATAATATTATATAATATTTCTTTAATTAAGTTAGTATAAAACTAAATATAATCGACCTTATAGTTCGTACATTTGTCAATGAAGTTTCATATTTAAATAGGACCAGCGAAGAGGCCAATTAGAACGAAATCACTTAGTGGGTTGGTCCAGCTTTCGAAAAACTGCCTTCATTCTTCGTCCCTTCGTATCCACCGTTTTTGTCAGCAAAATATAGTGTTGATTGCTGATTTCAAATGAGTTATAAAAAAACATGCCACAAGAAGGAACGATTTACATACCTTTAGTTCTAGCGTTGTAAACCGAAATAAAATTCATTCCGCTTGCTATTTGAACGACAAAGTTTACATTTATAAAATCCTACCTACAGTGCTTTTATATTGATGAAATCGTTAATACTGTCTGCTATGATTTGAAGAAGCCGAGAGATAACATGTTTTTGTCAGTATCTGCAGCTGAGTTTTTATATTTCAATTCAATTTTTATATTTCTGACATATGTAAAATAAAATAATTTAAAAACATCAGATTCACGTATTGTAGGAGAAACATTTGTTAATTCTTATTTGTAAACAAATATTAATTAAAAATTTTTTGTCTTAGAAGAAGTCCTAGGTTTTCACGAAGATTATCGACCAAGTAAAGCTAGTATTCACTACACTGTAGAAAACACGATGTGCAAAGTTGTTTCAAAATTCCGGGAAGTCGAGCGCTCACAACCACCTGGGTTAACCAAACAGGCAAGGTCTGTTATTATTTACAGGATTAGCTCTGACTCCTACCGTCAGAATCATGTTCCTAGGTCAGCTGGCATTACAGACTGTTATTCTCTGGCGGACAAAAATACGGCGTAATTGGATTTTCCTCTCAAACTTCGTTCAAGATTGAAACTAGATACAATCTTGACATGAGGTCCTACGTTAGTTTTTTTTTTTAAATATATAAATTTACATATGTTGTTAACACAACATAAAATATTTCAGTGCTCTTAAATTGAAATTATAAATTAAATACAAATTAATTTTTGACTTTCAAACAAGTCTGTGTTTATTAATATCTAACGTATGTCTGGACTGATTTTCAAATGATAAACTCCCACTTCATGGAATCTAAGGAACTTGATGATTCTGTAGATTAATGTAAGTGATGATTTCAAATACCAAAGACAGTTTTATACTAAAAATACTATTTTATTTACATTTTATAGTAAAAATATATTCACATTAAACCAACCTCTCCTCTTTATATCACAGGAATGTTACATTATGTATAGAACAATTGACATTACTTGATTTTTTTAGATTATTTAAGTTCATGGTATGAGCATAAAATTCGACCTTGACAGCTAGTAGGACAAATAAAACTTTTTTTTCAAATTTTTTTGAAGATTTCGTTCTTAGAAGAAGAATAACACAAATCCATTATATTTCGTGGTCCCATTGGGCATATAATTTCTTTCAGTTAATTAATCTTTATGTAAGGTGTTGGTTGAGATAAAAAGTCATTGTCCCTAGCAGTATTCGAACCCACGGCCGTGGGCTAGATATGCCGCTGCCATACGTCTTGAGGCAAATTCGAAAGATAAGCTGAGATGGGAAGTTAGTGTCCGAGTGGATGGAAGTCACGATAGCTCAAGACTTAGAGAAACGGAGTTGTTAGCCGAAGGTCGTGAGTTTAAATCCTGCTCGCGATAGTAACTTTTTTTATCTCAACCTATAAAGATTAATACAAATAAGTAAAAGGAAAATCAAAAGACTGACGAACAAGTCAAACGGAAAATGAAACAACAATAGTTGGAAGAAAAGAGACGAAAGACGATAAAGAATAAACGTTACAAAGCATGGCTCTACCTACTACTCAGAAGCAAGTGAACGCAGGACGAGTAGTAAAAAGCCGAGCTAATTAACTAATTATACTTCCCCAATAGCGAAAAGAAAAAAGGCCAAAAGACCTCAAGGCGACATTTCACCCATTCAAAAAGAGCAAGAAGAAGTTGAAAACGGCTGAAGAATGGGGTCCAACCTTGACAGTCCAAAATATAAAACAATACATACCTTGGTCTAAATGTCCAACAAAGTCGAAGGCGTCAAGGTAAAAGAGGACGTGTTGTTTCTTAAAAAGCCCATCCCGAAAAACAACAGAAAAAGAGAAGGACCAAAAAGTAGGAGAGCGGGTACAAGCCATCCAACAGAAGAAAAAAGAGACTCAGAAGAAACGTAACAGCATATTAGTTGTTAAGAATAATAAAAAGAAATAAAAATTAAAAAGTCTCTTATGAATAAAAAAGCCGTTCTGCAACTTTTCAACATGTACTTTTAAATCTTATTTATATTTCAATCTTTAATGTGGTTGTTTACATGCCAAAATTTTGCTTCTATTTTTATTCTTTTTTTACAAGGGTTCGGAACAGCCATCCTTTTAAACCCTCAAGGTGGCGGTGTTTTTGGAAAAAAATTGTAAGTATGTCGGGTTCGACTACAGGTCCGCTGGATTTTACCTTACAGTGAAAAGCGCCGTGCCAACGCCTAAACCATTGCGGCAATCGACCCCCTTTCGTTTGATTTCTAATTCAATATTTATGTATACATTATTTATAAAAACCAGCAATCAAAGGAGAAAATCGCTGCTACCGAAGATTTCTCTATTCTTCACTCTTTCGAGTAAATTTTTATTCTAAGGAAAATGTTTTATTTTGACAATTCAACTCTTTAGCCAAGTCTCATCACAAACTATTCTGTCATGATTGATACCACGTCTCAGGAGGCTGTGAGTTATGTCTTTCCGTAATGAAGCGATCGTTCGTCAAAGCAGTTCGATTTTTCTGAAATGAATCATTTCCTTACTCCGGACCCATGAAAAAAGTTAGTTCGGATGCGAAGGAAGTTGTCTGTTTGTTGGTCGATATAATATGACATACATATGTATTATTTCGTTTTTAGGAACGTCGGATAATACGATTTCCCGGTCCTTTAGAGGTTTATGCAATAACGGGGAAAAGCGGTTTTGCGAAAATATTTGTAATATATTATTTCTTTTCTAGATGGTTTCCCTCTTTGGATGGAGGGGGATGAAATGAAAGCGTTTCCGATACCAGTTGAACGTTTAACAGTCCTAGTCTTGAAACAGCTAAACAAGAATAATTTCTGAATAGGAAATATATTAAGTTTATTCTGCAGCCTTCTCATGTTTATCCTATAGACATTTATTCTCCAATGTTATTCTTGAGGGATCTAAGACTCATAGATGTGTCCTTATTTTCGCCAACAATATATTAACATGTAGGTGTAGGTGAGAAAGTTAACGAGTCGCACAGTTATGAGTATTTTCATTTACAAAGCTTGTGGTGACTATTTATACACGTAAACTTTTGATTCTAATCTAATTTTTCATGAGCCAAAATGTTTTGATTTAATTCTCCAGTATTGCAGAATACGATTTAACTTTCTCATATGGCAAGATACTGCCATTCTTGTTATTCGATATTGTTGGAGAAAATTATTGCGACGTATTGAAACATGAGAAATAATTAATGTGCTATCGAGTAAAATGATAGATAATTGGTTCTTGATTTAAAAAATTGAGATGATTTCGTTTTTTGCTTGAGAATCGTTGATTAAAGACCTTTCCAATCATTTTTATTGCATATCTTTCCATTTGCAATAGTTAAACTTCTAGTTCTAGGTCTTCTAGTCACCGAAATACCATACGATTTAAAAAATTAATTTAGCATACAAAATTGCATTATGGTAAAATGTATACCAAAAACCACAACACAAAAGAATTTAACCTATGGTATAAATAAAAAAAATAGCTACGGATACTCTGAAAATACATAATTAAAAATACATTTAAATGAATAAATAATTAAACAAATAAATATTGCACACGATACAATTTCTAACTAGACTAGATTATTTTTAAAGTTCAGTTACTTAATGCTTAATTTGCCAGTTTTCCATTTAGATGACGCGCGAAAAGCCCCAATGGGCCAGCAGACGGGATTTGTGGAGTCCCTCATACGCCTACAAAATTCTTTGACTCCGTTATATATTTCCTTATTTATCCATTCCATGTTCGCATTTTCATGCAACTCATTGTCATTCAGCGTTGAATTTCTGGCAGAGGGAGTAAGCAGCAGCAAAAATTTGATTTTGAGTTAATTGTCTCTTATTACTGTTTGTTTGGGTAATGAAATTGCTGGGCACGTTTGCCAACATTGGCTTACCTACGATCTTACAAATTAATATATTTGACTGAATACCGTTATTCCATAATATCTCCTGGGCCAAAGAAAAAGTAATCGATTGCCGCTTTTCCTTCGCCCACAATATTGTTAATATGGGTGTCTAATATTATGGGAGAACAAGTGGTGAACGGATTGCAGCTCGTTTTTTGACATATTTATTTTTAACATTCATCTATTGAGAAAACGGAAACTATAGAAAGGAAACTATATCGAGCTCCGCATTAATATTTTTGACAATCGCACTAATCCTCCAGGAGGAACAATAAAGCGTAATATCATTGGCATATAGTGTCAGTTGACAACATTGAGGTTAAGGAAAAGCATTTGGAAAAATACACAAAAGTGTTAGACCCAAAATTGAGCCTTGAAAGACTCCGGCTTTAATAACGAAATGTGAAGACAGGGAGTTATGAAGGGCGTCACGAAAAGACGTCTATTACATACAAGACGGCACATTGATTGTCATGTACTTTGGAAAATTAACTCAATCGTTCTGAAATCATTCCTTCAGGCCATACGGTGTCAAAGGCTTTTTCATATATCAAAGACAACAAGCCTCGAGTGTTTTTTGACATATTTTTTGACAAACCTTCCCAAACGTGGTCTGCTACCCTAGCAAGTTGGCTTGCTGTGCTAAGCCCACGACAGAAGCCTAATTGCTCGTCCGTTATAATACAATATTTACAGTAGTTAAATGAATTTCAATCCGTCTTGATATTATTTTTTCAAAGAACTTACTCAAAGACCCGAGTAGGCAAATAGGTTTGTAACTCGGCCGAAGTTCATATGGCTTGCCCGGGTTTTTAAAGTATGTAAATTACTTTTCAGGCTTTACAGAAATTCGTAAAGTAATCTAGGAAAAAGTAGAATTGACGAGGTGGGTTGGTATAACCTTTTTTTTAACGTTGTTTAGCATGTGGTTCGATGGTTACGGTTGGTTATTTAGCTTAGTTCAGCTGACGTGTAATTTCTTAGTGAATGGCTGATTTCGCGGTTTCCATTGGAGTGACGAAAGTATACACTGTGGTGCGAATGGATTTAAGCTATTATTTACAAACCTATTCACACTCTTACTGATAAGCTTTTTCAGATAACGTGGCCCTTGGTTAATGCAAGAAGGTGGAGACTCAAAATAGTCTAACATTGCACTTGGTTTTTCATCATCCATCATGCAGGATTTGTTTTTATGGGTAATGGTTGCTTCGGGGCAATAATTGCTCTGTTTAAAACGCTTAACTAGTTTTCACAGATAGTTATTTTGGGGTTCTCATCGGTTCAGCGGTTGTTTCTCAATTTAGTATGTTGCTATGATTTGTGGATTGTAACAAATTGATCTCCCTTAATAGACCAAGGTGCTGCCCTTTTTGGTATAGCCATATCACTCTATTTTTAAAAGTGATGCAATGTAAAAGTCTCAACGGAAACTTTAAATGTTTTCATGGGGCTCAATCATAAGAATGGAACCACTGGTTGCTATGTTAATCAGATCCGTTAACTTATTACAGATTAGATTCCCTTTCAGTATCTATTATCTTATTCAGTATTGGAGGAAGAAAAATACTAGAATTTATAGTAATTAATTAATTAGACATATATTTTTAGAACTTCTACTGATCACGATCATATTTCGGGCTAAAATTCGTCTTCATAATGTTTCTAGAAAAAAAAACAGATTTCATTAATTTGCAGTTAAAAAACTAATACAAATGAACCCAAAACCCACAAGTAACGGGTCAGTAAAGTATTAAAAATTACCCTTTTGTCGGCAAGCGTGTTTATGCCCCTCATAGGTCAAAATCGTAAACGAAGAGTTAAATGAAAAAGCTAATTCAATTTGAGATAGCTCATTTCAAAAGCCCTACAGGCAATCAAATATGGCCAACCTAACCCTACATTGGATTCAGAAATAATCTATTCAAATAAATTCAATGCCATTTAATCAGGACGTTATGGCCGATGCCCAGTTATATCAGTTGTAGAAATAGCAAGTAACTTCAAACTTAATTTCAAAAGCCCTGAAGGCAATTGGTCACGACAAATTTAGCTTCTGAGGCCTACAATTGTTTCAGAAATAAGCAATTAAAATAAATGCAATGCCATTTAGTAATTCACATCGTGATCGAGACCCAGTTATATCAGTTGTTGGTCCTGCAACGAGTTTTTTCTTAAACAATAAAGATCATTTACAGAAAATCAGTTTGTAATAGTTCAAATTTAAATAAACCATAATTATAAAATAAATAAGCAATGCTTGAAAGGACTTTCACATAGTAAAAATTGAATCATACAAATAAGATTGGATACTAAAAAGTGAAGACGATTAAAATTTAAACAGAATAAATTGTGGGTTGCAACATAAATTAATGGCGGTTTTCAATAATTCTACTTTATGCATTATTGATTATAGGTTCTGAAAACGGATTAGTTAAGGTTGTTTCTGATGATTTTTGTTCAAGATCTCATACTTTTACTAAGATTATTGTTAATTTAAAACGGAGAAAAAATATTTCGATTTTGTCATTTGATGATTTTTTGTTTTCACCAAGAGATAAGTTCGCAAGTTCGGCTAGGAAGCATTTTGCTCGGCTCAGAAGCAGGGAATTTGATTTGGAACACGCAAAGCGCTTTGGGTGTCATTTGACCGATGACGATGACTACTTTTTCTGACTTTTTTCAGAAATAGAACGCGTTAGACATTGCGTACATGCTTAATATATTTCATAATAGCGTTTCAACACATCTCAGAGCAAGTAGATTTATTTATAGGAGCAAAATATGGGTTCCTCACATTTTGGCGAAAGAATTTAATGGATCCCCATCTCCATCTGAACTTCTAAAATGAAACGTAAACTCAACATTTTTAATTCATTACTGGAAATGAAGAGTTGAACATTTATGATAACATTCAGAAAGGGAAATCCTAGGAAAAACGCAGCGGGTCACTGACGATGCCAAACGCCAGAATTCATACAAAAAGTCATTTGTGGGAATGAAATTGGTGTTTTATTATGAGCTCCATCCGCCTAACCAAACCCACAATTCAATAGTATACTACACACAATTAGACAAAGTCAGAAATGGAACTACAGGTATTGAGGGAGTGATTATCTTATTACCTTCAGGTATTTGCCCACTAGCACGTAACATACTAGAATCGTGTCAGGCTCGGGACAGAAACCGCACCGCATGCTACTATGCCACTGCAACGGTTGAACCGTTCCATACCCACATGTAAACTTTTTTTAGCCGTCCTGTTTTCTCTCTCGTACATTTTTGTAAAAACACTCGTTTGTGAACTTTTGTTTTCGCTTGTGGAGTGAATATTGTTAAATAAATTATAGCTATTTAGAAAACTATCTATACGAGAATTGACCATGATTGCCATTATTTTGGACGAGGAAGAGCAAAACTAAAAAAACACTAGACGCTACTGGATTCATGAATCTGAACGAAATCGAGAAACAAGTTGTTCATCCTCCATTTTTATTACGACACTAATACTCGCAATACAATAGAACACAAACACATATCTCTTCGTCAAATGCAAAGAACTTGTCAATGATCACGTGCCACACAAAATATTCTCGGCAGCCGATTGTTGACTGAGCATGGCACGGCTATGGTGTTAGCCGGTGACGGACGGAACAGTGTAGTGGGCATTTTTTAAACTAGCCGATGTAAAGAATATTTGTTATGATACGTTCTAGTGGTCAAAGACCTTTAACCTACCATGAAATCGTTAATAGAAGGCAAAATATATTTGTTTAATGATTTCTTTTGTTTGGATAAAGCATGCATTTTTAAGGTATTTCATTTTAAATAAGCAAAATTAACATGTAATTATGTATTTAGGCACAATATTTATGATGTAATTGATGTCTTTTTGGTGAACAATGCATTCCCCAGAGTGCGTCCACAACTTGTCACCCAAGGGTGTGACTTCACCGTTTGAAACCGATGTATGTGCGAATGTAGAGGCCATTTGGTTTTACAGTTGGATGAGAAGAGTAATTGCCAGAGATGATCAATGATACTCCCTAAGATAGCTACAGCTGTTTGACATATAGTTTCAACAGGAAGCATATTTCGGCTAATGAAAAAAAGACAATTTTGGTAAAATGTATTCATATACAATGTAAACATAGACTTAGCCTTTTCTTTCAGTTTCTTTATTGAACCATTGATGTAAAAATCTTTCTTTTGTCTCTCACTCTCACTCAGTCTCTCTCTGTCTATCTCAATCTCTCTATATATTTCTCTCTCTCTCTCTCTCTCTCTCTCTCTCTGTCTGTCTGTCTGTCTGTCTGTCTCTCTGTCTGTCTGTCTGTCTGTCTGTCTGTCTCTCTCTCTCTCTCTTTCTCTCTCTCTCTCTCTCTCTCTCTCTCTCTCTCTTTCTTTCTTTATCCATTTTTATATTTTTATGTTTTTTCACTTTTTTACATTATTTTTCCTCTTATCTTTAGCTTATCTATCTGTCGTCATTCTTCTCTCTCCCTTTCTCTCTTCGTTTTTTGTTTGCATTTTCTTACTTTTAAATTATGACAAATCGTCAAACATAATTTTTTACAAAGATGTTCTCTACACAACATCATTTTTATTTAGATTTCATTTAACATTTTTTATTTAAAAATCTGTTAAAAAAATATCAGTTATTATGAGAACGATTTATTTTAACTTTAAGCGCACGGTTTTCCTTTCCTCCCTACCTGATCCGTGCGGAAAGCATAAAATGGTTTTAAACGAAAGTGTGCAATTAGTGCTGAATTCTCAGATGCTGAGATTCGCGGCCGGCTCGAAGATAAATAATATCAAAATCAATAAAGTATCTTCGTTTTATCACAGGGAAAACGAAAGAGACCAGTGTTTAGGGAACTTAAACAGCGAAGTAATTTTCTACCTGCGATTCGTCAAGCACTAAGGTAAATCAGAAAGCCAATTACCTGTTTTAACGACTTCTCTGTTTCCATGGCCCAATCGATCGTAGAATCCATGAAAATGTAAGATTTGTAAGTTTTAAATTGTTGTTTGACGTTGTCGTTTTGTCATGTGCCAACAGTGAAAAGAATATCTATTTATCTATATAACTATTTTTCCTCTCTTAAGTAATTTTATTGCAAAACCATCTATTTAAGCTGTACGTTCTATTATATGTTCAATTATCTATCTACATATATCTGTCTCTAAGTGTAATACATAATACATATAACATTTTTCAAAATAAATGAATGTGAGTTTCACAAATTTATTACGCTATAAGATACATAAAACTATATACTAATACAGAAAGACTTATAAAATACATAAATATGTTATGACATTAAATAAATAATTTTAACATAATATATAAATTTCCTTCACGTAATAATGTGGACTAAAAATTAAGGAAATCCTCCAAACTGTAAAAACCATTCGGAAATTTTAAAAAATCCATCACACGGCGGTTAAATGAAAGCAAATTATCACAATTTTAATCAGGTAGGAGGGCGTTATAAAATATCGCGTATTTATAAAGCACATTTCTATTATTAATTCGTGTTTTTATATTGTGGAGTGGAAATCGTTTGCCCTTCTAGTTCCATACCAACGAGCAGGTGAGTTCCTGACCAGCATATGTTTATGCTTAACAGAAAACATTGGCACGAAGAGAATTTATAAGCATAGAATTTTCAGAATTCGTAATTTTTTAAAACGTTACGTGAGTCGCGATAAACAGCCCAGGACATAACAAGAATAATGCTTTTTTGAATTAGCCAAAACTCATTTAGGTGTAAGAAAATAAAGCAGTCCCTGATATGGAAGGAGACTTGTATAAATCAATTTGATAACTTGGAATTGTTGAATGCCTAAGTATTTGTATAGCAAAACAAAGTTGGCCGAGTTAAGTTTGCAGTGGGGTATGTTCCAATAATGTTAACTTCCTGTCCAGGATAACACCTAACACTTGTGAGATTGGGACCAATTGAGTCTCGCCGACTATCAAGATGCCAGCCGATGATAAGTCATGAGAATGGCTGAAACTGAGAGCTACTGTGTTATGTATGTTAAAAGCAAGATCATTCTCTGAAACCCAAGCTACGATTTTACACTTTCGTATTTAATTTTCACTCGTAACTTACCAGAAGTACTTCCCACGATAAGTACAAAACAGTCCGCAAAGGGATAAAAATGTTTACCCTCAGGGTCCTATTGAAATCATTAATACATAGCAAAACTAAGAGAGGGTCAAGTACAAAACCCTGTGGTACACCGTACTTGATTGGAATCTCGGAATATCTCTCCCGCTGAATTTTATTTTTTGGTGGCGACCTCGAGTCACGAGGGAAATTGATTAGCGCCAGTCCGTATTCCAATGTTATCCTAGTTGGATAGTAAACGGTAATGGTCAACAAAATCAAAACCAAAAAAGAATATGCCCTCTACTTTGAGTTTCACTTTGATTCGACTATGGTGCCAATTATTCTTCTCAGAGCAGCTTCTGTCGAAAGCGACATTCTGAACCCCAATTGATTTTCAGATAAAAATCCAATGTTTGGCAAATTCAGATAATCTATTTTAGAGTATCTTTTCGATGCCCTTCTTAATCGACATCAAAGCAACTGGCCTGTAATTGGACGTACCCAAATTCAAAGTATCGATTGCCACTGCGCTCAAAAGTAATTTTATTATTAAAATCGTTAATACAATTTACGGGTTTCACATCAATTTTTTTTTTGAGAATCACATCACCACTATGTAAACGCTCAATTTTATAAAATGCATCGACTAGGTAGTAGTTATTTAACTTCAAAATATCCAAAACCTGCCAGAAATCTACTGATCGTTAATACAAAGAAAGTCCTTAACAACCAAATACTACGTTAAAAAATATCGAGTTCATCTATTTTGTTCAATATGTTTACACTTTTTAAAAAAATGGTAAGTCAATGGTAATTTATGTGAAGATGCAGTGGCCTCATAAAGGTTCATGCAGTTAGACATTCTTACGTCTCATTCTAACATCTTCTGTGTTATAGAAACATATTTCATCATCATAATCCTCGAATTCTTTAAACAGGATATGGTATTTTCCTTCACAATATCGTGCTGTAATACCTTGCATCCATTTTGCACTGTATTGTTGTAAGTTTCTACGGCATTCAAAATTAATTCAATCATTTGTAACTTTCGTCTTTTTAAACAGAAAATGGTCAGAAAACATGGTACATAATTTAAAAAACAACACAAACCAATTGGAGTAAATATTGACGGCGGTAATTATCGTAAAATGTGAATCGCCAGGAAGATTTCGTTACGTTACCGATTGCAGACGTGACGTTGACGTTCCGTAAAATGCGAATCGACCTTTATTCTGAAAAAGTTCCGCCACGCAAACCAGGAGCTGTGAATTTTTTATTACTTTTATTTATGATTATATTCTTTATTTGACAACCTGAGTTACAAACGAGAGACTACCATTCTAGGACAACAACGTAGTATATATTTGAAATCGAAAGTCAGTAACCAGATGGAGACACTCAAATGGCTGCAGGTTAAAACTAAATAAGCGAGAAAGAAGAGAAAAAGAAGGAAAACACGGAGAGGGCCGGCGATGACCTCAGCAGTTTGTCGGCACATAAATTTTCCACTTGATTATTATCCACCAATTACTTCATGTTTCATAAAAATTAATTAAAAATAAATTGCACCAGTAAAAAGGATATTAAATGTAGTAGGTTTTCTGAAATTTGCAGGTCTCTATGTTTGGAAATAAAAGTTTAGAATCGGCGTAGTAACTTTTCCATATTTGAAAGAAATATTTTTCAATTTTGTATTTACTGTTTCTTACGCTTATTTCCTGGACATTTACCAGTTTAACATTGATTACATCTTATGAGAAATTTAATGTAATTTTCAATAGTGTCAACGGATTTGGCCAAAACATTTTTGCTTTAGAGTTATCATTATTTATTAGATGCAAGGTCGTCAAATGTTAAAATATCAGAAAAAATGGAATAACTCCGATATCCTGCTGAGATTCAAACCATAGTTATTTAGCACTTTTTGGTGATTCCACTTTGAATGCACAATCTACGGAAAAAGCTTGTAATAAAACAAAATGGCGCCTAATTTGCCCAGTGGCGTCTTTTCAGGCAAATCTATTAGGAAGTTTTGACAATTTCACTTAGTCCCCCATTCCCATTGAAAATCCTGAAGATCTGAAGCGCTGTGAAAAAGAGGGGCGCGCCAAGAAGCCCACCCTTAAGCTGTCATGACAGGGTGCATTGTTATAGTGGGGAACAACCCCCTTTTCTATTGAATGAAGCCGGGTGTTTAGCTTCTAACACTTGATTTACCAGCTCTAATTGTTCACAATTAACAACAATGTCTTTCCTGTCATCCGATCGGCACGTACAACTCCCAAATATCGTTTTTCTCGTCTTTCAGTAACATACAGTTTCCCTCCATCGGTGGAAAAACAGACGAGAATCACTGAAAAGAAAACGGTTTCTTACAAGGCTGAAAATGTTATTTCTCAGATAAACCTTAAATCGATGATGTACTGGAAATATTCCATTATTCAAATCAGGCTAACTTTGACTCATCAAATCTGTCATTGTTAACAGCACTGGCAGTTTAGAATAGTTGCCGACATTAGAGTGTTCAAAACTGATTAGAAATAACTTCTGATATTCCTCCCTGTGATCCGTGAGTAAATGAAATGTTGATAGCAGAATTTATCAAAACTGATCATCTTTGGCCCGGTTTGCTTCGATGCTCCAGCCCAGCAATTAAAACCTACGCCATCAATAAAATTAGACCAATTAATTGAATAACAACGCGGATGTGATAACATGACAAATCAATGCTATATCAAATTCAAAATGAAATTGTTATTAAACGTAGAAAAAGCAACATAGAGAGAAAACATTTTCGACTTTAAATCACTGAAGACAATTTTTTCCATTAACAATCGCTCTGAACAATGATTATTCAGAAATCATGCGATGCAATCTGGTGTAATGTAGGTTTCAGAAAAACATTGTCTTTATCAAGCTCCGTTTCGAACTTTATTGAGATCGTCTTCAGGGCTCAAATTGGTTGTTTTTAGCGTAAGTGTGGGATTCTTGCGCGTCGCGTTGGGTGGGCACTTTTTTGCCCTGAGGATTCTAGCTTTAGCAGTAATATCTTCGTCCACCAAACCACTAACCCGGAGGATAACATAAATCTAACAACCGCCGTGTAAAACCAAGGACATCGATAAATTTAGTACGAGACTTTTCCTTGTATTTATATGACAATTTGTACATTGCATACAATTAATATTACAAATACTCCACAATTCATGAGATACCCTGTTGTAGTCTTTCTACAGATGATTCAGTTTCCTCGCAGGGTTGATTTTATCAGACGCGTTTCGAGATTACGCCATGAGATTTAAGTAAAGACAAGTCTCTTTGAGAATGATGGAAAATCTAACTACGCGACTTTGAATACAGGAAACAACTACGAACATTTGCAGCCCACCGTTGCTCCAGCCACGGTTAAAACGGTATTCACTGGAACGTCGTTCATAATTTGAACCGAGTT
>CM077100.1:11959701-11972737 GCA_039619505.1 Cimex hemipterus
AAGAGACAGCGAGAGAGAGAGAGAGAGAGAGAGAGAGAGAGAGAGAGAGAGAGAAGGAAAAAGCAAGAGGGAAGAAACTTGAGAAAGTTCGAGTATGAAAATACGTATGTGTTGTAAGGTACCCAACTCCGGTACGAGGATGGTTCGGTCAAGGCGACACGCCACTCTTCAGTGTTGGAAGGACTGAAGGAAGGAAAAGCGGAGGGGAAGACAAAAAGACAGTACGCAGTAGGCTTTAGGAGAGTGGTATTGGTTATTCGTTTTTGTTAAATTCTAAATAAAGACTAATATTCAGTGGTTTTCATCCTGGCATAATTGCTGTGTTACCCTACAATACGTGTGAATAAATTTAAATTATATTAATGTGATATGTTAAAAAAATACTTTTAGCTTTAAACAAGTTCCAAATAGACATTAAGCAACTACAAACTTTAGACATGCAATATAATGCTGTTTATATTTTCTTAATTTTTTAAAAATATTTTAAATTTTAAATGGAAGTTACTATTAAAGCCGTAGTTTTGTCGTACCCTCCCATGTGTGATTTTTTTTTTGCATGGAAGGTAGAGGCAGAGTTATATAAGGGACGAAATGTTTAGTTAAAAGCTTAACGGTGTTCGCGTGTTTAAAAGTTGGCCAGAGTATAAAACCTGGCCTCCTATCTCCCTCTTAACAAACATCAAACTAATTACATAGTAAGAACGAGATCAGACATTAATATGATTTTAACATGTAATTTCATTATTACACTGATCTATAGGTTCTACTTGTAAAATGTTTAACTATGGAAAGAATTACACGTACCGTGGACCATGCCCATTAAAAAAGGCTTTGTAAATCCAAGAATAATACAAATACCATGTAAGTTGCCTACTGTTCAAATTGCAAAGTACGGGAATATTAACACCGTCAAACCATCGCATGCACTAAATCAGGGCAAATTGCTGAAGATAATGGGCAGGCATATTGAAAAGTGCATACTGTCATAAACAGAATTTGTCAGGATCAAGTTGAGTTAGACAATTATAGAAAATATGATAGGGTTACTAATATCTATTTGATAAGATTGAGTAATGGATTCGTCATGCATTACTGTAAGGCCTAAAATAAAAACATTACTCCACATAATGGAATACGTTCCTCAACTACCAGCCTCATCTACCCTTCATGAATATTCTAATGGATTGAATAGATCATATTTTCTCAATCATTTGTAATGAATCAAATTGTTGTCGGTGAATTTCTCTTTAGTGTTAATTATAGACACCGTATACGTTTTCGTGAGACAGATATGCCAGATGGGATCCTGGCTAGTAAAAAATATATGGCTGAAAGATTTATTTTAAAATTTTAATTTATAAAGAAACATTAGAACGAATAAAACCAATTTCTATCCATTTGAAGACAGTCGATCATATATGTAATTTGAATCATGCATTATGTTTTTTATATCGTCCTTAATAAAATGAGTTTAACTCCTTGATTGTATTTGGTTTCAAAGAATTCCATAAATACATGAATGGTAATAAAATTTACTCGACTGATTTAGACCGTACGGATTAGTACTGCCCGCAGCGTGATGGAACTAGGCTCCATAAGAAGTAAATTTGTTCTCTTCTTATCTTGCCGCATTTTAATCCTTTCCACCATCATTCGGTGTATTGTTGGGAAGTTGAGCCAACAGAAAGGCATACTATTTATTCAAGTTATTATTAATTTACTAATTATTTACTAGCTGATAAAATATTCTATTTTATGAATTTTAGTTTAACGCTCGCGCGCGCACGCACACACACACACACACACATACATATATACAGGGTGAATTGCTACTCGTGCTACAAACTTCTCCAGTAGATTCTTCACCCTAAAATGAACAAAAAAGTTCATATTGTCCATGGTCCGATTCTCAACCATTTCAGAGTAATTTCGCTTTTTATCGATTTTGAAAGATATCACGTCCTCGGGTCGGAAAATCGTGATATCTTTTAATCTAAACATTTCTCTGAAAATCTAATATCACCGTTGAAATTCCCGTTAATTTTTCAATAAGAAGATGACGGTGGCAAAATGTTTGGGCTAATTTTTTGTGTTTTATTTAAGCCAGAACTACAAAAAGAGTGGAAAATTGTGTAAATCGGAAAGTGTATAAAGTAATCCAGAGTTTCTAATTTTAGTCTCAGAAGGCAGCAAATTTGAGGAAAACTACCTGATTTAATAACGCTTCCAACGCACTCGTCATTTTCTTATTTAGTGGTTGTGAGACCAAGATGTTGATTGGTTGAGAATCGGACCATGGACAATATGAACTTTTTTGCTCATTTTAGGGTGAAGAATCTACTGGAGAAGTTTGTAGCACGAGTAGCAATTCACCCTGTATATATGGATTTGTAAATGTACAGATAGATAGATACATGGAATGAGAGTGTTGAGAGTTTTTGTTTTCGATGGTGAGAGGGGAAATTAAAAAAATGTGTGTAAAAGAAGAAGAAAACTACAGAGAGAGAAAGAGGGTGTGTCAAGGGAAATAATGGGTGTGCAAGTGAAAGCAACCTATATTCATTTTCAAATTAGGATTAATTAATCGAATTTAGTGTCGGCTCTTGTTGATTAGAAATTTTCATCATTACAATTTTTTGATAGTACGTACTCCTCGGCAGGCCAATTTGGTAAATCGAAAAAATTCTGTCTATTTCGATACTCTTAGTAGTACGAAATATTTCTCGCAACAAGGAGAGAGGGAACACTATAAATCGAAATGGAACCATTTCCTGTCTTCATAATTCAAACATTTCTTTTGTCATTTTCCTCTAGATTTGCTTCTTCACAGCCTAAAATGTTTTCTACTATCTTATGTTAGGTCTTCAGTGTTTTATCAACGGTTCTCCAGACCACATTGAAACAAAAGCCGCTTCAAAACTTTTCATTAGTGCACAACAATGCTCAGTTTTACAGTTGATCTGAATGATATATATATATATATATATATATATATATGCACAATTTATTTAAGAACTTTTAAAAATGCGTATGAACTCTTAATATTTTAATTTTTCCATTTTGACAATGAGTAATTCGAATTATTATTGTGGTCCCTTCTGTTTCGAATTATCAAGAGTCGGATGTATAATGAATTAATGAAAAAAAATAAAAATTTTCACGACCGTAATAACGTGGAAAAACATGAATGAAATAGAAATAGGCGTCTCGTTACCAAGAAAATGTAAAACCTAGAAGGCGTAAGCGTTATATAAGGAAGAGTAAGCGATGAGGGGTGAAGTGTCAGTGGAGCCAACTCAAGGTCTATAAATCTATATCTTGGCATCTGTTCCGCGAAATAATTCTTTCAGACTAACCCTATTCTTTTTAAGGTGCGTATCTTGTCAATGGCAGTAAAAGTGCAATGTGGAACGAATCAGGCGGACCCAACGATCGCGGAACGTTCAATTATACCTCTGAAGACAATAATCGATCATTTCCAGAATAGGTGATGTAATATTTAATACAGGTATTGTAGTCGATCCATATCAATTACTATGCCGTAATTCACAAATAGCACGAAACTATAGTTCCGTTTAACTCGATTTCTAAGAATTTTACGACCAGCACTAGCATAAACGAAACATCTAATTTTTTAAAAATATGCTGAAAAATGCACAATATAATCGACAAACCCAGGGGATACCATCCTTGTTCAAAAAGTCAAGCATATTCTTTTCGTCCAAACAGGGCGCACCAACAAAGCTACTGAATAGGTTACAATGTCTCATATATAACGTAATAGTGGACTAAAACTATACAAATCAAACAAACTAAGGGACCAAAATAAGAGAATGTCCATATATTGGCATATCTATGCAATGTATGGCTGATGACAGAAGCCCAATCACAAGCTTTAGAAACACTATTATAATATGCATACAAGGGGAAGCTATAAAAAGCTCAAAGAGACTCCAAAGACAAATAAATATGATGGGGACATAATATTTCGGCCATAAAGCAATAACAAATAAAATCAGACACACAATCTAATAAAAGGGGGTGGGGCAAATTTTGTTAGCGGATCTGTCAGTACTTACAGAACTAACGAAATGCGACTTAAACTTTATATAAGATGTTTTGAGTCAAAGTTAATATTCATAGTAATTTCGTATATTGTGTGTTTAAGATTACAGAAAGAACACAAGAAAATCACATAGCGTTTTCAATGCTTTTTCCATTAGCGAAATCTAATTAATCTAATTTGGTGTAGGATTGGCATTTCGTGTGATGCTGGGCTTTATAGAACAAAGTTATGAAGTGGCCTGGAAAGTTAAATATCCCGGATACGATTGAAACTTTTTAATCTCAATTGGCATGTGCCTTCTGAAGTATTCTGTATATGTCCCGGACACTGCGGTGTCCAAATTGTTAGGGTGCACGACATCGTCTTGTCACGCTATCGGTGGTACTGGGTTCAAATCCCTATATCGTCCATGGATTTTTATTGTGAATAGCATAGAAAGTAGTGTAAAATGGTATGACCACTCGTTCACATCAAATAACGGGTCGTTGGAGGTTAAAGGTTATACATACATTCATACATAAGTACATATGTATATATATATATATATATATATATATAGCCTGTGTATTTCATATTAAATTGTTGAACGTGAAAATTTTTCACTAAACCAAACCAGTTGGTGCGTATAATATTAAATATTATTGCTAACTTAAATCGTACCAGCAACGTGTAAATAGCATACGAGTAATCAGGATACTTAAAGCTCTAACAATATCAGGAAAATATTTGATGTAAAAATTAGGAGTACAAAAAGAGGTTAGATTTAAACATTTGCCGCGTTTGTTTGAGTCTTAGTATATATTTTAAAAAAATGGAATTATATGATGTGAATTAAAATAAGCTTATTTATTCTACTCTTTATTTTGTATTCTACTTTTGTGTTGATAAAGTGTTTAAAAAAGACGAGTTTTAGACGTGATTTGATTTGTAAAAGGGTTGATTTTTTATATCATCATAACGACGGTCGTTACATTATGATCGGGCTGTTTTCTTACAACTGTTATGAACCAAATCAAGCGGTTATAAAAATTAAAGGAAAACTGGTACAATTTTGCTTTCCAGCTTATAAGGGAGTAGCAAGGCGAAAGAGTTTTCGAAAGTGGGTTTTCATTTTCATGTTTCATTTCAACTCGAGTGACTGCACAATTCATTGCCGTGGCGAACAAAACACCCCGCTTTGTTCTTCGGCTTTATTCTAGCGAGAAAGCGTGGTTTCAAAGGGTTGGGAAATATCATAAGTGCGAATTTAACCCGTCAAAAAGCCTAGGTGGTATGGAGCGGTCCTTAAAATAGGTCGGTAAAGAAATCAATCGTGTTCTCTTTCAAAGACAGGTTTAGTAACAGTATCTAAAAACAATTCATTTAAATTTAAATATAACTCAATACAGTTTATGTTTATTGCGTCTTGGAATGTAGGAGCATATTCATTCAGTAATGTAAGAAACTTATTCAGATATTGTGAGATGCGGTCTGGTGTGATGTAGGTATCACAAAAACATTTTCTTTATCGTGCCGAAGTTTCGATCTTTTATTGAGATCATCTTCAGGGCTCAAAGTGTTTGTCTTCTGTGTAATTATGCCATTCCTGCGTGTCGTGTTCAGAGTGCCCGATTAACGGTCTCTAATCACCATGCATTTATAAAACCCTTACGCAAATACGCAACTAAGATGCAATTAAATTAGTGAATATTTAATTTGGCCGATCATACCGTATGTATGCTGTTAAGGGCCCTTTCCACCAACTTTAAAATTTCAATTCAGTACTGAACAGAGTTCAAATCAAAAATGGCTGATTTTCAATTTGTTTCAATTTCGAGCGGCCGTCAAATGTAGGATAAACAAAAAAGAGATCAGAGCTGAACGATGTTCATTTCATAATAATATGTTAAGTTGTTAAAGGCGTGTTCTCACGATTCATATATTTGATTATATATCGATAATAATGTATTAACTTTCGATTTGAAAACCACTGTTATTACTCAATTAATTACGGTTTTTAGTTGAGATGAAAAAAAGTTAATGGCACGAGAGGGATTCGAACCCACGACCTTCGGCTAGATACGCCGCTGCTCTACCACCTGAGCTATCGTGACCTCGATCCTCTCGGAATTGAGAATGAATTACTGTTATTACTTGTACAATGTTCTAGTTGTCTTAATTTTCTTGTACTGAAGTAAACAATAGTAAGTCCAGCAAACTGTATTTCTTTTGCGGTAAAACACTAATGCATTTTATCTATTTATACTCATCAAATCGTGTCATCGTTAGGCCGAGTGGTTCATAAAATCATAGATTCTGTGCCAAAATTTTAATTTTGCAATAGATCTGGTAATTTTCTTTCTTTCACAATCGAATAAAGCGTTTTCCTATCTTCCATCTCTATTTTTAATATGTATATTATATAATGCATTAATTCCAAAGTATATGCTTCATATGATAAAATTCTATAAGTTTTCGAAAAAAGTTTCATTGCAGCTATCATAATTCAAGGCAAAAGGCAAACGAAGTTGCATAAATAAATCAGGCAAATCAAATGTTAAATAATACTTATGTTAAAAGTTTATTAATTTTAGGATCAATTTAATCCAATTGAACTTTTTTTTTGTTTTGCTTGTAAGTATTTTACAAGCAAAAACAACTAAAAACTAGTTGAACTAATAAATCTGAATGACAAAACTTAAAACATAACAGAAACCTATTCGTTAGTAATAAAGTTCGAAACGTAGCATGATAAAGAAAATGTTTTTCTGATACCTACACACCAGACCGCATCTCAAGATATCTGAATAAGTATCCATTAACGGTCACTAATTTCTACACATAGTGTAAGAAACTAAATTCCCATTGATCTGTAAAATTTTAAACATAGATTCGGTTAAATTCCTTTGTCCATTCTAGAATGAAACAGGATCGTTTTGATGTATACAGTATTGACAAATTTGTTTTCCTAGTTTGTGTTAAGAGTGAATGTATTTATAGGCTTGCATGTATGATGTGAGAAGGCCAATTGATGGCCAAGGCAGCCTATTGAATATTACATCGACTCTCAATTTGGTAAGTTACATAATAGGTGTAAATAATGATGGGGAAATATCAAGTAACCCTACGACCCTAACTGTGGAAATGACATGTAAATAGGAAAGAATGTATTTTTTACGAGTGAATGAAAGTGTGAATGGGAGACTGATTACATTGGGGGATGAAATGGCCTAGTTGTTGGAACCCCTGGAGCCCAACCTCGGTGGCTGGACGGATAAGAGGTCTTACCGCGTTCGGCCAACACCCGAGGTGGGGGATTGTCGAGGTCTGCCGGTAATTTATTGTAAATCAAAAGTTGGAATTGCCCGTGTACTGCGAGAAGCGATAAGCTCAACTCTGTACACGTGCGTATGTGTGTACGTGCATGTGAAGATTGTAAAAATAACATATATAAATCTGTAAACAGTAATCAGATTTCAAACTATTTACTCAAAAATGTTAGAAATGAGTTTATTATTAAAGGACGAATGATTGAGGACTAAAAACCTTCAAAACTTGCACCATAAACGTAATAACAGTCCCAATTAACGTACTAAAATTTTCATTTACGTAATATTATTTATTTTTAACTTAAGCATTCTACAATTTTTTTTAAACAATGGCACGCTGATTAAAATACCTTTGTAATAAAAGAAAACATTTCAAAACAACTATGCATATAAGAACAATATACGCTAACCAACAATCAATTTAAAATAATAAAAAAATCAATAACAAATGTATCATTTGATATGGCCTTTTCTCTTTCTTTCTATTGCCATTAAATAATTTTCAATAAAATTGGCAATAAAAAAGACTGCATTGTAATTGAAAATACTATTCAAGACAGTTTTATGAATTGTATGAAAAGGATACTATGACTTTTAGAAGATTCTCAAAGAAATTTTAATGTTCTTTGAATTGGTTAAAATCAAAACTAAAATAAGCTTAATATGTAACGAACTTTATGGAGTAAAACGGTGAATGGTTCGTGTAACCTGAAATAAAATGTGTCTAGTACAATTGAGAATCAGATCTTGGACAAGGGGGACATTTTACTCCAAATTTTAGGCAGGTTAAAGATTTTTTTTCGAGGGGATGAGCATGCGACGTACTGGTACTATTTACTGTTACCGTTTCACTGAGAGTGAGAACACCTCAGCTCTTTTCATGACTTCATAGAGTCGACGCGAAAGTAAGATACTCGGCTCGATTTGTGAGGACGGGTTCTGAACAATCGTACAAAATCAATACTGTTTCTAATAATGGAGACAACATTTTATGAATGTAAGATGATGCAAGACCAAACCTCGAGTAATAGAACAATATGTAAATGGTTATTGATAGGATTGACGGTGATTGAAAACGCTGACATCAACCGGATTGAGTTGAATAGTTTAAAAAAAGAATGGCCAATTAAAACTGATTTGTAATTGTGGGAAAATATTATACCGGAAAGTATTACGAACCTTATGAAAAGTATAATATGATTTTACAAGTAATCGCCAAGAGGATAAAAACGTAATTTTATTTGTTATTTTTCATAATTATTTTCCTTGCGTGCTGTTCCATCTCAGCTTGGCATCTAGGGTTAATCCATTTAGTTGTATCTCCGTATGGCATGAATCCATCGATGATGATAGAATACGGTCCAATTTTTTATTTGTCAAGTCTATATTTATCTCAGCTGTTTCGCTGTATTTTTTTGTCCGTTTATTTATCTGCACACAAGGCCTTGCGAAGGTTTTGGAAGAATAGTTAATTCACTGTACTATTGATACAACAGCTGTACCGTCGGCAAACATTGCATTTTTTCGGCTACAGTTTTTTGGAAAACCAATGTGAACCCTTGGGGCATTTCAGTATTTTTTACATCCTTCAATTATGTAAAGTGTAATAATTTATGCCTACTGCTTTACTTAGTTTATAGGATAAGTATCACAAACTTGTGAGATTCAAATAATACGACTGAAAAGCAAAAGAATACGTCACTGCTTACTCTGTTAAACTGGATACACAAAATCACATTGGAATGTTTTATTTTACGCTTAAACCTTTCGATAAAAACGCTTTCGAATCTATAATCCCCTCATGCATTAAACAATGCAATTAATTACGGATCCCTTTATGTTTCGTCTGAGCTATTTGTACGTAAATCTGTTTAGATAACTCGTGAAAAGAGGGATGGCTGGAGTTGAGTCGCTAAGGAAAGACTTGTGACAAGGCTAACGTTTGAAAACTTTGCACATGATTCTTTCCTAGAGATAACTCAGCCCATTTCGTGAGATCGCCGTGTGTGCAAAGTATAAAACAAACCGAGCCTTTCTTTGATAACACTAGATCTTTTTTTGCTTTATAAATTATATTTTAAGCTGATATCTAAGAAAACGTATTGTAAATATAAAAACGTCTATAAGATTTATACAATATAATAGGTTATTCAACTCTTTTAACATTGAATGTTTGTTATGAAAGTTATAACTCCCATTACTGTTAGGTTAAAAATGTTTTATCCGTTTAACTTTCCAAGTATCATTATAATCATGTTAACTTTATGACTTTTGTCCAGGGTCTGTCCAATTGTGAGTTTTCTCCATAGGATTTTCTCTCTCTCAGACTATCTCTTCAAAGAAGATGCCAATAATGACGAAAAATGTCCAATTATCAAAAGCTAGAAGGAACACAAACCTTTGTAAATATTTACATCACTTTCCAACTCCAGCAAGCCAAAACGAAGGGCAAGGATGGAGATGAACCAGGATAATGAAATATTATCTGGTCAAAACTTCAGTCCTCTTTGTCCGAGACTTTCTTCGTTTATGATAAATATTGTTTTCAATCTGTTTATTGTGTCATGATGTCACATGATTAATTGTCAAAAATAAAATCACGTGAAAAAGTGTGGTTTAAAATGACTGAATTTCTCCAATTTTGTTATTTTGAGAATTTGTGCTTGAGGGTAATGGTGCTCTGTGCGAAAGAACAATTTCCATAAGATCAGACAGTCAAGAGACCCTAAAATTACGTACACGACAATAGATGAAAACATAACGATCTGAAAATACCTTAGAGGTCGGAGCATTCAATTCTGGGCAATGAAGAAGCAGACACACTGGCAAGAAAAGTTAAACACTCAAAATCTATAATTATGATAACGAGATAAAACAGAGGTTTCATCTATGAAAATAAATCAAACCCTAGAGGTGCCAGACTTGAGAAACTACAACTACACCGTTACCAAAAATGGCAACCCATTGCTACTGTCAGTTCGACTAAAAATCAGGAAATTGATGTATGAAGGTCACACACACTGAACAGGTGACTAAGTATCTCATTAGGTCCAATAAACAGGTGACACAACATAAACAATCATACCAAAACTGTGAGAGTATACGAATAATGGTAAATATATGTATCAAAGGGGCAGAGAGGCATATATAACATCATATGCCATAGAAACACGATAAAACCTATCTCCAACTTATAAAACTCAGAGGCGATAGGGATATATAGTAGTCACTGGCATCTTTACACCCACTCGACATCGGTGTCTTAAGGTTAAACTTATTTGAAGGTTACGCAACAAGAGGAAAAACCATCTGCCACCTTCAAATGTGAAACAACCGCTCAATAGAGATTAAACTAGGGTTTCAAAAAGCCCCTGTTAAAATCAGTGCAACAATAGCAGCCTATGGCTGACAATTTCTTAAAAAATAGTCCCTTCAATTAAACGAAAGAAGTAGGAAAAGTAAAGTAAGGCAAAAGTTTGCACTGGTTGGAGTCCCTACTTTTAATGGTACTATTTGATGTATGATGAATCTGATCAATGATATCATTAAAATTTAAAATAAGTAAAATCCGTTATATAAAAACATTTTAAAAACTAATTTAATAGAACTACTCTTCTCGCAAATACCGCATTAAACCCAAGATGATTTTGACCGAGATATATCATTTCTGGTTCGCCTAACCTCGCTGTTTCCCACAGCATTCAGAAATTCGCGCTATCATCTGAGGAAGTTAAGACGGAGGCTCATAAACACTCAGTTTAATCCAGTAACACCGTATACAACTTGCACCCCATTGAATACACTACAAAAGCGTAAAAGGACGGACTACTTTAGCAATTTAATGCCCAAGAAGCCTAGATTACGGAAATGATACAATAGAACATCCGACAAAGACACCAAAGACGACAAACTGCAGTTTAAGACTCATGATTGTTACTGTATGTTGATGAATATTGGACAATTCGTTTTACAAAACAAGGGATGGTGATTTTAAGATTCAACTTATTAATAATATAAGGAAAATTCAGTGGGTAATTTGGACGCGCGTTTTTCTAGTTGTTGAATTTATTTTAGTATATTTTACTTTGCGTCAAAGGCATCCTGGATAAAATAACTTTTATTAATGTTTTTTTGTCTTCATTTTCCAAGGGCTCAAATGTGTTATAAGATATGGGCATTCCAGCGTAAGGTGCGAGGTTTATTGGGCGTAAGGATTGAAAGACCATCTCTGGGTGTTTTTTTTTTTACTTAAATTTTTTATTCCTGCTATAATTTCCCGAATCGTATTAGAGGTCGGACAGTTATTGCATAGAATATATTTCTGTGCGCAACAACTCTAATTATTCAAAGGCATTTGTTTGTATTCTGAAAAAAATTATGTTTCCTGAATTGAAATACAGAAAAGAAAATGTTATTTGATTGTTTCAGATAATTTCGGACTGTAAAAGCCAGTGAAGATTGGGAGATGAAGAAATGCGTGTGACAAACGAAAACCAAATGGATAATCCGTCACTCCCGTAGATCCTGGGGGTAAATATTGGCCCAAAAAGATCCTGTACATAGATATATGTTCCGCTCAATCAATTATTATTAAACATATTCTATGGGATATGTGATCTAATTGTCAGCTAGTGGGCTATACTGTATTTTCCATTAGAGACTTTAATTTATTTTAAATTTGATAGTAAGATAAGAATTAACATTGCACGAGATTTATTGACCCTTAAAAAAATCTACGTTCTTCCAATATGAATAATAGTATTATCTTAGACAAAAATGTTTTCCCTTTAAAATTTTAAAATACGTATAATCTTGTCGTCTAAACAAATATTTGACTTTATTTTCAATAGCTTTACTTTTTCGCTGAACGGCCAACATCACTTTCCCCTGGGAACACAAGTTTCAACTAGAAGGGAAAAATAAAATAATTCATGTGATGTGAGACGATGTTTTATTCTGAAATTATGCAGCATTTTTTTTTAATGACCTCTGTCATTTTTTCTTGCTTAATCGTGTCATCCATGAAATCCATCTCGCATGGTACCGACGGTCATTTGTTTTCGTACAGTGTATAATCTCGATTTGAAAATTCGTACCCTGTAAATTAGAAGGTAGTGGTGAATCATTAAGAAATTCGTCAACATTACAATTTAAAAATCAACAAAGGTTTGATGCCGATAAAACTTGAACTGTCGTTTGTAGCTTAGAATTTCACATTAAATCTAAATTAAAAACTCAAACAAGGTAGTTATTATTTAATTAATAATTAATAAATTTTAGAATAGATTTGATTGATAACTTTGATTTTTCAAATAGAATAAGGGCAGGTTAAGTTATCGGTCTATCATGTGTATCATTTGTCTATCATTAATAATGTTGAATCGGAGTTTAATTGCTGACTGTATGCTGAATGTATTGCTCTACTGGAGTACAAATAAAACTTAATTGAAAAATAAGATCCGTGAAACGTGAAGTAATATATTGCGTACAGTTTCCTTTAAAAAGGCTGCATATTTCTTCAAAATTATTTTAAATTTGCTTATGAATCGTAACACTCTTTTTTTAACATACACGCTCTCTCTCTCACTCCCCCCTCTTCTCTCTTTCTCTCTCTCTCTCTCTCTCTCTCTCTCTCTCTCTCTCTCTCTCTCTCTCTCTTTCT
>CM077100.1:11973137-12000946 GCA_039619505.1 Cimex hemipterus
CTCTCTCTCTCTCTCTCTCTCTCTCTCTCTCTCTCTCTCTCCCCCCTCCCCTCTCTCCACTTTTATTAAATTCAAATAAGTAAAGAAATCGGGTCACTAAACTTTCGAAAACAATAAAGAAAAGTAGATAATGTTTTTGTTTTTTCGTAGAAGATACATTTTTTATCTCATATAGAATTATTTATGCACGTACATATGTGGCAAATGAAATAAAACTAATAGTTTAATGTGCTTTTATATATTGCTGCTAAATAAATACTTTTCAGGTATTCTATTATATTTTTCTTTTCATTCTGCATAACATCTAAACTTCTCTCACGATTTCGGAAGGTTTAAGTTTTTACATTGGTACAAGTTTGTTGTTTGTCCGGCCTAACCATATGCCAGGGCCTTACTTTTTCAGAAGTTTGGTGTAAGTCATCAATAATGGATCTACACCGTCAATTCGAGTAACATTCCTCAACTACTTTCTCTTTTTCACGTTTTACCTGGCCACTATTTCAGATGAATCGACATGGCAAGCTCATTGCGACGGTAATTAATTGGATTTATTTTTATTTATTATAATTTTTGAATCACATTTTATACACAAACTTAAATTGTGGGATTAATCATGTTGATGTATTTAGTTTAAATGTGAAATCGTTCGTTTAGACAAGAATAATCAATTATATATCTTAAATTAAGGCATTAGAAAAGTATCGCTTATTAGGCAAATGTGACGGTGTTGATATGACTGAATGCGAGATGAAATTCCTATAGACATAATATTTCCTGAATCCGTTGATAATTTTTTGAAAAAACATATATTTTAATTCAATGTACCATTTTAAGTAAAGAGTTTCTAAAAGTTTAGTTAAAATATTTTTAGATTGCAATTGTTTATATCAATTTCTAACTCACTATTGAGTGTGAAGTTATTTGTGTATCCCCATGTTATAGCCATTTTATGGTTTTAGTCAATGCGGGCCGAGTCATTTGACTATTGCTGCAATCTATTAATCCAGCGTTGATAAAATGGATTGAATTAAGCTTTGACAAAGAATGGGACTGAGAAATTTGGTGTTTCATTGGGAAGGTAGGTCTCCCAGTAGATCCGAATCGAAAAGTTCGACAATTATCGTTGCTGCACTCCCTCGAAAGCTTGGATGGACGCCAAAGGCGATTTTCCCCGCACAATTTAAGTATTGGTTCTGCTTGAAACAACAGAGGGCAATAAACAAAAAAGACGACAAAATAAACTGCTGTGTTTACATTGACCTTCATATCTGTAGCGATCTCCCCCATTGACCGAAACCAGCCTCCGGTGTCGGAACATGGGTTCGTGATTGGATCAGTTTTATGCCTTTTTTTTCTCTTTCTAACGAGATGTTCGCACAACATCGAGGACATTTGTGATGTCCCTCTTATTTGTTTTTAATTCATTACGTCCTATACATGTCAATACTTATCCCTAACAATCCTAAAAAAATGTAAAAAAGGGATAAAGCAAACAAAAATATTTATATAAATATATTCTTCTGGAATCAAAATCACTCGACTTTTCCGTTGTTGAAAGAAAGTGGTACGCAGCTGTTCGAACCACGTGATCTATTGAGCGTATCGAGCCGAAATTCATGTGTTGAAATTGTTATTTCATCATACCAACTTTATTTAGTTTTTGTTTTTTGAATTTTTTTCGGTTTTTATTCTATATTACATGTTTTATTAAAAATAAGCACACAATGATTTATCAAAGAATTTCGAATATCAAACAAAGATATGAAAATTTGAACGTCGTTTTTTTCTTTTATATTTGATCTCAAACAAATACTAAATAACAGTTAAGTTATGACAATGTATCACATTTGATTTAATTAATTCAGCATTTTACTAGCCGAGATTGAGTTGTACTGTACTTCACAGAGATTTACCCTTACGCACAGATTCATCCCCACTTTCATAAATAATGCATTATACCATTGCACAATCAGAATAGGAATGCAACCTGCATATGAACCAAATGCACCTCGCTTCGATCCTTAGAGAGTTTGTGATGTATCGCAGGTGACCCCCAAGATATTCAATTTTGTGTAGCACGCGTGCAATGAATAAATTTAATATTATCGGGCGAGGTAGTGTCTGATAAAACGAACCATGATTTTCCCCCTATATTCATTGATTGTACTTGGAACAGTCTTTTTTAAAAATTATATAAATTTTATGCATTATGAGTTCGATGTGTTGAAACGTTAAAAACACGAAACCGTCGGCGAATTGTTGTTGGTGATTTCCATGGATTGAAGTATGATTTTTTTTATTACAATCAAACAATACTGTTTTTCTGGATGAAGTAAGATCTCAGGCCGAAAAAAGAGATTTCAGGCTCCTGAAACTCCAGCACCCTTCGAATACAATTTTAATGATCCAAGAAGTTCCAGTTGAGTCAGTTCATTAAAAGAAACCTCAAAGTGAACAAAACTGAATATTGAAGTTTATGCTTGAATTATTAAACAATTCATTGAAAATTTCGCGTAATAGTTTGTTGAAAACCATCGTTGGTAATTTTTTCTATCGAACAAATTATTAAGTTAAGGATTTGCAAATCTACTTTAAAGTAACACTCAAGGAGAGCAAATTGATATAAATATTGATTCTGTACAATATATATGTTATCTAGAGCAGGAGAGAATACGTCCAACTGATTATACGTTGTTTCATTCGCTCTCTCTTTCTGTGAAGATAACCTGGGAAAAACAATACTCATTTTATCATTGAGTGACAGCCACTGTTTCAAATGAAAAGTTGGAAAGAGCTTGAACCACTTTAGTTCAAAAAGCATTTAAATCTTTCTTTTACAATTTTTCTTCATCGTCATCTTAATGTACAGTGAAGTCATGTATCCCTAATTGTTTGGTAAATATGTGTTTATGCTATGTTCTAAATTGGGAATATCAATTAGAGGTAAACACACTTAATCCATAATACAAATCTAGGATAATAGATTTGTAAATGTTTATTTTTTCCGGTAAAAATGTAAAATGTTTATTTAATCTCATTTGAATTATGAAGAGATAAACTCTTCACTTTTATCTATGTTTTCTTAATTTCAATTTTTATATTTAAAAATACCACTTAGAGATGAGGATACTGCGTGTGGTGTTATTGAAGATGGACGTTCCATAAATTATGCTGCAATTGTCATCAGGATTCCCTATGAACACTACGAGACGCCGTGAGACGTTTTCAAAAAATCGGGTCCAACCATAGAAGGCCTGGTTCTGGATGCGCTAGTGTCAAAGAACCACAGGATGACCGTTTTTTGATTTTGAGAAAGTTGCGAAATCTTCACCTTCGAAGGTGTCCACTGCTCGAAGAAGATTATAAATCAGTATGAGCTAATGGCATTTCTCCCCGTAAGTAGACCAGAATTGACCAGAACAAACAGAGTTGCAAGGCTCGCATGAGCTCGAGAACACAGCCAATGGTTTTTGGACGATTGGTTTGCTGTGCTTTTAACAGATGAGTGTAGATTTGCTCTACGATCTCCAGATGGGCGGGAAAGAGTGTGGAGAAGGCGACATGAAAGTACAACGCCTGTAATTTTTCCCAAACCCAACCAACTCACCGTAGCTCAGTGATGGTGTGAGCTGGGATGTCATGGAGAATCAACCAGAGTTTTTGTTGTTTTTGTTCGTGAAGGTTCTTTGACAGCCACTCACTGTGTGGACGAAATTTTAGAACATTGCCTATCCTCGATGAAAACAGCGACAATCCTATTCCAATGCTCGATGATGCCCGTCCACACGTCGCTCGCGTAGTATAAAGCTACAGCAGCATAACACCAGGGTCTTAGCCCGGCCAGCTCATTCTCCAGACTAGAACGCCATCGAACATTTATGCGTAAACCTCAAAACACGAATTTTATTCGAACGCACATCACTCATACTCACATCACACATACACTCCACGATCTTAAAAGGTCTTTACGTGCAGAATGGGCTAACTCCCTGCAAAGAGACATTTCTGACATTTTCTGTAGAAAGTATGCCAAGGCGTCTTCGAAATGTAAGATAGCAAGCGGAGGAAATAAAAAATATTGATATGTTAATAAAAAATTTAAAACTAAATTAAAACGAATTTTATCTGTCCGTCTGTTTTTTCAATCCCTTTGCGATTTGCATTTTTCACTTTTTTGGTCAGACTGAATTACTAAACGTTAAAAAATGTGTAACTTTGATCAATATATAAAAATCAAATTATATTACAAGTGGGTGGAATTTTTTGTCTGTCAGTGTAGTCACACACTACTGGGATTGGCCACAACCGCACTCACCTGAAAAAAAAGAAAATGAAAGTATTACTATTATGACATACACATTTGCGAAGTATATACTTATAGTTTAAGTTAGTAGAGCAAGATATTTATGACGGAAAGAAACGTTGTAATGCCATGCAGGTAAAAGAAGTACTGCAGTTCAAAAATTGCCTTACGAACATCGGAAAAATCTGGCCGGAAATGATCATGGAACCCACCATACAACTATAAAAAAATACTCCTAACGGCCACAGATGAACTCTATCCTAAACCACAATACTACTGAAAATGAATAAACCGCCTGCTGTATTGACCTGACTCACCAGATAGATACAGAAAACTCCAAGTTTTATAACAATTCATACATTACGTTTTGTAATTATGTTACATGGCAGACGGTTATGAGATAATACTGTTGACCATATCTTTTCCGGCTATGAATAAATGAATAATTATAGTACAAGATAAAACAAGGATTAAATGAACCCAAAAGTATATACTACTACCAATTATTACGAGCAAAAAGAGAAAAGAAACAAAAATATCCTCAACTAATAATATGCCATCTATATATTTACAAGTATTGTGTACAAAAAATTCAAAAGAAAACTATAAGTAAAATTTGTAGTAATTCTGGAACTATTTCGAGTCTTTTATTTTCAGACAAGTTTGCAGTGTAATTAATAAAGTAAATTAATATATTTCCAGTTACATACTCTTTTTTGTTGAAATAAATTAACCGAAATTCGTTTAATATATGGCAATAAATTGGAATATACATTCATCGTGCTCATAATTACACATTGAACAGTGCTTAATTTTTTAAAATCTATAATTCCTTTAGCACAACCGGTAACCCCGTATCTTCAACATTCAGATTATCGTGTTACCATTCATACCCCACGAAACGATTCTAGTGGCTGTAATTAAATGTTTGTCCAAAATATGATTAACACTATGAATTGATTTTAATTTATACTTATTAAAAAAATATATGTATATATTACGTAGTATAAATTCACGTTTCTACATCCAAAATGTATTTGTTTAATGTAAACAATGTTTGTAAATCCCGGTGATCTCAATAACGATATAAACACCAGACGGCATCTCATGATTTCTGAATAATCATCGATTAACAGCCACTAATCACCAGTAATTTATACTCTTCAGAAGGTGCGCTTTTAATTTGCCGACAACACAGCACACTTTCTGTATTCCTTCCATCAAGTCTGTTACATTGACCTTACAAATCGACTGCACATGTTGGTACCAAAACCTTCTTTGGAATGCCATTTTTTATAAGCGTGTTGGTGAACCTGGACGATGGCAGATTTAAACAAGTTTGTAAATACTTTAAATGTACTTTTAATACAAGCAAAAGAGCTAGCATTAAATGTAATTCTAAATATAAAAAACGAAATCTGGGGTTTTCCTTGGTAGATTTATACATTTTTTTCCATAAAAAATACTCAATGTTATTATATAACTTAAATACCCATATTTCAGCATCATAGCAACAACTGACCATGACATAGAAT
Source organism: Cimex hemipterus (assembly GCA_039619505.1). Classification (NCBI taxonomy): domain Eukaryota; kingdom Metazoa; phylum Arthropoda; class Insecta; order Hemiptera; family Cimicidae; genus Cimex; species Cimex hemipterus. The sequence continues at coordinate 11,978,976 of CM077100.1, forward strand.
TGTAGATTTCCAGTATACCGGCAAATGGTATGTCGTTTTATAATCACATTTAACTGCCAGACTAGATCTCCCACTAGCTATGCCTTAAGTTTTCATCCTAAATATTGAGATAAATTCTAATTGGTCTTCGCTATATAATTGCTTAATTACGCTGACAATGTCTTGATAAGAACGTTTAAATAGCAGCAATACATCTTTTTTTCAAATAGTTCATGAACTCTTGGTTTTTTTATATTTTATTTATTTTTTTTTTCGCCTCGGTTCGCAACAGCAGAGGTCATATAAAGCCTCAGGGTGCCGGTGTTTTTGAAAAAAAGCCCATTTGTAAGTATTTCGGGTTCGAATGCAGGGCCGCTGGATTCGAACCCGGGACCTTTACCATACAGTGATGAGCGCCATGTCAAAGACTAAACCTTGCGGCCACCGACGCCCCCAACTCTTGGTTATATACCTTAAATTTAATACCCGCTATGTTGTAAGCGGCTTAAAGTCCTACGTTTTATTGTCTTTTTGATATTTTTGTTATAGCTGAGGAGTTTGTCGTTTGGTTGCAGGTATTCGCGGATCCTGTCACAGAGGTACTCGATTTTATAGGGTTCTTTCTTGAATCTGGTAAAATTGATGTTTTCGATTTAGAGGAGATATTCTTTAATTGATCCTTTTCTTCTTTATTGTAGGACTTCGTATTAGTCGCTTTCATCTCGCACATCGTAGGACTCAATATTTCCCTTTAATGTTTTCGAGAAATTCTTGATTTTAACTAAATTTAATTACTTACAGAATTTGCCATCCAATATCAATTACAATGCCCTTTTTTCTATTCACTATATCAGAAAAGCATATAGTTAATCAGTAATGATCTACTCCTATAGTTCCTCCAGGGTTGCCACACTTCAGAGACACACTTAGTATAAAACTTGTGTCAATTTTCAGTACAAAATTCACTTCGGAACTCACGCAAAATCACTGTTATTCGAAGAGAACCCACAGCAGGCCTCATCACTGAAATATCCGGAGCTAACTCTTAAATGTTGTCTTTACAATATAACATCATCGAAGTTAACCAAATAAAATAATTAAATAAAATTGAAAAAAGAAAGTTATGTACACTTCGTTGTTTGCTATTTCTTCATAAGACGCACAAGCGTGGAAACGTAATTATAAACTACAAACACTTATACATTAAATTTAAACTTTTGAGGGGAAAAAACGTTTAAATCGGGTCGGTAAAACAGTCTTATTGTGATATTCAAATCTGAATATCTACAGTATAATTGGTGAGGAAAATCCATGTGATTGAATTGACCGGACCGCTAATTCAACAGCGTGGGGGGAATAAATCCTAATTCATTGTGTGTTTTCTCTTTTATTTTCCTCGGCGAAAGATTTCCCATTTTCATTCGTTCTGAATTTCACATAATAAGTTCCTTCGATGTACAATAACACTTCCCTTTACAATTGTAATTAGTTTGTACAATATCCCTGGCGTCCTTTCAAAGTCTGTTTGTTTTTAAGCTTCCCCAACCATAAATGTAAATCGATTTGATATAAAAGTTACTAAAAATTGAGCTTGATTAATTAATTGTTGGTAACTGCTCATTTTTCTTTTGTATGGATAAAAACTGTCCCATTGTAACCTACTAACAAGCTCCTTGTTTGTGTATTTTGTATTATTCATTTTGATGTTAATAGAGGTAATAAAGGTTGTAAAAAATATAATTTTTAAAAAGTAATCTTTAATTTATTAAATTTATTTTACTTGTGCTGTATCCTCAATTATTAGATTTTATGTATGATTTAAGCAAATGACCGTGTTTTTTTATGGGGGGATGGCTGTGTAATATTGAACTGCCTTTTTCGATCAGACCGAGCTACCTTCAAATCTGATCATTATCAAAATATCTGGCAGTGTTCTTTCACAGAAAAAAAAACTTTGTGAAAATATTACCCCCTGAATATTCAGCTTTTGAAACTTTAACGGAAGTTGTTGAAATAGCTTTCCAATCTACTCTCCTACTCGATCAAAAATGCGGGATTCCACGGAGCTCCGTGCGTCGAGTCTTAAAGAAAAATAAGTTACAACCACATGGAATAGCCCAGGAACTGAACATGATCGGTGTCAATTTTCCGAATAAATACAATGTTATCAGACATATTTCGAGCATGACGCTATCTGTTTGAGACGGATAAAAAACGGTCATGAAATCCATTCATTAATATGATCTTTTCACCGCTCATTCAATATCACCAGTGATACGCATGTTTTTGTTAAATTGCTGAACTGGATTTTACACTGGATGTAAAATATTTATAGAATTTAAAATTAACATGCCGCCAAAATTGAAACTCTGAAAAGGTAGATGTTTATATTATTTCAGGTGAGGTTAAGCGAAGCATAATTCACTACTTCCCGGCACCAGGGTCGAGAGGCAACGAGGAGGCATATAAAATGGCCAAGGAAAGTTCGAGGAGGACACCTATCTTTCCCAATCCCTTTTGCGACATGTTAAATTGGCAAAAACGTACAACGGATAAGGAATAATTCTTGGTTCAATGCGATTGTATTCCAGGACAGGGGCATAGACTAGAATCACAGGACCTAAGTAGTTATTTGCAGAACATTACATATACATATTACTGAACACTGCAGAGTCCGGAACTATATGTTAAAACTGAGATACTTACTCCTGAGAGAAGAAAAACTAAGGGTTGATAGATACACCCAGGACAAACGAGGTCATATACAACAACCTCGTCAGCAAGAACCGATGATACACGCTGTTGGAGGTTACGTGCACAGCCTCGTTGGCATGGTCTCGTAGAATCCAAGGTTCATAGCCCTAAGTATAGGAGTGGACTGTATCGCGGACCGTAACAGGTCCAAGAGGTAGAGTCTGAACCGGAGTTAGAGTTAATTGAGATGAAATAACATTTAGAGACAGTGAGACAGTGGCAGTCTGTTATAATTGAGATGGAGTATAGCACGAGACGGCGAGATAGATTCAGAGTCAATGAGAACCTGAGTCAGTGTCAGATATATGGAGAATCAGAATCAGCCATGAGGTGTTAATCGAGCTTTGGCGGTAAGGTCATCCCGAGGCGTTCGCGATAGTCGAGGCAATATCCCAAGCTTTGTTTTAGCTGTCAGGAGTCAATAAAGTTTTACTATCATTCTAATCGTAATATGTCCCAGACATTGCGCCAGTTTCTCCGATCGCCCTTTAATGACTTTTTTGGGCATTCCTCCGTCCTCGAATCCCATTTTACAACGATTTATTTTAACACATTTGTTTGGTTGGTCTATGTTTTTGGCAATTTGGTAAGCAGCATAATGATTCAGGACGGTTAGATGTCCGCATAAAACTTCCCTTTGTCAGTTGATATGCCTCCTCGTTGCCCCATTGCACTATTTTTTTGTCTTTATTATCTGACAGAGCGTTGTACCTAGCTGAATCTGTATTTATATACAAATCGAAGGACTAAATAACCTGGATTAATGTAGGTCAATTAGAAATCCATCAGAAGAGTAACGTTGGCCCGCTGCTGAATTATCAGTAGTAAACATAATTTATAGGTAGAAATCTTTATATTTTGTTTAAATTGTATTTTATCGTTAAAAATCATTGTAAATGTTTTTTTTTCTCTCGAATATCTGCAATCTTTTAAATAGTGTATAATTTTCTAAACTCAAATCTGATGTGCGTTGTGTCTCAGTATGCCATTCATAAATATAAGCCCGGGGACTGTAACTGGAATTTTGATCCAGTTTTTAATTACATGTGACTATACGCGTTTAGACTGTTTAGTCAGTTTAGAGTGGGGCACATGTCGTTGTAACATATGCCGGAGGTATGGGGAAAACATCAATATTAAAAATATTCATTGATTCTATGTATCTTCCACAAAAAACCGTCCCTTTTACTTTGAGCCGGCCGGTCCCCTTCAACAAGTTACGCGCAGGATGCAGATTATAGGGGCGTATAAAAAAAGGCCCTTCACTGATAGCGGACGCATAAAGTGGTGACCAGAATGTTACTTGTGGTCTTACCTCTGCATTATGTCGGGCCTTTTACATCTACGACCGACGGAAAACGTTTGCCCCGAGATTAAGTTTTTATACCGATTTATGCATTTCGTTATCTGGCTCGTTAAAATATTTAACGAGAAACTTTTCGAATCCCTGGATACTTGACCCACTGAATGTTTTAAGAAAAGTTTAATTTTATTTCTGGAGCAGTCAGAAAAGATCCTTAATATTACAGATCATCACATCTATCTAATGTACACTTCACTTACTTTGTTACGTGTTAAAAACCCATTTATTTCCCAAGTTATTAACAGAAGTAATTCCATTCTATCAACGTGGAAAGGGAAACTAATTTACACTGAAATAAATTTAAGAAATTGTATTTGCTTTGATGAATTTACTTATCGTCAAAACCGAGTACACCTGAAATGGTTTAAATTTCAATTAAAACCCGCCTCTTACTTCCATTCAGCAAATTCGTGTAATCAAAAGTGTAAGGGGGAGTTATAGCATCGACCTGTCACCATTCAACTTGAAATAAATCGCGCTAGGAACCCAAGTAAAGCTGGATACTACATTCTTGAAATTATTGCGTTGAAAATATTCCAACAACAAAACCCTTAATGTTATTCTTACTGATTATCACGCTTGCTCAGCAATGTCGACTTATGGTTTGAAAATTTATGAATTTATGACAGAGGTGTTCTTCTGGATAGCGTTCTGGACCTCACTACTAAACACAGCTAACCCATCCTGTCCTCAAACCACCACGCTATGGTTCGCAAACGATACAGCGCTCTTAATGAGGAACTCTTAACCTGTTTCGAATCTAAAACGTTCAACCAACAACGAAAACTATTGGAATCTTGGCGTGAAAAGAAACGAACACTCAACTAAGGAAAATCTACTAATATAACCTTCACTCTCCGCATGAAAAACCTTTTATGCAGGTAATATTACTAATAACGTTCTACGGAATGCCGACAAGGACCCATACCTTGAATTGTACGTAAGTTACGTCTTTTTTACAAAACTCAACTTTGCTCACATAAATAAAACTGCTTTATGACACCTTAGTGAAGGCAGAATGGGCTTCAGCAATACAATATTAGTGGTATCAAAACTGCCTAATGGATAATTCTTGGAAAAATCTTTTATGCTTCATTTTATTTGTACAATGAAATAACCATACAGACGAATATTCCTTTCGCTTAAGAATTAATCCGCTCACGTGACCGCTATTTTCATGAAACCACGACTACCACCATAAATCTTCAAAGGTCGTTAGCCGAGGGATTTCCTATACATTGAATATGGCAGTGTTAATGTCACTAGGCGTTAATTAAATAGACAATATTGCGGTCTTATTGTAGTACTGCCAATTAACAAATAAAATAACAAAAATTAGGTTGACAATGGATGACATTTACTACTACATTGGAATTGTAAGAACGTCCATTCGGTCATCCTCAATCCGAAAAGGTAACAATAGTAGTAATAATAAAGTTAAGTAATAGAACATAGTAAGATTTATATACTGCACATATTATTTAACATCTAAACGTCCAACGAGTTCTTTTCTCAATTCAGGGTACACAATTTTTCACACAAACCTCCTTCACAACTGACAACGAAAGCTTTACGGACAATAACAAATATTGAACAATTCTTTTTAACTTTAACGATTTTTTTGTGGTTTAATGCTGGGCTTTGAACTGCGAATCGGTGAACTCATGCTACCGTCATTTGGTTTCGTATGTACTGGTCTGAGTAGTTCAACAAGCTCGTGAGTGAAGACGGACACTATCAGTGACCAAATGCCGGCCGGTTCAGGAATAGTTTTTAATTCGATTTGCCACCATACGCGGCACTATGAAGAAGAACTAATATGTGACCATAGAAATAACTAAAGAAGCGATATTCTTACCGATCAATTTGAACTCGGCTTAACAAGCGCCTATAATGTATTTTTAAATTAATAATTTATAAGATGTCGTTGATCAACCTTTGTTTCTATTGATGTCCGTTTGTTATATTTCAAAATCAGAAGGAGACGAAACATCTCTTCAGAACAGGAGTTATTTCCGATAATCTCACAGCTAATTAAACAAAATCTATTTCTAACGTTATTTCGATAAATTGAAATTAGAAAATTGTTCAGCCTTAGGGATAGAATTGAGAATTTGAGTGCACTCTCGTCCCTTCAACCCCTCGTGCCGGGAGTTGAGGGTAAACAAGAGATTGGGAAGGATTCATAAGTGACCCACCCAGCAACCCAATATCTTACCGCTCCGATCTTTTATGAGAATAAACTTGAAAAAATATTTCACATACAATTTATTTATACGCCGAAGCTTGACCCTTGCCGGATATAAATTTGATTAGATGTATTCGAATATACTACAAAGAATATTTATAATTTCTATAAGAATTCAATACTTTAATTTTAACATAGTGCTCTGAAGTTTTAACTATTTAACGTTAAACATTTTCCTATTTAGTCTCCCACGAGCTAGGAAGGGGGTTGTTTGGATCAGAATCTGTTTATACACGTGTGTTTAGTTCCGAGTGAAGTAAACGATTTATAATTTGGGACATGAATGACTGGCCGAACATATGGTTTATTTCCATTTTCACCCATTTTTTTTAATGTTGAAAAGAAAAGGGCATCAAAAGAAATTCATTACGGCTTTCAGTAAAGCACAACGTGACAAAATATATCAAAATTGATAGATCTTTTTCGGCAATATTTTTGGTGAATTTTATTTATAGTGAAGATTTATGTTCCAGTCAATTAGTGAGAGGCCATTAATGACTCGGAAAATGTTAAAATTGTTTTCAAATCCAATAGAATAAAACAGCAGTAGTGTTCTAGTTGGTTGTGTGAATTTATCCTCTTTTCCATTTTTTTATTTCTCCAGTATGTACTGCTTATGCAATACTTTCAATTTTTTCAATGTTAGCCGGATCAAATATGAGATCCATTATGTAAATTATAATTACGCTCTTGGAAATGGAATGGAGTTGGAAAGACTTAAAATGAGACAAATGCATTTCCTATCAAGGAAGAAGTGAAAAGGGCTTTGGTAGGGATCTTACGGCAATAGTAATTTATGTTTCAACAGAACAAATGGAAACGATTGACATTATGCACATTATGGTTAGTCAAATAGGTTTGACATTTAATGAAAAATAATTAACCTAAAAAGAAAAGCGGCTCACTCTCGAAAAGCATTTTCCTTGCCTTTTTATAAAAAAAATTATAATCTTAAGTAAAACCTGAATGATGATCGGTGTGATGGTTATGATAGTCAACGATTAGATAATGTGGAAAATTATGTGTAAAAAAAACACTTCAAATGAATTTTTCTTTCCTCATATAGATCCTAAACAATTATGGATCGTATGTATTTTAGACTGAAAGTCGAACAAAACGAGGGTAAAAATGCGTATTGTGATATGATATGAATAATATGTTTTCCGACGGTTCGGGCAATTTGAGCGTATCCTTTTAATGCTGAAAGTGCGAAATTCTAAAGATCATTCTACTCTTGGAGAATATGCTGAATTTTATATCGAGGCGGGTAAGAGACGGATATTATAACCGGTAGGCTAGTGTAGATGTCGACCAGATGACCCTCCTCCGTGGAAAGGGCCTCATAGGAAAGGGGTCAGATTGACAAATAGAAGGATCCCAAGTAAAAAATGACCATGCTAAGGAAGAAGAATTCTGTTAACTTGTCAAGGCAATCCTGCTTTTCTTACCAGCGTCAGTCTCATTACAACAGGAGAAGTCTTGATGATTTTTATGCTAATTTTAATAGTAACGTTCATATTATATAATATATCAATCGACAATAACAATTTTCTTAATTTGGTGTAGGGCGCAGCCTTCCCGGGCAGATGCATACTGGTATGACGCTTCTAGATTTGGAAAAGGTATTTAATACTGTCTGATATAATGGAATATTTGCTCGAAATTTTTGTATGATGCTAGTTGTATGTTTACAAAGGGGATTTTCGATGGTGTCGTAAGATCTCCTAGGATGGCTCGTAAACGAAGAGAACCCACACTACACGTTTCCACACATGCTTCCAGCTGTTGATTGATTACGAACCCTTCCCTACAACCCCGAAATATAAACAAACGATCAAAAAGAATCCAGAATAACGAACATTTTTGTAAAACTTGTTTACACTCTGTCTCCGTGCGGTGAGTTAATGGGTGGTTGATGTGTTTAAAAATTCATTAGCGACCATGAAATGCCTCCACGGAATAATATTTGCCGTATTCAAATTTAAATGGACCAAAAAAAGTGCTTGTTAAGTTTAATCTCCCATTTAAGCTTCCTAAAATATACAGGGAATAAACTTAATGGAAATCATGGGAATTTCTCATCTACTCAAAACAAAAGATGACAGGTTTTCTTCTTCTTGACAATATTATTTGTTATCTTTGCAATTAACAGTTGTAAATTTTCTGTATATTGAAATGAAAAAGTGGGCATTTATTTATATTTAAAGTATAGTTTTACCAAGAAAATACATACCATTATAGTTCAACTGAAGTTTTACAAGGTTTTCTCTAGAAAATAGTATTTTTATTTAAATGTTGAATACATTTTCTTTTTATGAAAGATCTACGTTTTATAGAGTTTTGATATTAGATTATTTCCGTATTGTTTTAAGCGAAAAGTTCGTTTCGTTCCAATCAAGCGTTCCCCGATTGAGGACACGAGCTTGCTCTAAGAACCCAACGACTTGCAATATTTATCTCTTCTTAAAATCATATTAATACAATAGGTAATTTTACGTACGAATCGGAACATTCGTTTTCCTCATTCAAATTGCACCACCTCTTTTCAATCTTCACTACAAAAATTCTTATCAATCCCGAGACAATTCTTCCATACGCACACGATACAGCAATCCGGTAAGAAAATACTGATCCACAAGCCTTCAGAATCCTCTAGGACTACTCGATCCAAAATTCTTCTTAAAAAAAAAAATAAATAAATAAAAACGTCTTCCCTACTGTCGTCCAAGACACCTAATGCGCCAATCCTTCAGAATTTCTTCTTTAGTAAAAGAAAAGTGCATAATTTTGTGATAACTACCGGATCATCATGTACGCATTTAGTAGTTATAATTGTCCTTATTAATTATTTGAATTAATTATACTTGTAATTTATATACCTTTTCGATTTCCCCTCGTTACAATCGCTCTTCCAACTCATCCACGACCTCAGATTAAAAGAATAATTAATTAAAATAATTCCTTGACCTATAGCACGGTCATAGAATAATGATAAATAATGGTGGTTGAAACATGAAGGATATCATGAACACTAGAACATTTTATATTTCCATTGTCGAATCATAATAAATGAGTTGTTGTATATATCTTATTATATTCTGATATATTATTTAGTTATAATCATATATTTTTCACTTTTTTATTTTATATAAATTTTCAAAACTTAATTTATTATGGTTATAATAACCGATTTCTTCATCGGTGAAGCTCGAAGGATGATTTAACGTTATAGAGGAAGGCAGGATGACAGAATTTTAATAGTTAAAACAGGTTGGAATTATATAAGCACTATTAGCAGCAAACATTTTATAAATTTTAAAAAATAATAATTTTTAATTTATGATTTATTCGCATTTTGAAAAGTTCACTATTGGAATTACTAATAAATATAAAATACAATATAAACCGAAAAGTGATTTAAGGAAAAGTTATTTGCTCCTGCTGTTGTTAGCACTTGATGCGTTTAAATTATTAAAAAGTAAATGGTTTTTTTATTTTGTAAATGTACACTTCTATTAAAACTCGTAACTACACAATAGCAGCAACATATTTCTGCTTATTTCACCAGAGAAGAAGGGAATAATTTGTATGTTTAAAGTATGAAAGTGGAGAACGATAGAGCATTAGAGACACTTCATTAGGCAGTGCATAAACACATCCCGATCCCTGAAACAATCTGAAAACCAATTCACCTTGTAAGTTTTAATTTAATATCCAGTGGGGTGGTGTAAGACGACGAGAGGGGTGGGTTTTTTAATTTCTTACTCATCTTCATTCAGTAAATTAAAGAGGTCCGTTGTTAATATCAAATTAGGTTTTTTTCTCCCTACTGACCACAGCTTAACAATAAAACCGGGTACAAGGCTTAAATTAAAAGCTCGGTAGGTCTGAGGAAGAGGACAAAAGAGACGCACACGCCTAGTGTATACGGAGTGAGGGGACACGGCCGACCCCACATTCCGTTTTGTTTCGACCTTTTCAACACTGCGAAATAAATGTGAGGAAGTTCCCTCTAATCGTGCCTATGAAGCTTACAATTGCAAATAAGGACAACTAGCTCTAAAAAACGTGGGATGTTTTTAAAAATTATAAATGCGTATAACATACGAGCGCCATTCAAATGTATTCTCCTTTTAGGCCGTTAACAAATCAACATAAAATTCTACGTTCTATGCAAATTTGCATACGTTCGAATTTTATTCTGAAATTCCGAATATTGGAGAGATCGCAATATGTCCGATGACTATGGTGTTTAACGAACTTGTTGTGGGGTAGTTATAAAAAATAAAAACATACAGGGACCATTCGACGCTAATCATAAACGCATGTCATCCTCCAAATAAATATACAAAACTTCAAATATTTTAATATAAGCTCTCCTTAATTAATTAGAAACCTTAGGATGAAACGAATTTTTTTATAGGAAAACCCCCATTTTTTTACTGTTACAGTACAGTACTCATATATAATTTAAACTCGCTTTGAACGCATAAGCAGAAAATGAAATAGGAACTAAATATTTGTAAATTTCAATATAAAACCGAAAATCTATAAGTTTTGTCTCATCTTATATTTTGTGAAAAACAATTTTTTTCTAGATAAAACAAAAAAGCGTTGATTCGAAGTGTTGAGGAGGCTTCGAAATTCCTGATGCATGTATTTCAATATATGATTACTATCGATAGCAAAGAGACGGGCCCATTCATACATATTAGGGAGGGAGCGACAGGAAATGGCATTTGTTTTTATCCAAGGTGGGTTTGAAGGACATTGATCTGTCAAAAACCACAGATTTAAAACGAATATTCCCAGGCACCATCGCATTCAATGATATGACCACGTGGACGTGATGTATATTCATTCCCGGTAAACTTTCTATATGTACAGAGTGACGATCGCGTCAGAAAAATGGATTGTTTATCCGTCCCCCAATATTCAACTTAGCTTTTCCACCGTCGAACAAAGAGGGAGGGAAATGTTTTCGCAGAAATTCCCTCTCGGACGTCGATATGACGACGATAATTGACAAGTGAGAATTTTGTCGGAGAAAAAAATCAGTATAAAGATTTGACAATCAATAAAACAAGTGGCTTTCATTATTTTTGATTTTTTGTATTACACAAATTTCTGTATTGAAGACAACTTTCAAAAGGAACATAAAATGCATGAAGCATGTATAATAAATATAATAAAAATAAATAAATTAAATTAAAATAACTCATACTGAGTCAAAATCAAGGTGTGGTCGTAGATTTCTTAAAAGCCTAAGAGCATAGTTATACCATTGTCAGAAGACAATTTAAAAAGATCAGTAACAATTAAAACTGTTAGTAGAGGGACTCATCTCGGTGTCCAATGTCCAATCATTTGCCACAATTCTAAGAGACTTAGAGGGTGGAAAGTGTATTTTAGACGGGAGCATGTTAAATCGCATATAGAAACTAACAAAAATGAACGAACTCACAGAAATATATCCCTACAAGCTTTGTCCAGCGTCATGTCTGATTTCGAAGGGTACAAATTAGCAGAAAGGAACTGTCGATAAAGAACGATTTTAATGGGTAGTAGCAAAATTGTTACACTAATGCGAAAATCTGACTTCCACTCTCGTTAAATATGATGAATATACTTACATAGACTGAATTTTTCTGTTTTTGAGTGGTGGTTTTAAGTGACACAGATTCGGCTAGAATATTTCTGAAAGATAGAAGAAGTGAAGTCTATGCCAGGGTGATTTACATTCACAATCTGAATGATTTCCCATTGCTATCATGAAATCTCAGATTGCGATCGTGCTACATCCTGGAGGGATGCTCGTTTTACTGTCTGAAATGTACTCCATATTGAAATTCTGCTGTCGCACATTTGAGACAAGCGAAGCTCGGTTAAAATTCGAAGTAAGTCACACAAAATGGGCTGTGCGCGATAACAGTAAACTATTGTTTTGGGATGGTGAAGGTTTTGTTTAAGGTGACGACCAAAAGACGGTTTGGAGAACTACTAGAAGGTAATAAAACGTACCAACCTTTGCACTTCAAGGTGACAAGGTTTGGGCAGTGGATAGTCACACTGTCTTGATAATTACCAAGGGTTCGTCGAAACTGCGAGGTATTGACGATGTGCTATCAGAATAAAAGCATACAGAGCTAAGATCGTTTCTGACTACTTCTTACATTGAATGAAAACTATTTAGATTTTTTACTTAAATTTTAAACTTGTAATCCTTTGGGGGCAGTAGTACATTCTAATGCAAACTGTGAAAAACTCAAAATGACGAAATATTCTATATTGAATGAACAATATGAAATCGTATCCATTTCGTTATCAGAGGTTGCTCCCTTTTTGCCAATAATTAGTGACGGGTTTATTTTTATACGGTCCTACAAGCCTACACAGCTAGGGTAGTTTCGACTACTAGGCACGGGTTTCATGTTTTGAATGAACAGCGTAAACCCTATACCTTAAGTAATGTTGTCAATAAAAAAAATGACCGAACGATGCCAGATAACTTGCAGAGATTAAAAATAGATGTTAGAGGCGTATGCAAATATTTCGCAACATTCATGCCGCATAACTTGATAAGATTGATGCCAGGCTGAATGCAAACTATGACCTATGCAAGAAGAGTAACTGAACGGACAATGTGTAATCATTTCTAATTCTGTCAAAAAGGTTTTTCCTTTTTAGCTATTAATTCAGGACGGATTTATTTATATGCATGACCGTACAAGTACACCCACGGCTAGGGTACATTCTGACTGCTAGAAACTGGCTTTGATTCAATGTTTGCCATGGCTAGTATGCAATTTCCGCTGAAATAAACCCTACGCCTTTACGATCAGTTGTGATGGAAACTTAAAAATGACCGAGTGATGCCAGCTCGAATGGATTACAAGTAGATCTGTTTGAGAAACATAAAAATATTCCATAGCCGTATATCCAAAACCTCTTTTGATCCATGCCATGTCGAATACACGAGGATGACATAGTCCAAAATAAATGGCAATTGGTGCCCTGGCAAAATTTCCGTTAGAATTTTTTTTTGTTCCAATCCAACGTATGTTTTTAATATAGAAATGTAGTAGTAAGTGGCGTACCCATTTAGGTTTCAAATTGGATTAATAACTACAACCTAAATATTTGACAGGAAGGGCAACTTGATGACACACATTTAGGGCTGGATAGATGATTTTAGCATTTTCATTGATTTCATACGAGTTTGAAGGACCGTAAGGGAATTCCTTCACCATCACCGTTTAGCTTGTTTTGTTCGTCTTCCTTCTCATCGTATCTTAAAACCTATTTCAATTAAAAAAGGCACCTTTGAAATCGTCCTTTAAAAAAATTGCTTCGTTCATTACTATGTATTATCAAGGAATCGTAATTATTCATTTTGCGATGGACGTTCTGAATTTCAATTTACTCTCTAACGTTCGTATACGTTTGTCATTCTATTAAACATTTAGAAGACATTTTCTGCGATAAACTAAGTAGCGTTATCGGGCAATTTTCCCAAACACATTGAATAGGAGTTAATATCAGCATATTATGTTATCTTTATGTTTGTATACCACTGTGATAATGCCAATAATAGCGTCCTTCCAAGCCAATGCAGGAATTAGATTAAAATATATATTTCAATTGTTCTAATGTTTTATTTATCCTTTTTTCCTGAATAATAAAGGGCCGTCAAGTTACGGGTTATCTCACGTGTGGTCGACGGGCGTCTTTAGGTGTAAACAGGTTCCAAAGCAGACAACACCGTCTTAAACAAAGCCGAGGTTGCGTGTTAAACGAACCTTCTTTTTTTTCTTCTCGACCACCTGCATGTACATTTGGGGATACAAATTAGTCCCTTTTTCAAATACGGCATCAGTACTTAGCCGTGAATAACGAGTGTTATCTCTTTTAAATTATAATCTCCAGTTGATAAACGCCGCATTCTCATTGGACTATATGTTTTCCTCTTTATTCTATTACTGCGCCACCTTTGTGCCGACCCGGTCTATTTTATTTCTTTCCCTTTCACGATGTATTAACACCCCCGTCCGAAACCATTCCACCCTTGAAAGACAGTTCGATAAATCATTTTGATGTATCGAGTGTGGTTTTTTGGATTGTAATGGTTTGATAATAGAAAAAGCTCCATTGAGATATCTTTCATCCAGAATCTTCAAGCCAGTGTGTATTTCCCAAATGGGGCACCCCTATAGCATTTCAAGTAAAGAAAAACCTCATCAAAACCCTATCAAGACAAACACAATTCACGCAAAATATATCTAATTACATAATATTATTTTTGACGCCGTCTACCACGTTTTCTTTGCTAATGTGTAATTTTAATGTGTTTCAAAACACTTTTTCGATGTGAATATTTTGCCATAACAGATCTGAGTTTGTTGAACAAATTGTAACAACGATGATACCGGGTACATTCGGTGTGTTTTTCAGGCCCTCAAAAGCTGTGTTGTTACCCAGGTAGTGCTATTTAATATGGCACATTTGTCCAATTAAAACGGCGAAATGTAAAAGAGTTTGTAGCCACTTCACACTTACAATTTAACTTATTTGAAATGAAATTTTTATTTGCGATAGTAATAATGTGACGTTGTTTGACACGATGGTCTGTAAAAAAATTAATTTGAATTTCCCTTTCTTCCAGATATTTTGCCATTTAGTGCATGTCTCAATATCCGGAAAAAGAGGATGAAATTTGGATTAAGATAAAGTAAAATTGGTCTACCTAATAAAGCTGGTGCCTTTATAAAGCCTGTAATGGTTTTTTATAAGAAGAGGCGAACGCGATAAGCGTTTCCATTCTGGGTCTTAGAGGGGCGTTTAAGCTGTTCCATAAGTAAGTGGGTTCTTGCTCTTTCGGGCAAGTTATAGTTTAACGTTGTTAACTGGTTTGAAGGAGAAAAGGGATTAGAAAAGGCCCATTCTGCCTTCAGAAGACGAAGAACGAAGGGCAACCGGCCAAATGTGATGTTTATCGGAAGGTAAAGTTGATACCGGTTGTGGGAAATGCATGAAATTACCCAAACTAACCTTGCGTCTTAAATAGATTAAACCGGGGCAAGTTTATCACAAGTCTCTTTCTTCGTTTTCCCACCGTAGCCCACATTCTAATTAAATCTACAGAGTCTCGGAATGATATATACTAAAAGAGCATTTTTGGTATACTTCACCATACGTCGAATCCATTCCATCAGGCTTGGGGACTTCGGTGGCCGAGTGATGAGGGTCTCCGACTCATTTGGAATTGAAAAATGTTTGTAATGTGCTTTGACCGGTAGCGAGTGGTCAGCGTGATACACTCGCGGCCCATAGACGTCGCGGTCTTGCGTTCGATTCCTACTGTCGCCATTGGCCCTTTTTGTCATGCAATCCCCCCCCCCCACGAGTGTATATGACAAACCATATGATAAAATAATCAATCGTATAAAAAAGTTAACTCTCCTGTAAGACAGGAATTGCTTTCCTTGACATTCCATCAGTCTTAATTTTAGTAAAGATCAAAAATATATGTATCCTTTTTATTACCCCGTGGTATTGCAAATGTAATCATTTTGCCGCGTGGTTTTCTATTTTCCTTTGACTAAAAAAATCGACTATCATGAAAGACTTTTGAATAAGATGCTAATATTCAGCCTGTCGTAAAGGGCTCACCAATGTAAAAACTTTTAATCTGACAATTAATTATTTTATGTTACCTGTTGCTTCCAAAAAATTATCTTCACGAAGTATGCAAAGTGGATTCCAAATTAAAATAAATATTGAGAAACTAAATAGTTTTTGTCTTTATAGAAGCTTTTTGTTCTACATCTTTTTACACTCTATCACGTCTGGGTCGTAATCACTAAAAGAATAACAAGTCCAAATGTCCAACACGTCGAACATAATCAATCGGGAAACAGTCTTTTTAACATATTCACTACGAAAGAAGTAGCTTCTTTCAACAGCTTAAGTAACAATGAAATTATATAAAAATATATTAATTCATTCAATATCAAACTTTGTTCAATGCGAGTTGTATTTAACGTTCCTTGTAGTTTCTTTGGTTGGTTTTGTAATTTGTTGATAAATCAATTAAAGGTCGAGTCAAAATTGTATACATTTCATTTTTACTTATTTCATTTGTTTCTTAGCTTGCATTTGACG
The DNA here is from genome assembly GCA_039619505.1 of Cimex hemipterus. NCBI lineage: Eukaryota > Metazoa > Arthropoda > Insecta > Hemiptera > Cimicidae > Cimex > Cimex hemipterus. Next base: position 11,995,481 of record CM077100.1, read on the forward strand.
TCCATTTAAGAAGGTATACTAAAATCTTAACTCGCAACATGTTCATGATGAAATAAATGAACGTAGTTCCCCCTGACCACGAACAGCAGAAATGTTCGCTAACATGATAACGTAAGGCCACACATTTCCACATGTCAGCCCACTTCCAGCTACACTACCTCGCTCCTTCAAAGATTCGACACAATTTTCCTGATCTCAAACATTTCAAACCGAAGAAAACGTAAGTGCAAGTGGCACGGTTGTTTCAGTGGATTAGATTTATATAATTTTCAAGTAAGGCTTTCATGTTTTGTCACATGAAAAGCAGTAAACGAACAGAACAAGACGTCTGTTGTATAAAGTGATAATTAACATTGATAAATATTAATATTTCGAAAAGTTGCCAGGGTTTAAATTTTACATTGACATCTGTTGTACTGTTGTTCGAAATAAATGATAATTTTTCATTTTGATTAAAAAATTTTATTTTTCTAGTACATACTTTCGGGGTGGATGATAAAAAATATATGCTATCCCAAGTATGAAGAAGTATACATATTTTTTCGAAAACACTGTGTTAAAGGTGAGGTTTGTAGACTCGTTCAGCCTGGACAGTTGTTTTGATAACATGTAAGCAAAAGTGCAAAAGTAACGATGTAGTAAATTTATTTGTTTGTTTATTTATTGTTTATTTATAAATTAATATAAATAAAAATTCACACAAAAATATTACTGTCCGGTGATAGCGGCAGCACCTGGCAAGGCCATGATCGCTCGCGGTGCAATTGTGAACTGTTTCAAGCCGTTCAGTTTCCAGGAAGAATATTTCAAATCCGCCGGTGAAACATAATTCCGGTCACGGTACTGTAACGTTACTTGTGTGGGTGAATCGACCTTTAGTACCCTAAAAGAAATCGGGGATACCGGTTTTTTAACCCCCAAGTGTAGCTAAATTATCCCACATCATTAATGTGGGTCATTAACATGATGAACCTTCCGATTTGCCCCTTATTCCTCCAGCAATTCAATACCACGAAGGGGAAAACCAGAAACTTTTGACCGTATTAAATGATAAAGTTGATTACATCATTCGTTATAAATCCTTAATATCCTTCCCTCCCTTTGGCTTTAAAAATTAAGAAAGCCCATAAAATGTTTAAATTCGAACGATCTTGTTGATTGAAAAAATTGAATTAAACGTGAAGAAAAGAAAAAAAACGAAAATGAACGAACAATTTTTTTTTATCAAACTGATAGTAAACATCCCTTTTTTGGAAAGTCGATGGAGAATGTGAAAAAAGAATAAAAATTGAATTAGTAAACTCGGATAGATGGATAAAACACTTGGAGCAAAACCAACTTTTAAAGACCGTATACTCGGAAAATTTGACCGCTGTACAGATTACCAGAAAGTTTTCATCAACGTGAAACAAAAGCTCATATTGATACAGTCCAGAAGAGATATTTAAGAGAGTCAGTAATAAAACCGTTTCCTTTTGATAACACCGCTCATTTTTTTATCATGCACTATAGAATAATAGAATATAATCCTTTGACCTATGATGGTATAAATCAAAGCATACTGCGCATTAGCTTCATTCGCAATCATGAAATTCAGTGCTCTTTGGACAAATGTATATATTGTACAAGAATTATCAATTTTCGATTTGGATCCCTATTCGAGTTAATATTGGGTTGTCAAACTTCCCGAGGGAATGTGACCTAAACGAGTTTATTCTTCTAGTAAATAGTTTTTTCGTAATATAGAATGAGGAGATGGGAATGTAGACTATTAACAATTACATTACATTTTACACCACTATGTAAGCAAATATAAAAAATATTCCCTAAAGAGACGGTTCATTTCATACTGTTCCCATGATGGGATTCATCTTGAAGTTTTTGATTGTCCACATATCGGAAATCTGACGCTAGTTTGAGAACGAAGACAACGTTGGCTCCGTAACATTGCGCGACAGATGTGTACTCATTTTCGAGCCTACGCATTGACCAAGTAGATTTACGAACAATGACTAGAAAGGCTTTAATATCTTCGTTTTATTTTTCAACTTTTATTCCGAGCAGCATCGGTGGCTTCAACGGTTTAGGGTTTTTAGGCGTTGACACGGCGCTCATCGCTGTAACGTAAAGAAGGTAGAGGTCCCGGGTTCAAATCCAGAGGCCCTGCATTCCATCCCAACATGTGTCAAATGTGCTTTCTGTCAAAAACACCGGCACCACGAGGGTTGATATAACCTCTGCTGTTGCAAACCCTCGTAAAAAAAGTTCTATTTCGCGGTTTTTAAAATGTAAAATATTTTTACTTTCCATATTAATTTCGAAAAGATAAAATGTATCATTTTGTTATAATTTTTTAAATTAATTTGAAATGATTTTCATGTAATAACATATATTTATAAGTTAACGGGAAAAGAGGTAAAATAGCCCTAAACCGTCAATATTACGTTGCAATTCATTTAAAACAAGCAATATGGAATCTCCACATTCAGGTAGAAAGAGGCTTAAACACTTACAGATATAATATAATTTATTTTTAAAAATATATGTATTATATTCAACTGATCTTTTATAAGATTGTACTGAATTTGAAAAAAACACCGACGGATAAGGCGGGGATCGAACCCGCGACCATAAACGAAAGAGGGGGTTTCATCTTTCGCATCTCGAATTTGTGGGAGGAGTCACGGGAAGTGTGACGAAATAAATTTATAAGGTGAAACTTGTATCTAGAACTCATTCTACCATCAACTAGGAAAGAAAACACGAGTATATATGTAAATTATATCATTTTGCCAATTATCATTTAGTTCAAAGTTACGCCATTATCATTTTAATCATTTTGCACCAAAATATTTTATAAATAAATTCTATGAATTACGTTATTATGTATAGAATGTCCGAAGGCAGAAAAACAGGTAAAAGAACCAGACAAGATAACACCCGCTATGCATCGTACATGACGATGATAGCAAAAACGACTTTTCACGTACCCAATCATTTAACCGGCGGCCGCTGTTGTCTCCCATAAATCTTATTAAAATAATAAATTTATCCATGTAATAACGGAAGCGAGTATTATGGGGACTGACAATTATTTAATAAATATAGATTGATGAAATGGGTATGTTTTGGGGTTAAATACACACATTTTTTTTGAGCGACCATTCTTACATGCTCATATCTTGTTACCGAAGATGGCCTTGGGTAAGGTTGGTTTAAGTAAAGTTAGGCAGGGTTTGCGTTAGACTAAAGGTTCGGCTTTAATAAGAGCAAGGCTAGGTTAGTTAGCACTTTTTTAGTACCGAAATCTTTCTGCGAATATCACAGATATAAGCAGCCGTACAGCATATAATAGGACCGGAAACGCCTTTCTATATCGTTTGCATCCTTGGCGCTGGGTCCGTGGTCGACGCCTTAAAGTCTCACCATCCAAGTTTCGCAATCCGATGCCATTCCTGTATGAGCAAGCCTATAAAACTGGTCTGTATGAGAGATCGGAAGTGAATGGAAGTTAAGATGGCGTTAGTTGCAGAGATTTCAAGGATGTGTCAATTTAGATGAAGTAACATATAAAAACCACGAGCGAGTGTCATTTGAGATAGCGGCAGATACGGTAATCATTCAGTGACAGCCAGTGAAAAGATATTTCAGATGGAGTTAGTGTCAGAACTGGAGATAATGTGATGGATTCAGATGCAGAGACCGTGAATAAGTGAAGTTCAGAAGGAGACATTGACAGTGTAGAATGAGTCAGAGTCAGAACTAGATAGTCAGTGATCGCGATAGAGTTCAGATAAAGAGTTCGACCCGCGTTAGAGTTAGAGTGGGAGACTTAGTCACAGAGCCAGATGGACGGAGAGCCAGTTACATTCACATCACTAACAGTTCGGATCTGAGGAGGTTAGACACTCATACTTTTGTAGTTTATGTCAAACTATGTATATGTTATTTTTGCGTTATATATTACAACATACTTATTTAAATCCTTTTCAATAGATAGTTCCTACTCACAGTAAGTTGTTTCCAAAGATTGCGATTTCGAGTTTTAGCTCATCATCAAGTTGAAAGAGTTCTACAACCATGCCTCTCGACACAAATTACAAAAATGCTTATTTTAGAGTAAACCAAATTAAAGGAGATCAAACATTCATTAGTTATTATAAAAATTATTTAATTGTGATGGTAGCAAAAATTTATCAAAACAGCGGAATAAATTTACTAAAACTATTAAATTTAACTAGCATTTTATTATTTGGTGGTGCTCGTAAAATTGAACTATCAATTTATTTCATGGTTTTGCTCAAAATAATGCATTAAGAACAAGAGAGGCGTTGTGATTGTAATACACGCTTGCGGACTGTACGTGACGTGCGCTTGATGTCGAACAGATGTGCACACCCTACCAAAACGAGATGAGGCGTCGGGTCATGTCGCGTTGCGTTGCGTTGCGTCGGGTGTGTTCTCCGCTTTAAGACTTCCCGAGAAGAAGTTCGTGTTCAGAAATGGTCCTAAGATATTATCCAGCTTAACAGCGTCTCTCACAAGTACCAATCCATAAACTGGATATTGTATTTTGTTTTGAATATTTCTTTAGGAAGATATCCAGGTGGCACGAAACAAAGGGTGATCTGCGCCACAATGTTTAAAATCATCATGGTGAAAAGAAAGAGGTCTAATTGCAATATCCATCTGTACTTAAGTTAGAAAGCAAACGAATCCATCGCTCTGTTATATTGTTGACATGTAGAAAATATTGGCATTATTTTCTTAAAACACATAATTGTCGGTTTTTAATTGTTAGCATTACTATTTCGATGACCATGAATAAGTTGTTTCAAAATCATTCCTGACATCTGTGCGTGCACAAGACTAGTAAATAACTTCCGGAAATCATGCATATGCTACGTTGCCGGGGTCATTTATCCTTTCTTGAATAATTGTTTCTTCTGAGTAACTATTTCTGGGGCGCAAAATGTAAATAATAAGATGAAATATTTCGTAGGGTTACAACGGTTCATGCAGTATTTCTTCACGCTTTATATCACGGCCGAACTTACCTTTAATAATTTTGTGTCCGTCAAGAAACAAACGTGCTTGCGTTGTGAACACAATAAAACAAAAAAGTCATGATTTATCATTAAAAGAAGTATGTTGTTATAAGGTAATACGAATACTGTAAGCGATGGACGAAATGCGATTGAACTATTTGATGATGACATGATTACTAAATGGTGCCGACGATAACAAATTTATTTTTATTGGGCCAGTGCAAAAATAATACAGATTCTGAAAAGGCAATCAAAACTATTTTTAATTTTTATAAAACAGCCCTTAAAAATTAATAATAATAACAATTTTTATAAAACAAATAAAATCTATTCAATATGTTTTCCATTAATATATATATATATATATATATCATCTTATATATATATATATATATTTTCCCATATCTCTGTAGGAGAT
>CM077100.1:12015946-12082852 GCA_039619505.1 Cimex hemipterus
TATATATATATATATATATATATACGGTCTGGTGTGATGTAGGTATCAGAAAAACATTTTCTTTATCGTGCCGACGTTTCGATCTTTTATTGAGATTATCTTCAGGGCCTGGGATTTACAAACATAGTTTACAATTAGAAAAAACATATAGAATTTGGAAAAGTGAATTTATACAATGCAAAAATTATATTTTACATTCTATCAAAGTATTTCTACTCACTCAAAGTGTTTGTCTTCTGTGTAATTGTGCCATGTCGTGTTGAGAGTGCCAGTGAAATTTTACTGTTTCATGTTTATATATGTTTGATTTTGAAGTGGTGGGGAAGGAAGTGGGTATAGAAGAGACAATTTTGTGTAAGTCGTCGGCTTTTTTGAGGTGACAAGAGCCGACTAAGGGAAACAATGTGTTGGTAATGTTTCGGCCACTTTATTCTTTCAGGATTATATAGAAAGGGATAAATGGGAAAAGGAAAATTAGATTGTTGGACAATTAGACTATGTGAAAAATATTTGATGTGTGGAATGTAATGTGATGATATATGTATGTTATCTGTATTGAATTTGATTAATGATGTTGGCGTAGCTGTGACTGAGTTTGCATGTATCTGTTCTGTAATTGATGCTGTGTTTATCCTTGTTGATGTAAACCATTTCTAAAAAAATACGTCTAAATTTGTTTTGTTCTGTATGTATTATACATATTAGAAATGGTTTACATCAGATCTAGTGATAAACACCTCAACATTACACGGTTAGATAGGGGGCTAGAGTTAGGGGTTTAAGTAGGGGAATGCAATTTCAGTCGAGGTCCTTTAGATACAAAACACCTTCAACTTTCTTTCTTGGTTAACATGATGTTCAGTTCCTTGTGACCACTGATTTGGATTGATAAGATTCGTACAATGCTTGCAAATTTCACAGTTAGAGTTATAAGTAGGGAACGGCAAGACACTCATTCCTTCGATTTCAGGTTCTTCAACATTATGTTTCGGTAAAAGTGGTGCTCATTTGCAAGGAATCACTAATTAGGGATAATGAGATTGCTATAAATAACACTCTGGTTATTTTCCAAATGATTATTTTCAATTTCTTTTTATTCTGTTCTTTACACATACCCATACCATGATTTCTTTGGATTGCTTCGGTATAATTTGATGATACCATGGAGTAATTAAAAGCGCTTTAGACCAGTACTGCAAATTCGTTCACCTCAAAGCATGCTAAAAGCGGAAATGAATAAAAAGATGGAGAATGAAGTATTGCAAACTGGATTAATTCACCAAGTACAAACCAATCAAGGACCTTTCTCACCATCACGGCCAGGAATACAAATAGAAAAAACAAAGTACGTGAGGACCTCATCAGTGTTGACACAATGAACTAATTATCCATTCCATCAAATTCAATCACTCACAACGATCCTTATACCAGTTTATCTCAAATGAATCGTTGATACTTGAGTTTTTCCTTATGGCATAATTACAAATAAATTATACCGGAAAACCCATGTCCACCCAACCTGAAGGAAGAATGGACACAACAATGGGTTTAAATTTTTGAGCCGATATATTTCGTATTGGTGAGCAAACATATGGAACATTAACATGGATCTTAATTATTTAATTGAGAAGCAAAATATATCAATTTTAAACCCATTAATACAAAAATACCACAGTGCATAACCCAGGTTTTTATTTAGGAATTTGATTTAAGAATAATATTAGGAGAAAATAATTGATGAAACCTAAACAGGTTGTGTGCAAATAAAAAGATTTGGTGTTGGTTTAGATTTAGTCTTAACTAGCCCCTCAATTTCACGGCGGTATTTACCACATTTATTTTGCCTTCTTTGAAAATCATATTAAAGGGTTATATATATCGACCAATTTCAGTCAGGAATAATCTGGATCTTGGTATTGTTTTTCTTTAAAAAGTATATTTAGAAAAGATAAGAAAATATTACAATTTTTTTACCAAATAAAATAATACTTGGAATGGCATGAACTAGTCGTCTCCGATCACGGTATTGTCTGAATGTAAAAGCAAATTGAACTGTTATCTGCCAAACCTAGTTTAAGGTCATGAACAGGGTGTTGTTAGTTCTTTGTTATGCTGGAACTGAGTTGGTCTTCAAAATTATTTGAAACTCTACAAAAATTTTAAATATTCCTAAAAATTTTTAGATTATTTTGCCCAGACGATGAGCATAAAATAATTCGAAAGTTTGGCAGTTAATAATTGAATTTATTTTTTCACCTACGTCATACCTAGATCTAGATTATTCGAGAAATCAAATTAAGCAAATGTTATTATTATTTAGAGTGAAATTATCTAAACATTAATTATGTGATCAGATGGAAGATTAGCTCAATTACAGTATAATAATTTTATCCTGATCTGTCACTACTGTGGAAAGTAACAATTAGAAAATAATTTTTTATTTAATGAAAATAAACCATCTTTCCGTTTTGATATCGAAACAACGACGAAAATAAATAATTGTTATAATATAAAAGAAAGAAAAAAGAAAAGAATACAGACTTGGTGTCGTTCGCTAAGCGAAAGTTTCCCTCATTTGTTTCCAACTATCTCAGTCTTTGGTTTACATTGCTTCCAAAAGTAGTTACGTCATCTTCGTGAGTTTCTTCTTCTAATGTCTTTTCTTTTTCTTTTTCCTCCCTCGATTAAGTGCCATGAATATTTAATTTTTGTCATTAAGCGAATGAACTTTTAAAATTTAAATTCTTAAATCCGTTTAATTACGTGTTTTTAATTTTTTCCGCTTAGTTTCTTCTTGTTTTTTTTTTTTTTTTATTTAAAGAATTTTAGATATTAAACAATATATCACAATTTTTCCAGCTTTGAAGGTTGGAAAGAGAATTGACGTGAATTCAAATGTAAATTTTAAATGTTCCCCTTATTTCTTCCTCTCGTTTAAATAATTTTTCAGAATGTGTTATACATCATATTTCTCTTTTGTGATTAAGTTGAAACCTGAAAAAACCTTTTAAAATATTGATTATTTATAAATTTAGTTACAAATGATGAGAAACTAAAGATTAGGATGAGGATCTTAAACTTTAAACAGCACATTTTCTTCAAAAAGGATCTGATAAACCAGCGATCATTCAGCGATAAAATACTATGCTGCCAAATAATAATACAATATTTCAATTCTTCGGATAGCCACAATGAACGGGTTTGAACCGAGTGAAATTTTACTGAGCATAGGTAATTTATAACTAGTTGATAAGATCGTAATGACCAGGGGGAATTCGGCGAAGTGCTTATTATCACTGTGTTCGCATTGCTATTCTGCCTTAATAGGGCCCGTCTTGAATTTAATTATCGGCTAGCACTATGATGCGTGTGCAGACCGAAAACCACGCGTGGTTAATCCATCAACCGCACAATGATATCGGAGAATATTTACCCATAAGTAAGACATGGTACAAATTAAATAGACAAAAAAGATTGATTTACAATGTCAACTATGAAAAACTACGAAATCCGTTGAGTAAGAGTTCAGAAAAGACCTTTGAAAATACGTTTTTCATATTACCTATTTCTGAAAGAGCATTTCCATGAGCTATGACGCTTTATCAAATCATTGAACTTATATAATTGTATTCTCTGTTTAACAACTGTTATATTCATTTATTATTATTATTTTTTTTTTTTAATGAAAATATCCCAGACGTTGGAAAAAGTGGGTCAGTGGCGGAAGAAGTCCTTCACGTTCCCCCTTCCTTTTTTGCTTCACTCTGAACATCCCTCCCTGAAGTACGCCGCATTCGATTTTACTAAGACTAAATAAAAATTATAGCTCAAGATCTAGTTCTTCCTTTCATGCTTACTTTTGAGCAAGACCCTGCGTATGTATGCGGCATGTGGAGTATGCGTCCCACGTAATTTTTTTGCGTACCTTACGAGAGCAGGGAGGAATGCCACCCGATACGAGAATTGTGCTTGAGCACGGCTATTTTGCTACATACATCTCACTTTATGTTCCCTTTTGTGTATATTCAAAATGAATGTATTTATTAGCGTGGATGTGTAGTGTATATGTGGTAGTATGTTAAATAAACAATTGATCCTCAATTGCACTATGTAGTTATTGTATAATATTTGTCAAGATAGAGAAATATTGAGCACTCCATCACCTTACTTGTGCCTAGGTTTAAAAACTTTATGTCTTGGGTTCGATATTAACAGCCCATCCATCCTAACTTTCGTATTTATTTGTCCGACAAGCGGAAAAAGTTGACTTAAGTGAAAATTACTTTTCTTTGCTCCATATAGAGAGTAGGAATGTCACTCATTAAAATTTCAATCTCTTATTCTAAAGCAAATCTATCCATTATTCCGACTTTTTGGAGGAAACTGGGGTATTTCTGTATATAGATCTCTTATTAATGAACATCAAGGTGTGACAACGTTTGTCCGCTTTTGGTAATTATCCTCTAAAAAAAGTTGTACCATGTGATAACTTATCATTCTCTGTACACTGTAATATTGGATGAACGTTTTCAATGAGTTACTCCAAGACTTAGAAGTTATTTTCAGTTTCATTTCCTATTAATTTCAAATCAGTATTATCCAGAGCCTGTTTATGTTGAATGTTTAGGTGCTGCATTGCTGGGTATTGAAAAGAACACTGGGGAAGACTGTACACCCGTTCACCTCAGGTGAGTTGGTTTTATTTAATTTTAGTTTATTTAATTATTTATTTAACATCATATTTAACGGCGTCTACAGCTTTCTTTTAAAGTCAACCTTTTTGGACTCGACGTCTTGTTAGGATTCAAAAATTTTAAATTAGACTTCAATCATGATATGAAAACAATGTCGGATAGAAAAGTAAAATTGGTTGTGGAGAGAAGTTAACACTTTAAGGGAAACACTCCGCTTCAATTATATAATTGTAGATATAATTAAAAATATCAACACTCAGAGACCGTATATTCTACTAAGAAAAATGAAGAAGTAATCTGCCCTGTTCCTTATTCAGAGGTGGGTGTCATTCTCTTTTATTTACTATGTCCGTAAGTAGATGTGTTAGATGCACAGAAAATGAACATCCGGGGGTTATCCATAAACTGGTGCGGTCCATTATCTGAGAAGTCACAGTGTACATATATGTATTAATACATATTAATATATGTATTTTTACAATATATTGAAGGTAATTTTACTAGGTAAGCATATAACAAGTTGAGTGATAAATGTATTTTGTGGTAACTGTGAGAATGTATTTATAAGCGAAAATGTGTGAGCAATAAAAGTGTGGCGTTGGATGAATATCAAGTAATCCACCACACTTACTGAGTGACTGGCATATAAATAAATTTAAAAAATGCAGTAAAGAATGGGCAGGTTTAAATTAAAAAACAGATGGGGTTGGAGGCCGAAATGACCTATTGTTGACCTGGCGCCTAACCATGGAGGCGGGATGGAGAAGATTGAAGTCAGACCCTGGACTACAAAAGTCGAGGTGGATGATCATTAGGCCATGACGGTAGTTTAATGTTTATCAGTAAAATTTAAAAAATGGATCATTTGCAATTCAGCTTCACGTTATATTTACATATTCAATTTAAAAAAATATATTTTAGAAAATCGGGTGAAATGAAATTGAGTGTAGCATGTGTGGGCATAAACATAAGGGTCGAGGTGTAGGGCGTAAAACGAAAACCAGCTCGGCTTAGCTCTTCTTACTGAAAACCCACATAAAAGGGGGAAGGTTTTCGTTTAACACGAGTAAATTTAAATTGATCAGAATTTATTTGCAATACGTGTAAAGCTAAAGGTCTCGCATTTAAAGAACCCATCTCGATTATAGTGAGGCCGGAAGTGCGTTTTTTAGTGCTTGCTTGAATAAATGGAGAAGAAGCCTATGAGATACGACGTGCTCAATCTCCTTTTTACGTTGAACGTATAAATGCCGATGATTTCCAGTATGAAATTATATATGCTATAGTGTGCAATGTCATGTATGAAGATGGGGTCTTTTAAAAAATTCCAGCCCCGTACGCCGTTTTTCCGCTTTATACTTAAGAACAAAGATGAAATAAAATGTTTATAGGCGAGCATAAACTTCATGAAAAATAAAGCAAGACGAAAGCTACCTTCCACAAAATACTTTCATCGAGAGAGACGACGTCCACTAATGCTCAGTTCCTAAATTCAGGTTAATTTCTGTGGCAATTAAACAAACATCAGAGGTAGGAAAACGCAAGCACGTTAATTGAAAAAACAAATTAGAAAAACTTAAAGGAACATAAAAAGGTAAGTTTTGTAATTACAATAATCAAAAACGTTTATGTCTAATATTTATCCCTTAAATGACTTTTTTTTAAACAAAAAGTTTACTATTTCAAATTTAATGTTTACCTATTCATTAAAAGTAAAGCGGAGGTTTATTTACTATACGTGTATCACTAGTTGTTATGCAGCATCTTCACACTCAAAACCCAAAGTATTTTATACAAAAAGGTTTAGTCTCACGACGAAGAAATAGATCAATTTTCAAACCACAGATGACAATATGCTTAAATAAAGAAAAACTCTAAAATCATAAACATTCCATTTACTAAAAATATAATCAATAATTCAAAAGTAATGAACGAACAGAAACACGATTTTATCCAATCGTCCTACCATTTATTGATCCTTTATGAGTTCTGTAAACTGCCCATTTTCTTTGCATAATAAAAATAGTGTAATAAATTATCGATATATTAAGTTGCTACAAATGTTATATTAAATAACCCTCAATCTAAATAGAGAGTACATTTTTGTAATTTTCGTCCTGTTTTACGAAGCGTCGACTCTCGGATTAAGACTGTTAATAGACGATCGGCAAAGGAGGAACCAGAGGTGATCAATTTCTATCAAATTGATGTCAACAAACTGCGATAACCAACTTGCTAACACAACTAAACACGATTATGCGCAAAGCTCGTCCGGCATTAGCCACTAATATTCTGTTATTCGATTTTGGACATTCGTAACGTTGTTACCAGTAATTGCACTCGGACACTTCGTACGGGAACGTAAGGGCCGGAAAGTGTTCCTTAATATTAAATAATTGTCGTTCTTTTTAGATTTATTGAACGTGATTGATCAGAAACATACCAGTACAGACATACTCCTTCATTTTTGTCAGCAATTGGTAGACACTAAGTTCTATGGGAAAAACAAAACGACAATATAGAAATTTCTGAAGAACAGCTTATATGTGTGTAACTGGAGTTTGTTATACCAAAGGAGATGTGAACAAGATTTACATGTAAAAACTGTTAACAATTTTAAACCTTCGTCATAACCTATATAGAGAATAAATGTGAACATTTAAAATCATTAAAGAAATCTCGGTCGATAGGTGGCCTCGGATAATGTGAATCGTAGAAGAGGGGATCGACCTCACCTGGTTAAGAATAGGCCAAGCGAGGTTGACACACGGTCAATTACTTTGTGGCCAAAGCCTGCTTATGTGTCTGATATGTAAATTGAGATTGTTCGATGTATCCGACTTGGATAGAGAGCGTGGTGCAATTAAGACTTGAGCACGATAACGAGAATTTGAGTCCAGCGTTCTGATTTTTAGAGAAAAAGGAATTCTTACTGTATACAGTACTTCATAATTATCTCGTCTTTTATTTCTTTATGTACATATTGAATTTTCAGATTGTGAACAAGTGCGAGGTGCAATTAGTTACATAGATGATTGAGAGTTAACCAATGTTAGTACTGCGAAACATAGATTAATGATAATCACTCTCACTCAAGGAAAGCCGGTCTTATGGATCGGTGGTGAATATTGGGAGGCGATAGAAAAGACATTGTACATTAGGATAAGAGTTGGATTGGTGGTTAATATGTCTTGCAACAGCTTAGTGGAGGGAGCAGTTTGAAATGGACGATCTCCATTCTACGAATATTGGCAGCTTTGGTTATATTCGCAAGGCTATATGTGATATTGGTTTCAGAATTAAACTGTATGTGATTATTTCATTGCCGAGAGAGATTTTTAGATATGTTGTCTGGTTGTCTATCAATAATATTAAAAGGGTTTTGACCTAAGTGATAGTGAGCGTAGGATCTATACGATTTTAATTATGTTGAAAGAGAAAAAGATAAATGGAGGGTAAATGGGGATAAGGGTATTTTCTCAGTTTAAACTTTAAGAAACCATGGCATATTAGATAATGTCGGAAAAAGGAAGGTTTTGTTGAAATAAAATAAGCCTAATTTAAATTTGTTAATCAAGTGCTATCAGTACCTTATTTTAGTCCGAAAGTTAGCTATGTATTTTGTTCCGATTAAAATTGTGAAAATTTTTCCGAGAGTACAGAATCTTTTTTTACATAGTAAACAGATGTTGTTTAAGACAAACAGAAAAAATCGCTAAATACGGATTACAATTCCCGAAGTTGTAGAATTTATTTTATAAAAGCTCTTCCATTTCTCTCCCATCTCTCACTGTTTTTTTTTCGAGAGAACAGATATCCAATATTTCATTATGCGTTCGACTGACATGTGCAAATCAAATTCCAATCTGCCCTTTTCAGGGTTAAACTGAATCTGTTTTAGTCAGTCATCCTCAGGGTTAAGCCCAACTAAAATTGAAGTAACTGCCGACGGCAACAATCTCTTAAGGACGTTGTCGTTGTGCGTTTACGGATGGGAAGATTTTATGAAAATCGTTCGACTCCAAATCGTCGGCCATGTTGGTTCCGAGTGGAAACAATATTGTAATTTCATTGTTGGTTCGGATCTTTTACGATAAGGTCATTAAATTGTGAGTTTTTTCACTCCTTTCCCGAGCGTAAAAACTATCTGCGAAACTGGGTCGATTTTTTCGTTGCTTTGTAAGGGAGATGGCTTTAATGGTCATTGTGACGTGTTAGTAGTTAGTGGCAATTTACAATGATAAAAATAAAGGACTAAGAGTCCAACAAACGAAAAAAATTGCATAATACGCACAAAAAAGTCAGTCCCATTGTTGAGAGAGATAAAAGGCTATATAATGATGGATTTCAAATATCTTGATCTTGGAAATATGGAAGTTATATGCTCTTGATATCGTGTTGCATCGTTTGTTGAAGAGGTTTGTCGATCGGGTAGTAATTATTGCCATAAAGGTAAAATTGATTTATGTATCCCGACTAATTAAAATGTGTTTTATATGGATCGAAAGAAACAAACGAACATTTTGGGGAAATATTCGAATTCATAACTATCTACTCGCTTTTGCGACATTCAGTTCTGAAAATGCAGACATAAAAGGAAGTGGTCCAGAGACGCAAAAGCAATTACGAATTTCGATGAACAGCGCACGATAGTAGGAGTAGAATATTCTACTTTCCGATCCGTGAGAATGAGGTGGTAGATGTGAAGGCGAAACAGGCTATCAATACAGGGAAATTCTGCGAATAGAAATATACGAAAGACGATTGACTCAACGCGAGTTAGCTATCTGAGTGGCAGGAATTTCAAATGGCTCCGCAGGCTCCGCGGTCCAGGTTCCCCGTGGTACCCCAGGCTCCTTGCTTTCAAGGATGCAGGGCAACTCGCGATTTCTATACCGTAATTACACGGATCAGAAGCAACCATGGCTTATGGGGTACTCATAAATACAAGATTGGCCTGAGGGAATCTACCAACTGCTCGGGTCTTTTGTCACCTCCCCCGCTAAGTAGTGGTATCATACATTTAAAAATATATAATATATATGTATTTCATACATGGATAATATAGAGATATTGAGATATTTCTTTGTCTCTTTTTCTCTCTTTGTCACCCTTTTAATAATGAGGCGAGAAGTAGATGCACTGATACTTTGAGAAAAATTTAAAGACCAATTAAGCGAAAACTAGAAAAAAATTGCGGCCGACGAAGATGTACAGAGTTTATGATCATAAAGTCATTTATGAAGAAACGAAATACGTCAAAACAAAATGACAAAATCTGGAGGAGAGTTAAGACATTTTTATACAAATCTGTGATACATTTATTTCTAAAGACATTTGGGCGAAAAATTTGCAACCATTGCTTGTACAGGAATAGCGGCGGTACTTTTCTCATAAATTGAAAGACGCGGAAGTTGGTTTTTTTGCTTATTTAGAGTTGCTATTTTTTACTTATTAAAAATATTATATAAAATTAGAGGCGACAGATTTTTCCATGGGATGAGTGGGCAATATAAATAAAAATGATCGGCCATTCGGACCAATGTCCGGCCATGGGAGTAGGAGCAGAGCCCTCTAGTATTTTAAATAATAACTACACTATATTCCGTTCTGTTCTTTCAAGTCATAGCGAGAATTAGTCGCTTGTTTATCTACAGCGAAAGGTAGAGATTGACCTTTTTTGGTACACTGGGTGGTGAGATTATAACATAAGGGCTAGGGTTATCCTTAGGAATTTTCTCGTATTGAAATTGATTGTCCAATTTTTTTATCAATTCTTCAAGAGAATGTAGGTTTATCTGGTAGTGTGCACTATTGCGGGGTAGGCGGTAATCAAATAGCAGTGCACGGAGTAAATCAACGGACCGAAGGCGCAGCCCTGTGGAAGCCGTTTTCAAAGAATGGTGAGAGGATCCTATCCATAATCTAAACTACATTCTGTACAGGTTGGAATTGAGGATGAAGTGATTATAGGGTAGAATGCTCTTCTTTTTCCACAGAAAACATGTAGTTAAACTTTAACGTCACCAGCAACACTGCAGTTAGCGTAATTTTAGATATTTTAAAATAAAGAAAAAATTAATAGATCATTTGGCTGCCAATAAGGGAGAGACTGTTAATTTTTACGGTATCAAATAACACATAAGAAACGATAAAGTGAAAACAGTTTTGGAACAGAATTTCTGATGTGGACAGGATATTGCAGGCATAAGTCACCATTTACTGGCATTATAAAATGTCACCGCTATATTAGACCATCAAGCCGACTCTAAAACATCATAACTTGTCAAGGGGCGGTGGCTAAACTCTCAACTGGTATTCATCACACTTAATAAAGAAACTCGAGCAGATTAAGATAAGATAGCTCCCCTTTATGAAAAGACCATCCAAGTGGAAAAACTCTTTTTATGAGTGTCCCAATCCCAGCCAATTATCACGATTAATTGTGTACAAAGATGACAGTTTAATGTAGCGGATAACGGCGGGAAACTCCTCATCTCTTTTTCCAATTATAAATTTCTCCCTGGTTAAATGTATTCTCCCTTCTTTTGGTTATTTCCCAAATTCTTATTTTCTTTTTTTTAAGTAATAAGTTTCCTCATCTTTTCGAAATTTAATTTGTAACTTGATCGTTTTTTTTTTTTCAATCCTTTCAGTTGTATAAGATTTAATAATCTTATCAACTTTGGATACTTGGCTGAATTCGATCCAAAGAATGAAACAATGACACACCACATCGAAAGCGCCCTTTTTCATTGACACAATAAGAAAATACGGAATATTTGCTACATTTTAAATTTTAGTAGCTCTTTTATATATATCAGACCATAAAATATAATGAACTGTTAAATTTATTACTTTTTTAGTGAAATTTATTTTAATGAAAATTATTTTCTTAAAAGAATATATGCATATGGTCTCACTTGAATTTCCTTCACCCCTAGTAATCCGTTGTAAAGTGAATGCATTTATAAGCATAATTGCTTAACCATATTAAAAAAGATTGAACAAGGGAAGATGGAAGAGTGGTTTTCTCAGTAAACCAGGACAATAGAAAAATCAAAAAAGTTTTTTGCAAACTGAGAGCGACGATGGAATTTCGCATACTCTAGTTCAAGTTCAGTTGTGCTTGAGTGAGAACTTCATCGAGTACAAGATGGCTAAACTTTGTCCCACACTCAATCGGTACTACAGCATCGCAATATCTGGGCTTCAACAGCTTGTTTTTGTTGTTCTTTCCGCCAGGACCGGAGGATTTTTAATATTCGGTCTCTCGCGGCTGTAACCCTTAACGAGTTCCCTGGGTGAGTTACCCCCTCTCTTCTCTACATACCTCTTTCATTCCCTTAAAAATTCTCAACAATCTCTCCAAACCACCCTCCTCCGCATACCACAGCGAAGCAACAAAGGGAGCAGTGAGATTCGGGTCCGAAATCCTCCATCTCCTCGACGCCTGCCTACGCAGAGTCAGAAGAGTAAGTTCCTTTATCTTTTCTTAATTCTGCTTCCTTATTATTTTTTTTTTTTTAATAGTTATCCTAATAAGTTTACTTTGACAATACATCGAAATCGTGCGAATGTTTGGGTATACGTTGGTGGCATGTAAGGAAACACAAGAAACCCACAGTCCAACGAATGTAGATTAGCTATTACAAGTTGAAAGAATAAAAAGGACAGAAGCGACGGCGGGGTCTAGGAGCCGACACCAATTCTATTTGACTGAACATATTATTGAAATGTTATGGTTTGTAATAATTTATTAGCGCGAATGACAGTGAGACATCGATGAATTATTGAGCACTCTGAATATCACTAAAATTACTACTTAATAATATCAATTTGTATTTTTAATATGATTTTTAAGTTTTATCAGAGATCACCAGTGTCGAATAGCTAATTTTGAGTGATAACAACGCCCTAAAATTGCCATCGGAAGTTCTGCGATTATACTACTGTTAAAACGTAAAAACACGCGATGTAGCAGATCGACCGGTTCAAACAAAAATAAAGAAATAATTAAACCCTGCTTATATGATATTTATATAATATAAATATTATTACCTATACGTAAAACTTTTATGTCAGGTATTATATTGATTTTAGTAGGGGATATATCAACTTTTATGAAAGATATTTATTGAATTCATATCCATGCTTACACAAATTCCCTTTCTTAAGTTGTTTGAAAGTCTTTATGTACCGAATTGAATTTTGTTTTGCATGGCTCCCCGGCCGAAACCGAGTAATAGAAAAGACCAAAGACATGTGGCAAACTGTGAGCATATTTTATTACAAAGTTTTTATTATTATTATTGTTATTTACACCAACAAATTTGGCTACAGTGAGTAATTATGTTAATTCATTGCCTGGCATAATATTTACTATTTAAATAGAGAATATTTTATTTGACTTAAGTTTTAATTTACTTTTTTTGGTTGGGGCTTCCGGCATCTAGGTCATTTCCGCCCCCAACTAAGTCTATATTTTATTTACCCTTTCAAACACTGCATTCATACAAGTAAAAACATTCATACAATTCACTCATTCCGTTTGGTTCGTTGAGTACTTGATAATCCTCCACCGACCTATACTCCAGCTAATCTAGATTGGGGTCGATAGAGTACTTTTATAGATTTTTTTATAGCAGTATTATTTATAGAGTATTTTATAGCAAACACTCACACGCTCTCAACGTTCGAGGGGCGATGATAACGTTATATTTCACCCTCACCCCTCGCCATTCGCGCTAATAAATACATGCACTCAGACAAAACATATAGACACAAAATATATAAGACATATTATATACAATAAAAATACTCCCCCAAAAAGCGGAACAGGGGACCAAGAAACCCGCTGCAGTGCTCGAGTATGTCGGATTGTATGGCATGCCTACACGCTCCCTGTGGGGAGCCAAGGCAAGACATGTTTATAATATGTGGGACACAAAAAGCCACCTTTCTCTGCATAATGGTCACCTACTTACTTTACTTACTACTTTTTACGTTACTTCTTTTTTTATTTTCTCTTTTCCAAACTGTCATGCTGGTAGATGTATTATTAAAATAGTTAAAATTTTATTTATTTTAGGTTTGAAAAGTTTAATTTGATGTTTCATTTTGGACCTGGTTAGTAATTTCTTTGGACTCCAAACATAAGGTCGTCACTCTACCACACGATACACCTGTTGCACAGTAGAGTGAAATGAGCGTAACCCTAATGATAAGGTTTTTGTATATTGAAGAATAGAGATTCATCTTTTAAATAAGAGTTTTTGAAGGATTTTCGCTAGAAAGGAAAGGAGGAGACTGATGGGACGATAAGAACTAGGTAGTTGGACTGGTTTGTGAGGTTTCTGAGTCTTTCTTATTTCAACGTTATTTCCACTGAATTGCGAACTTTATTCCAAAATTAGAATTATTTTTTTATAGGGATTACTTTTATTTATGGAAAGACCATTTATAAGAATATATCGCTTAAACACAATCAGGTTTAGCAACAGAATGGTAAAATATGATCATATAGTATCAGCTTTAATTTTAAATATGGACTATTTGTCAAAAGTGTTATCTACTTTCAAGGCTTTCCTGCATCCTTTAATACACGCTATACCAACGAATAGGATGGTATCCCTTAGGAAATTTAACACTCTTTCAGAAAATGAGAATGGAATTTGTTTAAGCTGATAAAATATAGCTTTCTTCTACCTTTATGTTGCTCTTTACTAACCTAATCCATTTATTTAATTTCCAAAGCTTATTAAAAAAGCTAATAAACATAAGTGAATAAAAACGAAAAAATATTGCTATATTTTCTTCGAAATCCAACATATTAGTGCACTATCAGTAGAATAATGTAAAGCAAACATTCTATAGATTTTCCGATTTCAAGTCGCCCTCTCCTGTAGAAAATTTTACATTTATTGTCAGTTCAAACTTTATTAATGATACAGCTGTATACAAGTTGGTGCAAAATTCAAATGAAAATTCCTGGCCATTTAATTAAATTAGAGAGGAGAGAGCGACTGCAGAACCAAGAATGGAAGTTAATTTCTATATAAATATTATATTATACACGGTCGCCAAATATTAAGTTGGTGCTCTTTGGGAAATAGAGTGGCTTCCAGCTCGAAACGCAGTTTGGAATCAAGCCCATGAATAACCATTTTGTTATTAATGCTGTTTACAATTTTGTCCTTTTGGCAACGTCAATTTTAATGTGTTTTATATTGAAGGCAGAAGGGTCTTGCTGAATCAAATTGTGCCGGATTTTGCCAAAAGGAAATCAATGTATACTGTACACAATGTTACTTTTTTAACAAGCGTACAAAATGTAATGTTTTCGTAAGGAGACTAAACAAAATTGCTTAAATAATTACATCCTTTTTTCATTAAAAATTAGACGATAATTAATTGATTGATTGAAATTGATCCATTACTGGCGTGAAACAAGCCAAATAAAATTCGGTATATTGTAGTTTTATCTTTAGTTTTTAGAGCTAAAAAAGAAAAAAGCTAAAACTTTTAGAAACACTTTAAGAAGAGCAAGAAAGAAAGAGAAAATATTTTTTTACGGCAAGTTTAACCTACTGTCCAAAATAATTCGAAATTTTATGTTCAGGCTTCCCATAATGTTACATAGACATCAAATAAAAATTAGCACCGCTTTCTTTGAAATGTCATAAATGTAAAATATGGAGTACCACATGGGCCTCATTTAGGTCCTGTATAATTTTTCATCTTTATTAATTCGGCTACTTAAGTTCTCCATCATAATCTTAACTTTCTCTTAAACCGATTATGTCAAAATACACCGTGTTTTGGGTAATGTTCAAAATTGAACACTACTTCAAACTCTTTTTAATTATTTAATTCAGTGGTGTTTAAATAATGATCATAAACTTAATTTTCATAAAAGTAATTCAGTTTACAATTTTTATTCTATTTACTATTTATTTTATTTTTTATGAAATTCACTAATTTCGTGGCCCGCTTGACCAATTAATATAATACAAATAATTAAGGTTTTTAGTTGAAATAAAAATTCGAATCCCGCTCGTGCCATTGACCTTTTTATCTCACCTAAAAGACTTAATTAATTGTATTATTTTTTTATATTTAAACAAATGTAGTAATATACAGGATTTTTAGCTAGCACTCGTATGTCTTACACCATGTCCTCAATTGTTTTGTTACTTTGAAAACGGGATTAATTTGAAAATAAAATTTACTTATAATAAAAAATGTGTTAATTTTATATTAAAATGTTAATTTAAAGCAAGAAATGAGTCATTTGAAATTAAAAAGGTAATTTGAATTTCAAAGCGTCAACTTAAAATTAAAAAAGGTTAATTACATGGTGAATACACTGTAACCTACGTTATATTATTTTTATTGTATTATATCAATCTAGCCTAGTAAAAATACGATTAAGCCCATACAGTATCAAACGTACTTTTTCGATAAAATAACTACGTACTTTTTTCAGTGCCGCTTCGCGCATTTCTCTTTATTATAGTTAAAATATGAAGCACATTGTGTGACATTAACCGTTTTATTCCTGTTTTACAAACATTTATTACATAGTAAGTGGAAAACTGTCCCCAGGTTCTTTAATTGATAATGTGATGTGAATCAACCTAATTTTAGGTTGTTAAGATGTCTGTTTATCTTTCATATCAAATTTGCTGTTAAATAAAACGTTAAAAGGATGATGCCGCTGCGATGAAAATTTATTTGAAAACAAGGCAGAAGACAATAGGTGCAAAAATTGGTTGGACACAAGCCTTTGAATTCGTTGTAATAAAAGAGCAATTCGTCCAGTGTTAACTTCTCGAAGGCGAGATAATTCGAGCGAATATATCTGAGTGAATAATTGTCCAAAGATATGATCAATTGTTTCTCTTTGATAAGCCCCGTGAGCTTTTATTGTTCAAGAATAATACATTATGCTGATATATAGTTGTTAGCCCTTCGGACCTTTCCCTTTTTTCCCCACACGTCCATTGTCCTCTGGCTTCCTCAGCTGATTGCGCTGTCGGTTGACCTTTGACCACAAGACTAAGATTTAAACTTTAAATTACGTTCGCCTTTGTTTTCCATCGCAGATTTTACCTATCTAAGTATCACAATTTTACTCTTGTGTTTTTTTGTTACTAAACGAGTGGGTTTGAACAATAAATACAAAGGAGGGCATGCTGACATCTATTCTGGTAAATAGGCATTGATATAGAACACCAGGATAGGTCAGAGACTATTGATTTATTTCAATTATCTATGGTTTCGTCATAAATCTACTTGTAGCTTTTGAAATATTCGTTTTTGTGGAAATGCAAAAAAACGCATTGAAAAGAGCGTTAAATTCCCTTTACAAAGGCACCCTTCTAGAACTTTACATTTATTTATTTTTAAGCAAAAACTAAATCTGCCAAAGAATTGTTAAATTTAAAATTTGTAAAAACCATGTTTGCATCCTCATTTGAGAAATTCACAATTGAGCTTGGTAAATTTCATAACAACTTTTTCCGTTAATGTATATTTTTTCTGTTTGCTATGGGTTATATTAACCTATCACGAAAGATTAAAAATAAACGGTATGCGACAAAAGATGACTTTTTTGCACTGCTCGAGTATTTTTCCAATACTTTTCAAACTTTATAATTCAAAATTTTTTTCTTACGTTCAAACTATGTCAATTGTACGAGTTATATGTCGATGAATTGGTAGTGACTGCTTATTAAAATTGTAACGTTTCGATCTAAAAGCCAAAGGAAGTGGACTATTTACACGGAGTGTTGAAAGTATCAATGTTCAGAAGAGAGATGAGGTAAAAGCCCGATTCACAGCATAACAGAAAGCATTTGTATTGTAAAGCGGAAAGGAAAGCTTGTGAATAGGTATTGTCTAATTGTTGTAAAATTCGTCCCCCTTTTCGCCAAAGCGGAAGTAAGAGATGTTAAAACTTAGTATAAATGGAGTAATTGTAGAGAATAACATTAAACCTCGGGAGACACGTCGATCTGGCATGAAGTCACATTAAGTATTGTTTTGGAGGGGAAATGTTTTGATCTGTTCAAAGTTGTAAAGCAAATAAAGATGTTAATTGCAGACGTTTTAACACAACATACTATTCTGTAAAGTGCTCATCTTAATTTTCCTTAGTTAAATTAGAATGATCATAGTCAACATAAAACAAAAAGTAAATGGATTTTTTTGTAGCATAAGCTCTACTTTCTAATAAGGCATTAAGTTTATTTCAAACGGCTCACGCCTAATCGGGTACTGAGAATAAGTTACGTTTTGGTTAGTTTTTCTATTTTGTTAACATGCGAATCCGGCTGTCAAGATTTATTTGCACTTTCCCATGTATGAGAAAAGGGAAGAGGGTTATTTTTCAGACAAATAATTTTAGCGAATGAGAGAAAAAGTGAGAGAGTGAGAGAGAGAGAGAGACAAAATTAAATGTGTGATTGAATGTTTGATCAACCATTATGTTCAAACCAATACGGGTTTTGTTATGGGAATCAAAGATGTAAGCATAACACAAGCTGAGATTCCGGGTCATTATTTTCACATTGAGTAAACGAAATGCTAAACAAACAACTTGCAAAACATTAATAATCTTGAGACAAAAACGTGGGACGAATCTTTTTGCCGGTTTGACAATTTAACTCTGAAATAAATATTTTTAGAGTTTGCAAGTTCTAAGTATACAATAGGCTTACAATAACCCACCAAATTTCCTTGACTTGAAACGTTACAAATGAACGAACTTACAATTTAAATCCTATTTATAATATTATCAACAGCTTCATCTGAACTTCTGACTCGTATCCGAAAAAGCAACTCTTTATGAATATGTATATGAAAACATACGAAATTAGAAAATTCAATAGGCATATTGTGTCGTCAAGGCGATAAATATCCGCTGAGACATTTTTACGTGTTTACCCAGGAGTTGAGGCAAGACGAGGGCTATTTTAGCTACTTCGACCGGAGCTGAAATAACAAAAGCCGTTAAGGCTCTTATAACCAGGAGGAGTTTTAAAGCAACCACCACCACCCCCAGAAGATACTCTTATCTTAGCGAAGGTGGATTTAATTGAGGGCCCTCATAAGGTGAGCAAAGCTTACTTTTTCCCATTTTCCTCTTTTGTGAAGTTTTTAGGTTGCGTCTTATGAAGACTTTTATCTCTAAGGGGGACGGAACACGACTATTGCCCTGCTTCAATATACATAATACCTTTATATTTTCTTTCTTTTAAAGTTTTCGCGCGTTTTGATTACTTTTCTGAGAAACGTTACAACGGATTTTGCATTTTAAAATTTGACGCTATTGCTATGTCAATTCTTCAAGGAACTTGTTTCCGACAGTACGAATGACAATTTAATTTTATATGAACTTTACATTTTGGCGTCTTAAGACATAAAAATAATTCTTTGTAGATATTTCAAATGTTTTCGTATTGTTATTTATACTTTAGTTTGTCCAGGAAAAGTTTTTAAATTTTTTTTTATATCTCTTATAGTTATCTAACACGGAATTTCTTTTGCACTATACATATACATACACCCATGCCTAACAGTACCTCGAGACCATTACCATTTCATAGGTACTTTTCGAATAACCCTTTATTACAAATTATATAAAAAATGGAATTTTTTCTCAAATTCTACTTTCAAGAAAATGGATACAAAAACAGCTCCCTAGAGTTCAAATCTTCCATTAACTTATTCAAACATTTAGCAAAGAAGAAAAATGTTCAAGTGACTTCTTAAGACCTTGATCAATGCTGTTAGCACTACCCAGCTAAATATTTTTATCATCTACGTCAATTGGTGTGAAGGTATAGCCCAAAATATTTGATTTTACTTAGTTTCTTGTTATGTACTTGGGGGATTGTTTTTTATTTTATTTTATTTTTTATTTATTCTTGAAATGTAAATTTACATTATTTACACCCCACTATTTGCAAGTCTTTGATAGGACGAAGCTTTATTGAACGTTTGAGGATGGCTTGGGGCAATGACAATATTATCGCTTTCGTACTGTTGGGAACCAATCAAAATTTAGTTAAATTGAGGCCATAATTTTTCAAGGCAACGCTAATTTATGGAGTGGTTTTTGTGCCGGCGGTAAAATTAAAATGGAACTTAGGTAAGAGGTGGCAATAGATCAGTCCATTAAAAATATTCCGGTCAGTACGGAGGTCATAATAAAATTAAAGAAAGATAAATAATAAATTTGGATGTATTCTGATAGGAAGATTGGATACACTGGAGGACATACTGTTTCGTGGAACGCAACAGATCTGCTGTTTTTTTTATGTGTGTGCATTATTTCCCATTTCAGTTATGCTTTCCACATTGTCCACCGTTCTTTGATTAGCTCAATGTGTTCTACATTCTAAATTGTTTTAATAATAATATATTTAAAGATATAATGTACAAAGAGAAAAATATTACGAACTATATTCAAACTATTTCGAGCGTTGTCTCGTATTTGAGAAGAGCACGAAACGTAAAGTTGCCGAGTAATAAATTACAGAAGAAAGATAATGAAAATAAACTTTCCAACCCGGTGTAAATTATCTGCAAGGGAAAACTACAAGAAATTACCTCATAATGCCAACAAGTTAGGTTTGGAACACAAGATTTAACCCTGTCTTAAAAATTTAACCGGTTTCTTTTTAAGTGTTATTCTACAACTATTTAAACAACTAAAAAGATATTTTGAACTTTGAGAACTCACTCCAATCACCTTCGTAACCGAGACAACGTCGTCCGTGAAATGTTCATTATATCGCCTTCGGGTTTTGCGGCCTTCTAAATAATTCAACCATGGTCTCAGATAATCAATTACCTCCCCAACTAATAACTATTTTTGAACGGAAACAAGTATAGGTAAATAAAATATAACGGATTCTACTGGAATTATTTTTATAGAACTATAAGCTGAAACGGCATTAAATTATATGTTTAGATAAAGTTATCAAGGGCTAAAGTGATTTCAAATCAAATTAATGGCCCTGAAACGCCTTAACTTGGAACAAACGCTGCTTAGTTACCCAGGCACTAATTATCTAAGGATCTAAATGAAATGTTCGCCGAAGACTAAAACAGGGTGTATTCAAAGGTGAATAAACTTATCCGAAGAAACTAGCTATAAGAACAATGAAAATATTTGTTACATGCTGTTTAACCTATAAATTGTTAGGGCATTTAAGAGAAAAATTCCAGAAAGGTGACGAATAAAAGATTTAAGAAATAAAGGGCCGATTGTTGTGTAATTTAGGAAATTATTACTAGATAATTTGTTAACGTCAATCATCGTTTATGTTTGTGTTTTTAAAATTAAGTTCCATTTTTAATAATGAAAAAGCGATAAACGCAGTAAAATTTTATAATTAAATTTGATGGCGCATGTGAAATTCTAGACGAAATTCTGTTTAAAAAAAAAAAAAAAAAAACCAATAGCATATGCATCAAAAAAAGAACTTTTTAATCTATTGATTAAACACAGAACGGGGGGGGAACAAGTTAATCCATGGTGTCCTTCTAAATCTCAATGTACAATAATTGGAAGTAGTAAATTGAACTTACAGTCTTGCCGAAACTTAGGACCTGCTCAAGACATTTACAGCTGGAAGTACAAGTTTAATGTTGAAGCCTCCTCGCATTTACCATTTGACTTTACGGGCATAGAATAAGAAACTATTTAGGTGTCCAAACATAATCAATGCTAACCTTTAATTCCATGGACTAACGGCTAAATCCACTGATATTAAAAATTTTTGTTTAATGGTTAAATAGAGAGAGAGAGAGAGAGAGAGAGAGAGAGAGAGAGAGAGAAAGAGAGCATAGCGACAGAGAAAGAAATAAGATAGAAAAAGTGAAAGTAAAATTTCAGTGCAACCCACAGTTATTCATAATAATAATAAAACGATACATATTAGCCAAACTTGCTAGGTTATGATACCTTCACAATTTTTATGGGATCCTGCAATTGTGCAAGGAGGTGAAACACTAAAACAATAGTTTAATAAATAGTGCCACATACTTGGTTAATTAGTTTCAAGAAAATAGTATGTAAATAAATTAACTAAATAGATATGAAATAAATAAACCGGTCGATAAATACAGATAAATAGACTAAGTAATAACTATTTTAAAAATAAAATTTAAAAAACCGATAAGTTCTGGTTGATCCGCGAGGCTTATACTAGTCGATATGCATGTTCTCGGTTTTGCTAAACATGTTTTAAATTATGTCATTTTGCTTAGGAAGGTTATTGTTGTCGTATGTAATTCAACTCCTTGGGGTTTGGTCAGTCTTATATTTTATACTCAGCACAATGTTAACTTTACACTCCTACTTGTATTTATGTTCATTTAACCTGAAAAATAATAATGTAATATATTCATTATTTTTTTAATTTTGGTCACATCTCGCATGATTCCTTTTGTAACTTGGTAGCACATTAATTGTACCTCATCTTATTTTATCATTTTCTTTTTAACCGACATTACAATCTAATGTCGACTAGGATGTAAAGAAAATATTTGTGGTTTTACTTTCGGGACGTTCATTTTTATTTCCGGAACAAGATGAAATTGGTCTGACAATGTTTTCTTTCGAGGTCTGAAGTAAGATGTATGTTACCAAAGATGACGCCTGAATAAAATCATGTATTCAACATAGCCAACGTTAACTTTAAGTATTTGTTGTAAACTATCATTCACAAATAACACACATTCTAAAGTGATTGTTTATGGATAAGTGTGCTTTAGTAAATTATGATCGAGTTTGTCTACATTTTAGTATTAATCAATCAGGTTCTGTTGTGGACGAAGGTTGTGTATCTGAAATATAATTATCTCACACTAACATTTCTTCAGTTTTATAAATCTTGTTGTTAAAGCTATATTTTTTCAATGAGGTATATAAGCTAGCAATGGGGCATGTTTTGATATATTACAAATTGACTTTTCAAAATAAACTCACTGGAAAACTTGATTTTTTAAAATTTATTTTATTTTTTATATATTTATTTTAGATCCAGAAAAAATTAAACTTAAAAGTTTAAATTGGAGCAGACGTCGAATTTCTTAAGTATGGTTCAAGTGTGTTTGGGAAAATGTGGCACACTTTTAAGCATCTTTCAGTGAGTTGCTGAGTTGTCATTCTTTTAATTCCGGTTCAAGTAAAACCTCCTGCTTTTGCCGGTTTGAAAATATAATCTGAAACCTGTAATTTGGTCGTTAATGGTCATTTTTTGCCTGACTATCCTCGCGGTACTGGTCTATCAGATGCATATATTTTTTACAATTCATCATTTTCCGGTTTGGGTCTACGTGATGATTCCTAAGTCAAATTTCTTTTATAAAAAAGGTCCAAAAGGTTTAATCGCATTATTGTTTTCAACTTCTGGCTCTTAAAATTGCCATAATAAAAAATAAGGGCATCATGTCATCAATGATGGTAGCAATTCAATTTCTTTTAGAAAAACGCATGTATTTTACTGTGTGAGTTTGTATAAAATACACATGGCCTCTTATTTTTACGCCACTTATTTTATTTTTAAATTAAGTATGATCTCAATAGTAATTTGTCACGTTGAATCTGCTGTGGTATTACTGGTTTAATGAGTTTGCGCGTTATGTTAAGGAGACAATTTTTTTCGAAACGCAATGCCCTATTTTTCCCCACATATTAAACGTTCTTTCGATTAAAATATAAGATAAATGATTCCAGAAATTCTATACTTCGATTTTATTGAGAGATGTTGCAGTTTTTATTCAAAACTCGATAATTTCAATTTATCGTGTACCTAGTTGTTGTTTAAAGTTACGTTTTAAACAAATCATCACAGGTTAACCTGGAATACTTTTATTTTATTCAATTTTCACCTTTTTTAACGACTTGCAGGATAATAATTTCTGTCGATTTTGTGATTGTGAGGAAAGTTTTACTGTTATTATTTTTCTTCTATCTACCGTGAATTGTATGTTTTTCTTTTGTAATTTTTTCATGTAGATCAGTATGGGTTTTTATATTTTTATTGATGTGTACTATGGCGCGGATTTTAACAACGTCTCAACAAGATGTGTGTTGCCATAAATTCGGGAAGACACTTCTCTTCACTGTAGTTTTATTAGAATAAAATTTTGTCATCTCTTTCTCTGTGACAAATATGACGATAAATTGTTGAAAATGAAAATGTAAGACGGATTTATGAATGGGACGTCAACTTTATTTCTAATTAGTCAGAGAAGAGTAAGTCCAGCGGTAAAATAAGTGGGCTTGAAGTTGATACCAGGGGGAGGAAATGGTGTGTATAATTTCATATTGCCCCCATTGACATCCAATACGTTTTATACTCTCGTAATGGGCACAAGTTCTGAACCTCATCAAGAAACCAATCGGCCGTACCCTTATTGATTTTTTTCCTCCAAATATAACGTGATGCGAAAGAAAGATATAGTTTTATGTCTGAACAAGATTGTTATTAAATTTTAAAATAAATTAAATTGCGATGAATTTCGGCCCTTTTAAAAGCAATAAACGGCAAAATGCCACAAAGTACACAATGCCCTCCCTTATTAGTGTCAATGGTCATGTAAGGCCGGGATACACCAGAGATCCCGATATATCTCTGCTAACTTGTCCTTTATCCTCGAAAAACATCAATGAACGTGAGGCAATCGTACTCTCTTGAAGACTGCGCCGAAACGCGTCCAAATGATTATTAAAATTTAAAAATAGTGAACGGAAAAATAATGTTTAATACTTCCTTACGGACAGATCTGAGTATAATTTTAACTACATTAATGTAACAGACTGTATTTGAAATACGTTTTCTCGATGGTGAGAACACAAAAGAAAAATAATAGCCCCTTAAAATAGATTTTTATCCCATACCTTGGCACATTATTTGTTCATTGTTTAGTAATTAATTGTGCCATTAAAACCATTAACGTTCTACTTGCCTGCCGTAGGCAAAAGTGTTGAATGAGATTTAAATTTCTTAAATCTAATATTTAATAACGTTATTACTCAAAATCAACTTGTTTTTTTTACTAGAATACATATTAAAAACTTCAAATTAATTGTGTTATCCAGGTTTCTCAAAGGTTTCAGATATGTTTATCATACGATTCTAGTACAGAAATTACACCAATTAGACATAGGTGGTATGTTATCGCGTGGATTTGCATCCTATTCAAAAATCCACTTCTTAATAAAAAATGAAAACATGTAGTTTTACTTAGTTTTGTACCAACATTTCCAGTTCCTCAATGGTACCTCTTGGCAATTTTCTTTGTATAATGTATATAAACAATATATTTGATTTTCTTCCATCCGTTATGACTACTTGTTGAATACGATTTTAAAATATTCTTAAAAATGTTCTGACTGTGTACATGCCTTAGGAAAACTTAATGGTTTTCAACTAATAATATTCTTTTAAATTCTGACAAATGCTAAGTTATGACAGTGCATAAAATAAAATGTCTTATCAAGTTTAACTAAGCTGTATCGTACTCGTTCCTAATTAGACTGAAACTATTAAAGGTCTTGGCATCATTATTGACACTCAGATAAACCTTCGCACATACGTTAGTAAAACAACTGCAAAACCAAATAAAACTTTATGATTTATTATTCATCATACTACAATCCATGATCCAGATGTTAAAAATGTTATGCACTTGCACAGTTAAAACTAATATAAGACTGCTCACCTCTTTGGGTACCGTTTCAATGCACCTATATCCGTAGCTTAGAAGCAGTTCAAAAAAAGATTTATACACCTGACACATTACAGAATTACGGATCAACCGGAGAGTACAGAGAAACAATATATTTTTGGTTGATGTCGGATCGGAAATTACTTTGATTGCATATTATCATTTCAATTCTTACATTCCTTGTCTGATTGCCCAGTACTGCTTAACATAATTAACTTCCATATTCTATCTTATCATACGAGGAGTCAAACATCATTCTCCATTGAATGCTATAGAGCTAATTATGCCAAATACAGTTTTATACAAAGAAGAAAAAAAGTTATACTTGTTCAAAAGTATGGATATATTTAATGTCAGTTTATCCAAATTTTAAGCAAATATCATCACTAAAAAGTTAAATATGGTATCATTAATATTAATTAGATAGTTTTAATAAGGATTTCAAAATGTTTCTGTTGAATTTTTTTAATGTAATTATTTTTAAATATATATACAGGGTGAATTGCTACTCGTGCTACAAACTTCTCCAGTAGATTCTTCACCCTAAAATGAACAAAAAAGTTCATATTGTCCATGGTCCGATTCTCAACCATTTCAGAGTAATTTCGCTTTTTATCGATTTTGAAAGATATCACGTCCTGGGGTCGGAAAATCGTGATATCTTTTAATCTAAACATTTCTCTTAAAATCTAATAGCACCGTTGAAATTCCCGTTAATTTTTCAATAAGAAGATGAAGGTGGCAAAACGTTTGGGCTAATTTTTGGTGTTTTATTTCAGCCAGAACTACAAAAAGAGTGGAAAATTGTGTAAATCGGAAAGTGTATAAAGTAATCTAGAGTTTCTAATTTTAGTCTCAGAAGGCAGCAAATTTGAGGAAAACTACCTGATTTAATAACGCTTCTAACGCACTCGTCATTTTTTTATTTGGTGGTTTTGAGACCAAAATGTCGATGACAAAAAGAGAAAAAATGGTGGTTCAAGGATTGCTAATGTTTGAGAGTTCAACTTTTTAGATTGGAAAAAACATATACATAATAACTCCCGCCCAAACATTGATTGAAAAACGTCTTTGGGAATGTTGCTGACGACTTGCATGTGACTTGTGCAGATTATGGGTGTTAAATACTCCGTCTCGGGTGAAATTTGATTCATCGGACCACAAAATTCGATGAAAGAAGTGATGTTCCTCAGTGTCAGATTGTACAAGCCAGCAACAAAATTCCTTCCTACGATAATTGTCACCAGTATGCAGTACTTGAATCTTTTGAACGTGGTAGGGATATAGTTTTTCCTTTTTCAAAATTTCACACACCTTGAACTGGGAGATCCCGAATGCTCTCGCGAGGTCTCGTGTGCTGATATCTGGTTGAGCCATTACCCGACCGATCACCGTTTGTTCCAAACCAACATCAGTTTGCTGATTACCTGATTCGCGTAAATTTGTGGGGAATCTACCTGTTCTACGGAGACATTCGTGGAGCCTAATGAAAACACCGATACTAGGTAAACGTCGGTGAGGATACCTAACTCCATATTCTTGACGCGCTGCTCTCGCGCTACAACCGCAGAAACCATAAACATGATGCATATCTGCATACTCTTCATACGAAAATGTAGACATTATCACAAATTTTGTTAACTGCACGAGTACACTTTAGACAATGAACAAAATTCAAATTCATTCGTTGTGAGTAAACACCATTATCTTATTAGGTATTAATCCTAATTCCAATTGTGTAAATAAAAGACTTATTGGGTCTTTCTTCCTTGACCTTCTAGATGTTTGTAAACTTCTTAAGCATTAAATACTAAATGGCCATTAAATTAAATTAAAAAATTTCAATGGAATTATAATTTTGAGAGAAAAACAAAGTGAAAAAACTTTTTGTGGTTTTTACAGTTTTTCTCTTTTTGTCATCAACATCTTGGTCTCACAACCACTAAATAAGAAAATGACGAGTGCGTTGGAAGCGTTATTAAATCAGGTAGTGTTCCTCAAATTTGCTGCCTTCTGAGACTAAAATTAGAAACTCTGGATTACTTTATACACTTTCCGATTTACACAATTTTCCACTCTTTTTGTAGTTCTGGCTGAAATAAAACACAAAAAATTAGCCCAAACATTTTGCCACCGTCATCTTCTTATTGAAAAATTAACGGGAATTTCAACGGTGCTATTAGATTTTCAGAGAAATGTTTAGATTAAAAGATATCACGATTTTCCGACCCCAGGACGTGATATCTTTCAAAATCGATAAAAAGCGAAATTACTCTGAAATGGTTGAGAATCGGACCATGGACAATATGAACTTTTTTGTTCATTTTAGGGTGAAGAATCTACTGGAGAAGTTTGTAGCACGAGTAGCAATTCACCCTGTATAATTATTGTAACATTTAGAAATTTATTGTATTGATTTAGATTGGGAAAGGGCTAAGTAGATAAACACCTAAATAAACCCAATTTTTTAACACTTAGTAAACAATGTAGGTAGATATCAAATAAAATATAACAATTTGAAAATTAAAAATATAACTAACTTTAATTTTTTAAGGGGTAAAATAGAGAGATATAGAGAGAGATTTATGGCAGTAAATTATTCAGTATGGAAAAATAAAATTTTAATTTTATAAAAGACCAGAGTTTAAAGTGCACACGGAACCTCTAAAGAGGTTGTGACCGGGTGGAAGAAAGTAGACTTCGTTACGGAGTTTGAGCAATCTTAAAGGCCCATCTTTAATCTTAAGAGCTAATCGAAACTTTGCGAAGTGTACTTTCTGTACATCAACTAAAGAGTGGGGATAACTTAAGTGATACCTTCGTCAGATTACCAAAACCAGTTATTGAAAAATAAATGTGTCTCCAGGCATTATGATAAATACACAGGCGATTACTTACTGGATTCTGCCTTGGGGAGTCTCGTTGCCAGAATACAACGAAATTGTGTTTTGTACAGTTGCTGTGTACGCAAAATAACAGTAAATAATTTGAAATCGTTTATTTTTCTTTTATCCGCAATATTACAATAGCTTGTACAATTAAAATCAGTTATTTAGAAATCGTGAGATGCGGTCTGGTGTGATGTAGGTTTCCGAAAGACATTTTCTTTATTTGAAAAATGGCAAAAAGGAAGGAAAATTCAAAAGGTGTGGTTGAGATGGGAAGTAGGTGTCCGAGTGCATCGAGGTCACGATACCTCAAGTGGTAGTATCTAGCCGAAGATCGTGGGTTGGAATCCCGCTCGTGCCATTAACTTTTTTATCTCAACTAAAAACCTTAATTGCAAGATATTACTATAATAGTATACTATAAATGCAATTAGTTTTTTCAAATGCTATTAAAATAATTTCAGTTGCATTCAATGTTATTTTAATGTAAGACATATATGATAGGATGACAGTAGTCTACACAGAGTGTGCTGTTGTGCAGTATAACTATTGTCAAGTACAACGTTATTAATGCCCTGTTTTTCAACACAGCAGGGAACTTTAATAATTAAAGATTCTTCGGCTTTCTATATATCCAATCTTTAAAGTCGGCAGAATGGTTTAGGATTTTTTTTACTCCAGTGCAACTTTGAAGTAGGGGAGGAAAAAAAGAATCTCATCCGCCTAACAGCCTTGTATTTCACGTTCTCCCGGGATTACCTTTTTAAGAGCGGAAAAGAATTTGTCTTTGCGGAGTCGCAATTTTTATTGAAATCAATAACGAAATTCTTTCCTTCCGTCGAGACTCCAGACACGCAAACACACAGATATTCGTGTACGCTATTTTAACTTATTAATAACCGTGATAAGTCATACTTAATAGTGATTAATCCCATAAAATCAGCGCGAGACTTTTGACTGATTATTTATGTACGTAATTAGTTTTGCATAGTATATATTAGTTATTCGCCGATACACATCAAGCAGACACCATCGTCCCTATCAGTTAAAAGAAAAGTTGTAAGAAAATTTTCTTCCATTTTCGGTAGAATTGTTTTACTCCCTTTAAATATTAGTTTTAATTCTTGTTTGTTATATCTTGTATGTTGTTTAAAAATATACAGTAAACAACAAAAAATTAAAATGATAACGTTTGCAAGTGTTTACTAATAAAACGAGGGTGGCACTTTTTTTTGTCTCTCAGTGTAACCAAGTATGGAAAAAAATTAAAATTTCACAAATGCATTAAAATTTTAATTAAACTCAACCAAACTTATTTGTGCATGCAGAATGAACCTCAACTATTGAGCTTGAGTACCAACAGTTATGGAATTGTAGTGGAGAATAACAAAACCAACCCTTTCATGCCGTTGAAGAGCGTTTCATTTTAACATTGTTCAAACATTAGTACAGCGGAAATGTTTGTCCTGAAATCAAGAACTCAAAGGATCGGGGCGAATTCCTAGAATTGAATTAATGAAAACGGGTCGCTACGAACAACATCCCATAAGCGGAATATGTATCAAGGCTATCAAGGCGGTTCGCCGGCATACCCAGATTGCCTGCCTTTATCGTCTTAAATAAACAATTAGATAAATGTAACACGCCAACGGATAGACAGATGAATGTTGATATATTTAAACTTCTTTAGCATGCAATTCCATATCTACAGCATGGTGGTATCGGTCAAACAAATGGTGTTAGCGCATTCGTCACTGCCATTTTATTTATAAAATTTCAATATTCAGGTAAAGGTTAGTATTCTAACATACTGACCGAATGATTTAAATAACGATTGATAAACAGATGGGCAGTGATTAAGCCAATTTTATTAAAATTTTATGTTCAAGGCTTCGATTGGCATCTTAACATTCGATACTTATTGTATTACCGTTCAGAAGGAGAAAGCTCATCTCATTACATCCCTACGCTTATAGGTTGCCATTGTCATTTTAAATTGATTAAAACCATATTTTCTTTTCAATTATAAAGTAAAAAGAAACCGTTGATCGTTGCAATGTGTATATCCGCGCATTTTGATTTCGTGCGTGTAGCAGCTGGTAACAACCCATCGTTGTTATTTCTATTATGTTTGTGCCTAAAAACAATTTATCCCTTTTACATACTGAGACAGAATTGAATACATCCATGAAAATAATTACATTCAGCGTGAACAATCATCCAATTAATGTGACGGGGTAAATTGACGTAAATTATACATCAATGGCTTACATCTAGATAATGGATGTGAAATAATTAACATTTCCGAACAAGTTATCAGTAGGATATATTCCAAACGGGAAAGCGTAATTAAATCGGAACATACGAAGCACACAAAAAAATCTAAATAAGATCCAAAACTGCGGGAAACATACTACGAACTACTTGAAAAATAAAATAAATAAATAAAGATGAATGTTTTTACTATGATTGCAATATGTCCAGCAATTATACATGTATTAAGGCAGCTCTAATTCGAAAACAAGTGGGCTTACATGAAAAAAAAAAACGGAATATTTTATTTTTTCTAGTAGATTAGCAAAACCGCTTGCTTTCTCCTTTAATATATTTTTTCAACATTTTTTCCATGTGAAACGGTAGAACCTATTTATTTCTTCATTGCCTTATATCATACACTTCAGAATAGTAAGATCTAATTAAATTTAAAGAGAATATATTCAAATTTCTTGTATCTTCCACGTTGCAGATTTGAAAAATATTTAATATGTAGAGATCAAAATTGATCTTAATGGTGACATTTTGACAAATTTTTCCATTATCTGTGCTAGTCCTTTCACTAGATGGTTATTATTATTCGTTTTTCTTTTTGAGTTTCCAGTTGAGGGCTCTCTTCGACACTGTATATAAATTTGATCAATTTTATTTTTCTATTCTTTGGTGTTGTTCTTCTTTTTTTTCTTTTGATAAACTGCCCAAAAATTAAAATGGGTATTTGTAATTTATTCCTATTGTGTCACGTGAAATTTTTATCCTATTATGTTTACTGATGAATCACGAGCTAAAGTTCCTTATATTATTACTATACAGACAGTAATGCGACCCATCAGTAAACATAACCGGGTTCGAATTGGTGCTCACTTCTAAGCGCTCGTTGCGCCATATTCTCCTGAGTTGCTGGTGGTGTGCTGTTGTTGCAGCTCGTCTCAAAGGGTCATACGATGTGAGGCCAACTTCTCACAAACGATTACGAATCATTTGTGTGGATAAAGGGGTTGCCAAAACATCTTGTACTTCGTTTAGGGTCTGGCGAGCACTATGGAAAGGGTCTTGTAACGATGATAATATTTCAGTCCTGCCTTATCGTCGTAATGCGCTGAGATCCACTACCAGGCCTCCTATTGGCACTTCCAGTCTCTCGGAATCGGCCTAAAGCCCGGGAGACCACACTCCGATAAACGCCAACTGCCTCTGCGATATCCACTTGCCGGTGTCCTCGATGACTCATTCTCACAATAACATTGCAAGCTTCTGGCTCAAGATTATACTATGCCAGGGTTAAAGCGAATACAGCCGTATTGAATGGAGAAAAGGTGTTTGTTTACAAAATGAGTGATCTTCATCTTTACTATTCTAAGTAAATCCTTATTAGAAATGAAGATTAACAAATTTTTTTGTTTTTGGTTTGTACTTTCTACTTTCTTTATCCAGCTAACACGAATATATCAGTTAATTTAATTAAAATTAATAGTATAAGAATAAATTACAAATATCCCCATAAATATTTCCACAGTTTTGATGGATTTTTTATTTTTGGAAAGAGTGTAAATTTTCCATTATTCTTTTTATGAATTTAATGCATGCATTTTATAATTAATTTTTTTCGTAATATTTCCGTCATTTTAAACGAACGGAAAAACATTTTTGAAAAGTATTTAAAAAAATAAATGCAATGACAAAACAGCGAAATGTCAAGAATTTTTATTTCGGTTGATTTTTCACTTTTTCGTGAATTTTTTAAAAAAATTATCTCTTCTAAAAATTAATATATTTATAATTAAGTTATTCATAATATTTGCCTCGGTTCAACATAGAAAAACAGAAAAAATTTAGTTAAAGAAAAAATTGAAAAACCAAATGAAATAGCTAAATTCCAGTAGTTCGGTAAATTTCTTTCAATTTATATCATTTTTATTGAATTTTTTAAAATTTAGTTTTTTTAAATGATTTAATGATTTAATAATAAAGTTATTCATAATATTTATGTTATGTAATGTTTCATCATTACAAGTACACTTTTTAAATCTATTTCAACAAAAAATGAAAAACATGAAAAACTTCAAAATTTTAACCATTTGGTAGATTTTTCAAAATTTTTTACTTTTTAAATTTTTTTAAAATTGATTAATTAAATTGTATTTAATTTTATATATTTCATTTTAATTAATTAGATAACCAGTATGGTCATTTATAAACATTACTAAATAATCAAGAATAATGAAGTAAAATAAAAATGTTTTACAGATATAAAATATATGACTGAAAACGGCAGGAAATATTGCAAAATTTTTTTTTTAATCAAATACTAATGCTTTCAAAATGTAAATTTTTAACACTTTTATATGGCTCCGGAGAATATATTCTGGTTGGTTAAAATATATTCAGCTAAATACCAAAAGTTTGACTTCAAAAATTATTTTTTAATTTTTTTTTTAAGTAGCGAGTATTTATTATTTTATATTTTTATGTTTCACAATATGTAACGTTTATCTGAAATTCAACTTCATATTTAATCCTATTTATGATTTATTTATTTATAAATTATAGGTTGAGTGGAAAACCAAAAATGACAATAGTAAGTTAACAAACAGTTCTTTTGAACTTTTGTTTAGTCTTATTCTAAGTTTAATTTATCATAACTGATTGACGTTAAACTGTACACTTAAAGTCTCAAGAAGTTAAAGTTAAAAATTCAAAGGGGGAAGTTAAACGACTTAGATTAAAAGAGGAACGATCAGGCGACGGCAGGAGGTATCAGTATTTTCCTGCTAATTTCGCCATTGGAAAGAATTGTGAATACAAATGATGATGAGATATATTTTTATTCTGTTATTTATTCAAGGGCTCCTAATCTAAATGTCTCCTCCGTTCTTTACATTTACCTATGACTATTTATAATTTAAATTGAGACCTTTTCTCGCTGAATTGTATGTAAGATATATAACGCCTTTCCATCACGGGGACTTAATCTCATTAGGTATCGACGCTTCACAACTTCGAGTATAACATTAATTAAGGCAACATTAACATTGTTATACTCCTCGAACGGAACTCGCTGAAAATGAATAGAAGTTACTCAACGACAAATGGATAAAATTGCCTTTTTTAATGAAATTATTGATCTGGTGAAAAAGTTATAGTATACTACATAAATGTTAATACCTCGGTTATAAAGAATTAAAACTTATTTTATCGCTCACTAAAAAAACTCAGTTTTTCATTATCACGATAACTAAGGTAAATAATACAAACATAATTCAAAGCATAATGATTTAGTGTACTTTTTTAGAGAAAATTAACAAGCTTTCTATAATTAATGTATTTTTCTTCCGAGCGCTACGAAAAAACAATTTATATTCATTAATTTTAAAATTACGTTAAGTTTTTAATTGTTCAATTCAGAATTTTCTAAAGCGGAATAAAATTATTTATTGCATTTCATATTTTTTGTACTTAATATGACGTTTTTATTTAATTAATAATATTCAATACGTTCAACTCTCTTCTCCACCATACTGTTTTGAAAGGACGTCATTACTCATCATTAGGGCGGGCATTCTTTTAGCGTTCCGTCCCTGTAAAATTATTTATCGTCATCGCGAAAGCGTAAGTACGAAGTAAAATGAAAAAAAAAGTAAAATAAAAAGAAACATTTTTTTAATCAATCGACTTTTTGATCTCGTAAAACGTAACCTGAAAAATTATTAGATTCCACAAAGCTTCCAAAAAATCCCCATGGTATTTAAACATCTAGGGGTCCATAAAGCTTCTGAAAAATGTCCATGACAGTTAAACCCACCAAATATAAAAATATAATTTACACGTTATGAATAAACTGTGAATAAGTACGTTAAAATTTACTTGAGAGGACATCGATGTCCATTCAATAATGGTTTCATTAAAAAATTCATAAACCGGATCATTTCATAGCTTACGAAGAAATAATTTCAGACATTACGAACAACATTTCAAAATGACTAAATAATTGCTAACAGTAAGATAAAAAAACACCTACTGCTTTGAAAACAATAAATGTATAATAAAATCAACTTTATCGCAACGGATAACGGTTCGATCTGTAAATTAGACAAAGCGAAATAAAATTATCATGGGATACTAATCACATCTTCTTACTTTTTACGATGAAATAATAACTAACTTATTTATAAACGACAAGGATTTCGAGTATCCTTTTGAGGGCAATTAATTGTTGTATTAATGAAGTATTATCAATTTAAGGAACACTATTTTTTACGCACAACTTACCGAGGGAATATT
Source organism: Cimex hemipterus (assembly GCA_039619505.1). Lineage (NCBI taxonomy): Eukaryota > Metazoa > Arthropoda > Insecta > Hemiptera > Cimicidae > Cimex > Cimex hemipterus. The sequence goes on from CM077100.1 coordinate 12,050,835, forward strand.
TCAAATTCACTATACTATTGGTTACTTTCTAACGCTTTTTCACCTTTTGAGGTTCATTATACCTTACCACATAAAACAACCTTTCAGGTTTTGACCTAAATACACCTGATATCTATGTTATATAATTATAAATATCACCCCAAAACGGTCGTAACAGTCATTACAATATCTATACAATTTCGTTCTACTTTCAACCTGCTTCCTCATATCTTAGAACCTCTCTTATGTCTAAATGTAAAATCACATTTTACAACTTCAAGCCAAAAAGTCAACTCCCTATAGTTAATAAAAATATGGTTTTCGTAACTATCAGTCAATTGTTCAAGAGTGCCTTAGCTTTACAGACATAATCTGTCCCTCCTTTGGGGTGGGGGCAGTACTATTCTGGAGCGTCTACTTCACTGCATATTTATTACCTTAACCCCGCCTTATTCAATTCATGATAGTATTCCTCAGTGTATTTTGGAAGGTGTACGCAGCCAGCCCAATGGCAGCATACTAACGGTTTCCGACTCATATTTGCCATACTAATGGGTCTGGGTTGGAATCATATGCGACAGTCTGAGGGGAATTAAACCGTATGGCATGAATTACTTTACTTTTACTTTACGTACTGCACAAATCCCATCTCATCCTTAAATGAACCATCTTAATCTTTGCAGGCAGCGTTATTCTCATTCAACTGTGATTCTGACGTTGCCACTCGAAACCATCAACAACATCTCGTGTAAAAAGAAAAGGAGTAGTAAAATAAAATAATTAATCTCTGAAAAAGCACTACAATACTTACAATCTTCTCAAAAAGATCCCTCCTCTAGTTTATTTACTACACCCGACTAAAACGTCAAGAAGGCTGCTTTGTAACTTCTTACTCAAACCACTACGGTTTTATGAACTGCAAGTGTGGAGTTCAGCTTAACCTACTAAAATATGTCGAATCCATAATGATCAGAAAAATCCAATTCCATTTTATGAGTCTAAACGACATTTCCCAAGACGTCCCAGGTCTTTTACCTGGTCCATCCACACTCGAGGGTTTTGATGTCAATGAGAGGAGTTCAACTTTTAATTTACTTTATCTTTCGGTGTTCTTCATATACAATGGAAATAACCGACATCACTGTAACCAATTAACGCCGAAACCATCACCCCTAAATACCATGCCTACCAAACATCACAATATATAAGAACCAACAACAGAAAGTTCCTCATTGAAGATGACGCAACTCAACTGACTCAGTGCCGGTTCAACTTGTGTTCATGGACTTTCAGACATAACCCACCATCAATTTTAAACACAGAGACCAAAATATTCCTTTTAGTCAAGGTGTAATCCGCTCTCGTTAAAGTGCGTTTTATAAATACGACAAATCTACAAATCCAAAGAATTTCAGCAAGACGAATATTTTCAAACCTGCCTCGCTGACTAAGCCGATCTTCAATTGATTCAGTTACAGTGACGCTAGTCTTAATCCCATTGGATTACTGCTCTCCACTCTCGTTTTTATTGAATATGTATATATTTCTTATTTGACCCTTGATTGGCCTCGTATTTTCTTAAACAACGTCACTGTTTTTTTACAAGAATCGATGTATTATTGAATATTATTGTCTTATATTGCAATTTCGAATCAACTTGGATTTTATGAAGAATAAAATGTGTCCACATCAATATAGACAAAGGGAGATTCTAACCATGTGAGATACTAAACTCTAAAAAGTGAGATCAGTATTGTAAGTCACGTAGCAGGTATAAAATTGTGATTGTAAGTTAAACCTGCATTATATCTGAATTTTACAACGTACTAAAACACAAATCTCTGCAATTAAATAATTATCAACATTCATTAGATCTCTAAGTTGTATAGTATAAACCTCTATTTTATCATAGTTAGAATGTATTTTTTAGTTTTAATATAAAAAGCATTTGTTGTATTACGTAGAAAATACTGTGAAATGTTATTAACGTTCATACCGAAAGATAGTACTTTTAAGTATTGTACGGATATGGAAAATAAAACATTGTTAAATCAGTAGGAAAATTGTTCTCTCACCGCTACTTTGCGCAAAGAACGTTGATAGCGTCCAGTTTAGTTGATACTGAGGTATCCAGACGTGATTTGAAGAGCTCCGGCTGCTATTTCCCAGTTTACTGTTTGCTGTAAACTAAGCTATCCACAAAATCCTGGACGTTCCCTGACATAGGATAATGTAGGTTCAAGTTGTTGGACGACTCGTTTGAACCTCTAGCAAAACTTATCACTGTTTTTACCAAAGTATAATTTTTTGCTGCTCAGTTTTGATTTTTTGTCAATAATGAACTGAATTTTATTATATTTTTCTAAATTTCATATCATTCGTTTATCAAATTCACTAATTTCGTGGTCTGCTTGACCAATTACTATATTACAATTTACTAAGGCTTACAGTGGAGATAAAAAAATTCAATGGCACAAGCGGGATTCGAACCCACGATCTTCGGCTAGATACGCCGCTGCTCTACCACTTGAGCTATCGTGACCTCGATCCACTCGTACATCAACTTCCTGTGCTCAACCTCACCTTTTGAATTTTCCCTCGTTTTTGCCATTTTTCAAATGTCGTATAATCGGATTGGATTCTCGACGACAAATGAAATGGCCACAGAGAGCTTTAATGAAGTATACTTCATTTTAAATCATTAAATTCACTAATTTCGTGGTCCGCTTGACCAATTAATACATTACAATTAATTAAGGTTTTTTAGTTGAGATGGCAAAAAGGAGGGAAAATTCGAAAGGTGCTAGGCTTGTGTACCTAAGGTTATCAACTAAACTAGGCACAAAAACAGCTGCAATGAAAATTCCGGCCGCATTCACTACCCAACTGTACTCGATATTCCTCGTGACGGGGTTGAACCCACTCCATTCTCGTTAATAATTTGCTTTTATTCTCTAAACGTCAAGACTGTATTATTTAGTTTATTATTTGTGTAAACTGGTAATATTTGAATATTTATCCCCATTATTTATAAAAACTTAAGCTATTACTAAACTAGTCCATTATTCCAGTTATATGTTTGTTTTATGTCTATTGTTACTAATCTCTACGTGCATAATGTGCAAAAAGGTAGATAATCGTAGGTTTTATGAAAGTTGGTTTAATTTCTCTTCCAGCTTTTATATTTATGTTTATTCAGTGATATGAACTGAATATTGTTATATTTTAGGATATTTAGAGGAAGAGACAATCTTGAAAATTGCAATTTATTACAAAAAAACAAGTCTAAATAATGACAGGATGATAGCATTTTTGCAATGGAACTTCTTCGTTTGATTAAATAAAGATTTAATCAACAACAAGCTTTTCGTATCGATAAACAAGACAATATCAGGGGTAAAAAAAATTCTAGGACATGTTAAATGGAGGGCGTCAATAATTACCTGGCTGAAGCCATTTGATTTCAATCATTCAATTCCATTCCGAGTGTAACTTTTGTGAATGTGAATTACCATAAAGTTGAGGATCATCCGGCAAATCTAGCTGTTGTATTTGTAATGGGTGTCGACTGGGCATGAGGTCAGGGAAGGCAATTACTGTTTCATTGTCGGTAATTGTAACAAGTCACAAGTGGACGGTAGAAGGCGAGGGCGCTACCGCATGCCGCCATTATGCAGAATAAATGCTTGCATATATTCAGCCTTAGTTAATGAAATACGCCTGGAGCCGATTAACCGACGTCTATCCACTCTTCTACTATCGCCGGACGTGGCGATAACTTGCCGTTTTTCAGTAGATGCATTTTAAATAAATATTTAAAGAACGTAAAAAAGCTCGAAGCTCGCATAAAACACTTTTATTAGGCAACAGCGGGGTCCTAATGAAGATATGTTCCCCTGCCCCACTCAAATTACCATATTGCATTTTTAAACATTTTTAAACATCCTAATTGCCTCATTAATAATAATTTAAATAGGGAAAAAATGCAATTAGAAAAAGAAACGTCCACACCGGCCACACATTCTTTGTGAATGAGTAGTTAACAGAAAACAGTGCTGACAGGGTACGTGCACATACTGTCATTAGAGCAAAGAAAAAAAACCAATTCGCTAAATTGCAAGTTAAGTAGTTACGCGAGGTAAAATCTAAACAATTAACAAATCATCATATTCTCATCCAATTTTTACAGTGCGCTTTTCGAATCCAGTGAAGAAATCCCAACTACAGCAGGTCAAATAGTAATCTAAAAATCCAACCAGATCATTGCTTCAAAAATTTAAAATACAGCAACGGTTCTCAAAATACCAATCTGAGCCATATTCCCACAAGGGATAATTCTGTTTTACCGTATTTACCGTATATACTGTTTAAACTGCTGACAGGTGAGTACCTAATAGTTACGGCTGGTATTTCTCATACTTATAGTTCTGAGTTCGAATCCTTTGCCTTCGTAGCCTTTGTAGTTATAATGGATTGATAATGAAATTTTAACAAAACTATTGTAAGGCGGTTTGACTCCTCTTCGACGACACCGAACGTTGGAAAGAATCAATTTACTCACCCTGACCTACCAATATTGACGGGTAACTTGAACATCGAAGAATGGGGAAAAATTAGAAAAATGAAGCTGCACGAAGTTAAATACAACCAAATAACTTTTACCAAAAAAAATAATTGTTTCATCAAAACTGTTGCTCTTCCGACTCAGGTCTCAAAATGTGTATAAAAGTGAAACGACTGCAACGATCTATCCGAAACTTTACAAGGGTTTGGAACCTTATAAATTACACGCAATGACGTAAAACTCGTCGTCATAAATAAATCAGGACGGGTGATAAACCTAATGATATAAAATCAATCGTTTAGTATAAGCAAAAAGAGGAGAAATTAACCTTTCGAACAGCTGTAATAAATTTGAATTTGGATAAAATCCAGAGTTACGAATTTTTATGTTGTAAACACGACATAAACAAAGAAAAACATTTCTCACCCCTCGAATCCACCGTAACAGTCATAATATTATTTTTACCATAGAAATTCATATTTAAAGTCTTTAGATGGTGCTTGAAATGAAGCTATTTTTTTAAATTGTTTTTTCCACAAAGAAGTTTAGAACGGCTAAGAATAAAAAATGTCTCAGAATAATCTAGGCCAAAAATTTTATTGGCCATGCAAATTGGTAATTAAAATCTTTAAAAGGCGCTTAATAATAAGCAAAAAACTAACAAACATTTCAAGGGAAAATGAATTTTTAAATAAAACGACATTAAAAATGATTTTTAAAAAACGCGTCAAGCTAATCAAGTCCAAAAATGTCGATATTCTTTTCACCATAAAAATTCGCATCTAAAGGCTTTAAATGGTGAATGAATTCAGAATGTTTTTTCGACAAAGATGTTTAGAAAAGCAATGATTTTTTAAGTAGAATAATAGTACAATGAAAAAATTTCGTCAAGGTATTCCAGCCGAAAAATGTCAGTAAGCTTCAAATTGTGCTTAATAATAATCAAAATTATTTTTAAACAAAAATTTCTATAGGGCTTTGAGTATTTGATGGCCGCAACGGTTAAGGCGTTGACACGACGTTCATCACTTTCACGCGTCTTTGGTGATATGTTACTGTTGTTTATAAATGTGTACAATTAAGTTAACTTTTTTAAAGTTTTCTATAAAAGCGGTTTTAGGACAATTTAGTTATTTATCTAAGTCAAAATCAAACTGGTTTTAAAACGATTGGAGAATCAAGTAACTTTCTTTTTTATTTCCATCAATCGGAAATCTCAAAAACTTTATGACATGGACTTAATGGGCCAGACATTAATTGACATTTGAGAACTTATCTTTCTCTCTGAATAATTATTGTTTTTTTATACCCTTTACCAATTCCCGTCTACTTTTTAAGTAAGTTAATATGTTGCTTTATCAGCTTTACGATCGAGGAAAGACGTCAGCCAGATAGTCTTATAATTCAATGACAAGTTTCAATAAGTGCTCAACAGCAGACTCATCGAAAATATTGAGCCGGAATTGATTAGATTTTCAATATCGAATTATTAAGCCTGGCTTGATTATAATTTCACTTCAATATATATCATTGTTGTCGTGCGTGACGAGGTCTGTAGAAAATAGCGTTCTAATTTATATAGGAAGAGTAATTAATTAAAATAATAATAATATTAATAATAAAAGACAGCTTCAAAGGGAGAGATAAAAGAGATGAAAGAGAATTAAAAGAAGCCATCAGTGAACGTCTTTCTGCGCCTACGGATGCTGGAACCGTTACCAAACTTTTTCATGAAACCCGAATCCTGAATAATCACTATTCCAAGCAAACCATCTGGCGGCCGTCAACCCCCTACTATCTGCCACCTGAGATATTTATTATAAATTTCTCTGATACTATTTAGACTTTGAATATTATAGAGTTCATAAATCGTATTTTTGTCAAATGGGATATATTTTTAAACAGAAAAGAATGCTTAGCCCTTGCAATTTATCGGACGTTTGGCTGGAAACTGTTCCATTATCGTATCTGCCTGATTTTAAATGTAAATTCACACCCACCCTTGGGCAGTTTTACTATGAAGAATTAATTAATCCCCATTACGATTACGACAAAGCGATTTTCATTAAAAAATAACAATTCGGTGTATTTATTGTTGCGACCGGCTCGCCACATTACTCTCCAATTACATCACATTAATCATCACAACAACCGCCAATCAATTAATCACATGAACGCTTTGCAGGCACTTACCTTTCCAACTGGCTTTGACCAGGCTGCGGTCATCTTGAGTGCTACCGACGCCGTTACATAACTACAACAACATAACATATCCATGTCTTTACAGAATCTATCATGAAAAGTATATATCATCACTATAACACCTACATTAAAGAAAACTAAATATAAATAATGTATTGCTTAGAAAAAATAAACTTAATAATTTATGCGTTTTCAATTTTGATCTATTATAATGGATAATACAGTATAAAAGTCTGTAAGAGTAGAAAACCCTTTCTAAGAAAAAAATCAATTCGACCTAATTTCATTTGGTAATGAAGTAAAGACCCAGAACGTTCGTTTGAGCCTGTTAAGGACTTTCTTCATCATAAAGCTGTTCCAATCCTTCCGTTTAAAGCCTGATTTCCATCTTGTTGGCAATTTTCCGTAATAAAAAACCCCAACTGGTTACATAAAGTCGTGTGATATTGAAATAAAATAGGTCCCTCCTTTTATATAATTATGTAAGAGCGGAAAAGAAAATATGAAAGATAATACAGTAGGGTAGGTCATACGCCTTATCTTACCTTAAAACATATGGGTCAAGGAGATACTTAATATTCTACCACCACCCTTAACTCATAACATAGTCGCCCTAATAAAGCATTCGTTCTTAAACTATAGGCAGAAATGAGATTAATACTATACAGAGTAACACACCTCTGAGAACTACAAATACCTGCTAGTTTGCTCAAGCCCAATTTTCATATTAGGTGCATTCCTATTCCTTCTCTATATGGAGCCAAGGCAACCTTTCTTTCCATTCCGGACAAATACGCTTGTTGGCATCTGGATGTTGGAGTACTCGATATTCCCGAACCCCAGCGAACCCGCATACAATTCTCTCATCGTCATTCCTACTCGCTTTCTATATGGAGCCAAGGGCACGGTTCATTAAGTAGGAGACATTGAACATCTTTCATGGCAGGCATATGCGCGGGCATTGGCCAATAATAAGTATCTGTGTGTATCTGTGTGTCAATCGCGTATGGCTAATTAAGGATGGAATTAAGGCCACCTATCGAGCGCGCTTAAAGGGCATGTACTTCAGGGAAGATTCAGTCCACTTATCTTGCCGCTTTTTCTTTATTGCTGGTTTAGTATTAGTGGGATCGCCGTTAAGTCTGGATAGTGGTCCGTCTGCACGTTCATACATGCGGCCATACATCACCAGCTACACAGACAACTACTAAAAATTTTCCAGCTTCCACTCTGGGTGTCTTTCGAACAAAAATCATGATGAGGAGATCCTACATGAACCATCCGGGGGTAGAAATGTTGTAAATATAAAACGAGTGCTGTATTATCGACAAATCTTCTTTTAAAAATCAAAGTGTAATTCAATCTATTTTGCTGACATTTATTTTCCATTGATAATTAATAAAGTCAATCAATAAAATTTCGATGAAAACAATATGATTAAAATACCATATAACGCCTTCCACGAAACACCCATCACACGTGTGGATATTTAAAATATGATCGCCCATCCGAAACATTAGCTGAATAAAATTTCTCATAGGAGGGGTTACCGCGCAGTCAATAAATATTGTGTGGCATGCAAAGTAGAGCACTGAGCAAATATATTCTTCACTGGTCGATGTTATTTAGTGGGCCCCTATAAATTATTTCCGGTGAGGGATAATCATGTGGTTCTAAGGAATAAATCTTGGATGTTTGGCGAGTGGAGATTAAAGGGGGAAAAGTGGGATTCTGGACAGTAGGCATTCTCTCTGGCCCTTCCACTTCTCTGCCCTATTTTAACTAGAAGGAACATTTACGCGATGACTCCCTCAATATTTTAAGTAACGGCGTTTGAAATATACTTTTAACAGAAGCGAAGATAAATATGTAATACCATTGATTGAATTTCCATCCTACACGCATCCGGCATCATTTCTTAATCATTTATTCTTACAAATGTATTTTTCCATCTCAACCAAGACTTTAGATAAAAAGAATAATTCATTGAAATAATATGAGGCCAATTATGAGCATTAAACATATATGGCTTATCATGATTATTATTATTTATTAGTTTAAACTTCGGTAGTGTAATAATGATAATTTGATGGCAAGACATCTTTTATAACGAAGTGGTTCACATTTTAAATTTTACTCGTCGAAAACAAATTGTTTAAGGTATAACCCAATTTCAACTAATGTGTCTATCTAAACATCGCTTTACAATGGTTGTGTTATCTGTCGGGCATCCATCATGATGGATATACATGGCCGGCGATCTTTTGTACGCCCATAGAGGCTCATTGTGGGTTAAAAAATGTAAACATCTTTCTGTATATACAGGATTTTCTTCTATAGAAGAAATTTATTAAGAGTCCTTCCTACTCCTATGACAGTTTCCAGTTATTATGTGTGGATTTCCACAATTGTACATTCAAATTAGCAGCATGAAAAAATCAGCAGTTTTTCTTGAAAAGGAAATAATTTCTGATAAAGAAAGGAAAAAATCTTTGTTATTATATTTTGTCTAGAGTGTGGTTTCATAGTGTTACTATATTCATCTAAATGTTTTATATGCATTTACTACTGTTTTAAAAAGTAATAATCTCGATTGCAAAATGTCTTGGTGAAAAAACAAATTCAATTGTTCTCACCAAGATTTCCACTTATTTTAAAGTCATCATCAAGGCATAGAAATATTAAATTTATTACTACAACAGATACAAAAATTTTGAAGGGAAGGATGCTCGTCCTATCAATCAAATTTTTGATAAAATCTAGTTTCTTAATAGTAGAAAATCTAATGCTTTTTTGCCAAATATTTAAGGCATTGTACAGATGTATTCAGCTCAACTTGAGACAAATGAAAATTATGTTGACCAACAGCAACGAAAATCCACACATTTCATGACTGACCACTGCCCTGGTGTTTCGTGGCAATTCCAAGATTAAAAAGTAAAAGCAGCGCTTATTGTAAGGTTTAAGGAATTGAATCACAAAACTTTGGGCTGAAGGAATAGAAAAACTTTTCAGATTGTTTGAGGCTAAATCTTTTAAAACTTTTTACAGGTTTAAGTTTGAAAAAAGTATTTTGAACAAACGGCATGTTTTTTGTTAGATGAATGTGAATAAATTCTCATAACCCGTGGGCCTAAAACATCAGGTTTTCCAGGCTTCTTATAGTTTAATTTAAGATTCTGGCTGAAAACATGTTCACCAATATCAAGGCAATTCCTCACATTTCACAACAGACAATATGGAACCAGTATGAACCGAACCCCCACTAGCAGTAGTTGTTCGTCGGCCAATACAAGCCATTATGACTTTTTCAAAGCGGAAGAATTCACCCAAATCCCTCATTCACGCCCAAAAAGAAAAACTGAAACTAGCTCAGGGGCCATGAGAAATGAAATTAAAACCCGCCGTAAATTTCATTTATTATCAGATGAAACGAACTTCTTTCCCCACCGGATTAATCGTCACCTGATAGAAATGCTACTAGAAAAACAAACGTGACATGAAACAGATAGTGGTGTACTCTCAAATCAAACGTCTCACTAAATATGTGACCTTAATTATATCGAAATTCACAGGAGATATAAAGTTTAAGCTTTGTACATGCAAAATCTCCATGACTTCCTTTTATCAAAGAATAATTAGTAAAGCAGGTATTGAATTCCTTTTCCAGTTTTAACCCCTGAAGAGAAGAAGATCTTTTTATACAGGGCTTCGAGACCGATAACGTGGAGAACCTCAGAAAAGCAAATAATTCCTCAGCAAAGTTGTCTGTTGTTGCGATAACAGCAAAAAGGAATCACAGTAAAGGAAATATTAACCATCAGAGTTGTTGCCTATTTTAGTTTCCCAGTTAACAATAACGAAAACAGGGATAGTCCTAATGAAGAAGCACAGGCCGAATTAACTTGCGCAAACTGCTGCGGAGGCCATAAGGCGTCAGACATTGAGTGCCCCATTTCAATAGCAGTTGCAGTGAAGAAACTGACACCAAACTTCACCCATACTTCAAATGGTGGAGAGAAAACATTCTGCTCTTTCCTTATAATACCATAGTGCTTTCACAGACTGGAACTTTTTATAACAGCGTAGAACATCGACCAACTAGAAACAATGCAGACGGTGAAGATTCTGCAATATCATCAATTTGCATTCTCACCCTACTCAAATTAAATACTATCCGAGTTGCTATCTCAAAGCTGGCCGTAATCACAGAAACAATCTTCTCTTCTTTTTAACGATTTCTCCCCATCCAAGTGTATGCAAGTTATGTCAATTGAATACAAACTCTAATAAAGATGAACTTGATGAACAGGTTGATGTATTAACTAATGATGATATTGGTATTTGTGCCCTTTCAGAGTCAAAACTGTCTCCTAGTGTGGAATTGAAACTTCCTTACTGCAATGTATATAGACAAGAACGGGACTCGATGGGTGGAGGTGTGGCAGATGCCGTCAACATCGCCATTCGTCATCCATTGGTGGGACTCATTAGCCTCAGTTCTTTCGAGGCGGTCGATATCAAGCTGTTCACTAGTACTGAGCCTGTACTGATCTTCTCATTCAACAGAACTCCGAATAGAAGATGGCATGAGTCAGATGTGCTCTACAAGCTCGCATTGCGTAGCAGTCATATGGATGGGTGATTTCAATGCCAAACATGTAGCAGGGAATAGTGTATTCAGAAACTCCTCAAAGGAGCACTTCCTGGAAATGTCAATTGCCAACATTATTATCCTCAACACTTCCATTTTCCTACCCACTTCCCTCCTTCTAACCGTAACCACAGTATTCTCGACATAGCCTTCCTTAAAAATGTTTGTCGCTTCTCTACCCAAACCAGCCAATTTATTCTACCCAGAAGCCATAACCTTCCATTTATTCCAGTTTCCAATTATATACCATGCACTTATTACGGTTGACTTCGTTAAAGCTAACTGGGCTAAGTTCAAACTCATTATTTACGGCAATGTTAATCGCCGGTATAAACTACAACATCAATTCTCAATTTAAGAAAAATGTAAAAGATTTACCAGAGACGATGCAACACTCCACTCCATCCCTGTGCGTTCCCAAAATTATAACTGTAAACTCCCCCAAAATATAATAATAATGAAAATTACAATCAGTTCAAAAACAGAATAAACATCTCTTAATTTTTTTCAAACTGGATTTACAACATCTTCTCCATAGGCCCTAGCTGTCAAATCACTCTTGAACTCCTACAAAAAAAAATATCAAAAATCGAATTAGATTTCCTACAAACAACCGACGGACTTCTTACATTTCAATATTAAACACTAGCCTTCCTTTTGGAGAGTCGCTCGATACTTCAAAACATCAAAACCCTTCTGGCAATAATGAAGTTTACAATCATTCACAACAACACTACTATTCACACTTACCAAAGATTTTTAAGCAATGCTTCCACAAAGAAAAATAGGTAAACAGGTACAATTCTAGATTGTTAGTTATCTGCCTATTAAATGTAATTTGATCTGTTCCAGAGAAATAATTAAATTTGTAAAATCCCTTCGCCTTGACACCATTCATAATATTATCCTAAAAAACCTGCCACAAAAATCCATATTTCTCCTAATTCACTAACAGACTCGCCCCGATATATCGGATCTTCATAATAAGACAAACGGGTGCCAAATGTGGTGTGATCAAATCAGAGGTGCAACCACTAAATTTTTAATGAGAATCTAGTACCACGTACAGGAGAATAAAAAGGCTCTCGTTTGAATTTTCTAATTTAAATTAGATTTTAAATTTAATGAATTAAATTTAAAATTTAATATTTTTTCCTCAATAGCTTAATAAAAACTGAAAAAATGGGCTGTTTTTAGTTTAGGAAGATAACTATTTTAAGACTTTCATTACGTCAATTGTTAAAAATATTGTAAAATCTTCTATCAAACTACATCTTACTAAAAAAATCTAATACCAACAACATTCAAATGGTGGAAAGTTTGTAATTTCCATATAAAATAAAATTTAGAGGCTTTATCGTCTTGCTTAATGCAGTATACGAGTAATATTGATTAGTAGGCGTTTCACGCCGATAAACTCCGTTAGAGACAGTGTTATTAATGTTGCTCTACATTGTTTATGCACGTCTAATGTTTGTTCAATGTCTGCCGGAGTTGCAAAGGTAGACGTCAAAATTTAATGATGTTTATTGTATTTTCCTCACGCCTGATGACTGTAAATAATACGTTTGCTAGAAAGGTCGACAAACTTGAATTCAGAAAGTTAGGCGTTGGAGTACGAGCTGTACCATCAGTTCTAGTTTGACGTCCTTACAACGCCTAATTAAGATGCCAACTATCAATTCAGGCGCTAATAATACAGTTATTCCGGCACTTTCACTTAATACCGGGGGGGGGATTGGATCGGAAAATCGGTTTTCAGCAGGGCAATAATTGCGACTTTGCAAATAAAATTCACTGGTCCAGTTACAAATATTAATCACCTAAGTTTTTCACCAACCAAAACGGGGTACTTATTGGTCCCGGATTGTCAACATTCTTCATTTTTATAATCTTAATTTAAATCATCATGTGGAATAGCTTACATTTTAGACATATATTTTCACGACAAAATGGTCTCATTTCTCTTAAATCGTAACGAAAGTCGTAGAAAATTCACCCTTCCCCTAGATACAGCACTAAAATCGTACTAAAAAAATAAAACGTATATAGGATCTAAGGGACCAATATTCATTTTTTGAGATCTTACCCCAGTGCTTCCCATTTAACCATCGGACTCATTCACAGAACAGAATCCAGGGCAGACCCCTCACATTCAAGCATTTAAAATTAGATACTTATAGTATATAGTAAATTAAACTTAATTATTCTGTCCATTACTAATTAGTTGAAAGAGGGGGATATCAAATTCAATACAAAGATTAGATTTATTGGACAGAACAGGTATGTAAACTCGAGTTAAATTCAAAATTAATTATTTGAACATTATTGATTAAAAAATTAATGTGAAGAGTGAGGTTTTTTACCATGCACAATTTAATTATTTTGGATGTAATTGTTGATAGCTAAAGACGGATGTCGGTTTCAACATCTAGACAGGTGGAGTATTTAGTTTTGGTGGCTATTTAGATAGAAAATGCGAATTCGAAAAGGTAAGTTTTGGGAAATAAAAAAAGAACAGGTTTTGCTTTTTCAACGAGCCGTTGAAATTTTTTGTTTTCCAACTGAGCCAAAAATAGGGATAAATATCGAGCTTGAAAGGAGATTTCAAGGTGGTGTCTCAAGTAATATCCATCAAAAATTCGTATTCACTTTAAGGTAGGTAGGTTGGCTGTGGATCTAGGGAAGTAGAGCAAAATGGACATCTCCAAAAATCGAAGGTGTTTAGATATTTCATCAATCTCACTCTTCCCTTGCAAAAAATAATCATCTCATTCATTTTCATGAAAATATGTAATAATGGCAGTATACATCGCCATATCTCATAATTGAAAAAGATGGCCAATTTGACATTGCAGTCTATCAACAGAGAAAAACGTCAGAACGTAATTAACGTAATTAATAATTTGAACAGAATCATCCAAAACGTTTTTAAAAGAAGCTAGCATTTATTCCACAGTAAAGTGAAGAACACAATGTCTGCTGCCGCAGTCCTTAGACTTAACTTATATTTTAGGAATCCCTTAGATCGTTCGGCCAGTCATTGCTTTCGTGCACGGTTGGTACTAGCCAATGCAAATAGATCAAGGAACTTCAGTTGTAAACAAAATTTACAACAAATGGAATATTTGATCGAACTGTTTGAAAGGACTTTCGTGCACACTGAGCTTTACACTCATCGGTCTCCATAAATCCCAAATCTAAGTAGCTGACCTGGTACTAACACTTTTTAGGTATTCCATTTTCACGTGCTTTTGGACTTTCACCTGCTCGCAGACTTGTAGAAATTGAGCATTCCTGAATAATGAAATTTCTAGAAAACCGAACTACCACAAAAAAAAAAAAAAAAAAAAAAATAGAATGAATAAATAAAAATAACAAGCTTTCTTTTTGAGTACGCATTGTTGTGAATTTTTTAAATTTTATTATATTCATTTTAGTTTATTTTTGTAATTATTACTTTTTCTCAAAGCGCGCAGTGGGCCATAGTTTAGGAAGCCCTGTCTCATACGATTGTAGGGATGGGATCTGTTGTTCAAGGCAAGACTATTAGCAAATTAGCGAATAGACTGTGAAAATTATTTAGTTTGATTTGAATACCAGGCGGATATTTCTGAGACATTTGAAACAGCTGAGAGCTTAATATTTAATTAAGCTTGGTGAAGCAACTGACTCACGACGCCAGCAGTTAACCCCAACAAGTTAAACGCGGGGCGTTTGCACTGAATCTAAGGAAATTGGATTGAAAGGATTAGTGAATCCAGGTAAATGCAGTCAGATTTCGGGTAATTATTATTGCTGTTTTTTCAAATATTTTGATGGGGGGGGCGTCGGTGGCCGCCATGCTTAATGCGTTGACACGGTGCTCATCACTATAAGGTAAAGGTCCCGAGTAATCCAGCATTCCCTGCATTCGAATAAGACATTATGACATTCGATATTATGATCTCTTCTGTTTTCTGTTGTGAATTCCCGTACAAAAAAAAACTAGTGTAAAAAAATATTACGAATGTAAGTAGTAGTTTTAATTTGATCAGAATTTGAATTGTGTTTGGCAATATTTTCGAACTCGAAACTTTTTTCTTACAACCTATGTATTATTGTTAAAATTCCTTAGTCATAACTGTTCCAAATGCTTTGCTTTACGATTTTAACAATTTAAAGCAAAACGCTGAAAAGGTTGAAATTCGGGCCGGCATTTCGTCAGAACTAACATTGAATGGAATAAATTGTTTCTAAGTTCAGCCTAGAGAAAAGTAACGCTGTGTCTATGGAAAAAAGGATTGGTTTAAGCACACTGCTATTCGGTCCCGGATATAAAGTAAATTAGTGGGTTGGACACATCAAAATGCTTTAAAGGAGAGATGTTTCTACAAAACGTCCGATGCAACTGTCTGCTCATGGCTAGTGCATTGTTCTGCTCATCGGCAAAGGATGCAAGGTCGTTTGGAACATCCGCTGAATTTATAAAATATACGGGAAATATGTCAAGCACACTACGTTGCCGTTGTTTACCACTTTCAATTAAGTTCGATTAACATGATAGATCCATTCTTAAAAAATTTTAAAATTATTGAAAACTTATAACCTAAAATTATTAATTCGATTTTCTTCAGTGGTCTAATTGCCCAAATTACTTATTTCAAGTAATTATTCTTTTTATGTAAAGTTTCGGCTGAGATGAACAAGTTAGTGTCACTAGCAGGATTCGAACCTACGACCTTCGGCCCAATACGCCACTGCTCTAACCACTTGAGCTATTGTGACTTCAAAGTCTTCTTATTTTTTATATTTTTATTTTCTAACAAGTTGGTAGGGAACTTAAAATAGTATTATTCTTTTATTTTGTGATCTGCTGGCTTTGATAACAGTTTGGCCTAATTTGTCTATTGTAATTGGACTGGCTTAGGACATAACATTACGGTTTTATAAAATCGATTGAAGAATGGTTTCTATTCTATTCTTTTTCAGTATTGTAATATGTTAAATTGTATTCGAAAATAATATCATTGATAAAAAATGTAATTCCGTTTAGAAATTTTATGGAGCTAATAAATACTAAAGCTTTTCCCTGATGTCGTCCTATTCAATTTTATTATGCTTATTGTGCCACTAAAAAAGCACAAGTTCTACATAGATTTAATTGCTTCATTGTTAAATACAATTAATTAAACCTATCCCATTGTAAAAAGTCTTTCAATCAAGGTAGGTATGGATAGGTTGTTGTTTATGCAAAAATATCCAATAATTCTGATTTGATTTGAGCTCCGGTTAACTTCTACATTATTATTACATCGCAACACAAAAGTATAAAAACCCAAAGTATAATTACTTTAAAAACACCATAATTACCATGCATTTGAAATATTTTGATCATCTTCATTGCAGACGTAATGTAATACTTAAAATGAAAATTGTTGTAATTGTTATTGATGTTCATCACATTGTAAATCGAGTTAGGGCGTACAGGTTTGCGATGTTAAAGATGGAATGAGTTTAAACATGTTCTCGAGAGTGTGAAGTAGGTCACAAATATTTTCTGGTTTTCCTGACGAAAAGTATACTAAGTTGGCCTTGTGTGCGAGATGGACGAGGAACCCTGGCTTTGCCCCTTTGGTCGACATATGTTGCCCCTGTAACCCTTGTTTTCCTTACCCTCCGACAAGCAACACGAAAAAAATGTTGCCAAGTAGAAAGGCAAAACGCAATTTGAGCCTCTTTCGTTCCGATGGCGTTAGATAGTAAAACCGCTCTTTATTACCTACATGAAAAAACGAAAAAAACAACAAATGACTCAATCCCCGACATCATTTAACATTGATGAACCCTTGGCCAGGACCCATGAAGGATTAACTTTAAATTTATGACTTTGGATATGATACCAGTCCTAACTTTCTCAGTCACTTTTGATATTCAAACTTCCCAGTATCAATTTAGTAGACAGTTAAAAAACTTCCGCCTACATCTCCGACCTAAAAGTTCGATAAAGTCAGATCTAAATCCTTTTTATCGTCCAAGGACTTCGAGGACATTTAAAACTTGGCGAGTATAATCTTGATTTAAATAAGTGCTATTATCTCTCAAGTTTCTGGGAGTCCATTCAATGATGCATGACCACGGTTTGCGGTAAATTTAATTCAATTATTAGCGGTCAGCATCAAGTCACAGATAATAAATTCGTATGAAAAATTAATGGCACATAAATGCTCATTGATTGTTAAAACCAAGAAAGTTTTACCTACATTATTTTCATCTAATACAATAGGCTTAAATAAATTACTTATCATTAAAGAAGGAAAATTCACGGTCAGTAGATAAACTTCTAATAAAAATATTTTTTAACCGTGTAAGGTTTTAATACGCCTGAGCATTCCGTTGTAATGAATAAAGAGTACAACCCCGTTTTAAGGGAGGATATGCCAGCTGGCTGGTCTTGGGGCCGTCAGCACCAAGTTACGTACGTTGCTAGATGTACACTAATATAAAGCCAAAGAAATTCATTGGTAAAGCAAAATATAAAAGAAGAAATAGTTCTTAATATTTTTAAAAAAATTATATTCAGAGTGCTTTTGTGACGAAAAAAAGAATATAGATTTTATTTAAAGCTAATAACAATTATTTTAATTTAATTAAAAAGACATGAGAGGATCAATCTTGGGGGGAGAAAATTGTTATCTATTGAAAAACGATGCATCATTAATTGGTGGCTGAGGGATTTATTAACGTAAATTAAATTGTTTTTGTAACTATTTTTTGGGGGAAAAGGGTTATATTAAATTGCCTTTCAATTGTTTTTTAATCACAAAAATGGTTAGAACGATTCCAAAAATTCACCAGATTTTTACAAATGCACGAAACTTTATAACCTCCTGGTTAAATAAATTATAACTGTAGAGATAAAATTGAGCGTTAAAATAGGCATTATTTTAATTAAAATTCATTCATATTTGTCTCATTCATTACCACACAAAATCAAAAGTTTTTAACATAAGCTGGGAAATGAGGACTTACATTTTCGAATTTTTTTAATCAACTTTTCGGCCTGCTTTACTGGTAGAGATTTTTTCGTGTTTGTTACTTTTCACGTATCTCACCTCATTCTGAAAATTATGTTCTTATCCTATGTAAAAAAATGAATTATATATATAACAAGTCCTGATGCATGTACATAAATAGGAAAAAAACTATGTTATAAAAATAATTTAAAATACATAACTTTTGAACACGTGAGCAATATTCTTTGGTCTAGACTACTACCAAAAATATTTCATTGAAATCAGTGTTCACAGGTGCGTCTTTATAATAGTCTTTAAATTGAAATCTGAAAGATTTCATGAAATACTACAAAAAAAAACCTGCAACGTTTGAATGTTCAGCCTAATCCTAAAAGAAACTGTTCAGTTACTTTGGTTTGGGAGGTTTTGATTGAAATACAGATGATAATTTGTGATACCCTGTATAATCTAATAAAATATTCCTTCATGAACAATCGACTCAATCCAAATATGCACTTACATAAAATACTTGCATGTTCGCTGTCAAACTGTACTGATACAATTGAGTAATTTTAAATTTAATGAAATATCATCATTCAAATTTTAACCGATTACCATTTCTGTTTATTTCCATTATTTGTTTAAGAAAAAATAATTTGAATTACTCCTATGATAATAGTTCGATTTTAATTGGCGTTATTGGTTCGTTGATAGTTAATTACGAATTTATGAGAGAGGAACATTTATCCCTCTTAATTTTCAATAGGAAAACCCTCGAAGAGTTCTGATTACCTAACGCTCGCTAATTCAATAATTAGGCATTTACAATTTTATTACATGAAATAATTGATAAATTGCAAACGGCTCAAAGTTATATTAACTAATTATGTAAATCCTGAAAAGTTTTCAAAATTACAACCATAAAACCGTTTAAATACGAGACGGATTACTTTATACTAGGAATAAAAACGATAATTGTGCAGGTAAAAAAGTCGACTTTTTCAAACTAGAATAATTAATTGTAAAGTTTTCCAGGTCGCATTTTTCATACTTTTTAATTTAGGTTTGCAGAAGTGGTCTTACTTCTGAGAGAAATTGCATAAAGGAGCACTTAGGAGAGACAAACACATTATGCCCTCGACGAAATGAGACCTTTGTTTAATTCAGTTTCAGGGATTGCCAAGGATGTGTATGACGGTAATTTTAATCGAGTCGTTTGCCGCTGCGTCCGTACTATGCAGATTGAGCAAAGCAGATGGCAAGGTGGCCGTTTGAGAAATTATGCGCCAAAGGGGCGAGAGGCAGAGCGGGTTGTGTCACATAGGGTCAGATTCTCTCTCGTTGACTAAGCAAAACTCACCTAAATACAACTACTTTACAAAAGGCATAACAGTCAGGGCATGTACATTTAATTGAGTACGCTCGACCGCTAGAGTCAAAAATAGTGCCAAGCTTTAAACGCCACGCTGTTATCTTTTATTGAGTAGCACGGCCGAGATTAACAATTCCGGTTTACATATAATAAAAATTTCACTTTTACAATCCTTTTCGCCAGCCAGAGCTTCCGAGAGTAAATTATAGCCGCTTAACTATTGTGCCACGTAATTTCTCAAGGAAATGACACGAAACTACAATGAAATTAATTTTCAATACACACCCGCAGTATACCAGTTATGCTGTGAAGAAAATTTACATAACTTAGTTATTTATTACCCAGCCAATCTAACCTAATACATTAAATCCGCAGTTAGTCATAATGAACCGTAAATTTTAGTCGTTACGGAAATGCATGCATGCAACGGATTTATTGGCCGACGTGAGTGAAAAATCGTATAAATTAGACTGTATTAAACAAAATTCTTCTTTAACAATATTCCACAGTGGCCCATTATTAAGAAATCAAATTAGTTACAGATAGGCCATTGACACAGATTCATAATAAATCTATCGTGATGAACACCATAACACGTTTTTCCAGCCGTGACCATTCGCAAAGGAAGAATGGTAACTATTTAATAACTAGTAATTAATTGAAGAAAAATTAATAATAGCCAAGCCGCTGTAGTAAATTGACTGAAATATAAAAGTGTGTGGTGATTAGTGACTATCAATCGATAATTATTCAGATGTTATAGCGTGGATGCGGTCTAGTGTGATGAAGGTTTCAGAAAAACATTTTATATATTTTGTATTATATAAATTCACTTTTTTCCACATCATACATTTATTTGTTAAATGTAAACAATGTTTGTAAATCCCAAGCACTGAAGATGATCTCAATAAAGATCGAAAAGTTAGCACGTCAAAGAAAATGTTTTTCTGAAACCTAGAAAAAACCGCATCTTATGATTTCTGAATAATTAAAATATAAAAAATTCCGTTAATTCGTGGGCTGCAAAGAAAATGAAAAAGAGATAGAATGATCTTAAAATAATTAGGCTTCACTTGTCTCACATGGCCACTTTCTGGCACAACTACAGCAACTACAGTGCCCCTAATGTAACGAGCCAGTGACATTTGATTGAAAACACAACAGAGTATCCAAATAGCATGACAGCCTGTTAACCAGGTTTAACTATTGAACGTATGAATGAGCAATTGGCGGAATATAGAATACACCGATGGCCTCTATATTTTTTTTCAAATATAAATAGTTTAGTATGTAAATATTCGAGTGAAACATTGACAAATAACTGTATTTATCTGCGAGAATGATGGAAGTGTGGGCATGTATAGTGTTTTACGTTTTTGTGCGAGCGATTATCGGTTATTTTCTGAATGCCATGGTAGCCGTCACGTAGTATGGTTGTTTTTAGTGGAATGATATATTTATTCAAAAAGTGATGTGATAAAATGTGAATGGTACGGGGGGATACAAGATACAAGGGTCCCATGACTAAGGAGCTATCAGATAAAAAATGCAAACGATAAAAATGGCAGAGGAGAAACAAGTGAAAACATGACTGAGAGCCGACTATGATCTTGCTGTAAGTCGGAAAAAAAGATTATTACATACAGTGTGAATTTAATCTATGTTCCCCTCCCTTATTTTTTATTGGGTAGATTTTTAAATCATAACACGCGTAAACCTTAATTTTTGTTAGTTTCTCAATACCTAAAACATTTTGATCTCACTTCCCCGAATACCGATCTACGACTAGGAGCGTAACTATTTCGAATGGCAAGATTGGCGAATAGCGCATTAATCATCTTTTGAATTTTTTCCAATTGATATAATTAAGATTCTATACCGCTATCCCAAAGAGTTATATCAAAACGTTTGGGCACATAAAAAAATCAAATTTAAAGTGTTTAGGGATTTTTCCCAAAAATACCCCAATATAAAAATGGGGGGGGGGAGACCAGAACTGTATGTAACATATTGGGTGACGTGTCCAAATGTCGTTTACATGACTACGTTTTTCAAGTTTCAAAATTGATTAATCTTAATACGCTAATATTTCTCATTTTCTGATATGAAAATTAAGTGTGATTAGATTTTTTTAATTAGAAAAAATTAAGGCTTTTTTCATCATTTACCCTAATTTGGAGAATAGCAATTCATATTCCCGGATTCATCAGGTCTTTTATGAAAGTTAGCCAAAACCTTTCAAAATCGGTTTAGAAAAACACTACACACTGCAAATCCTTTTAGCTTAAATTCTTTGTAAACTGAACATATCAAAATACGTAATTCAAATATGGTTGTTATGATAGCTTTCCAGATAAATTATGGTTGGAGCCAAAATTTCCAATATTGTAGGTTGACATTTAATTTTTTACGTTTAAATTATTAAAAATAAATTCAATCCCCTGATGAAACGGATGACTAAGAAAGTGTTTTTCTATCTTTCAAATTTGTCTACCACATACTAAAATTATACAATCTATATAATTGCCTTAATTTTTATAATTGTGTATAATTGTAAAAGGCTAATATCTCATCAATTTATTTTTAAAAACCATTCTTAGATTTTTGTTTATATTTCACCTTATTTGTCCTATAAACGTCAATTAGAGTTGGATCATAAAACTATCGCATGAAGTAAAGCAGGCGGAACGATGCTATTTAAGCTTGCGATGTGGCATTGTGTGATCCGTGAGTAAATGAACTGTTGACAACGGTTTGATCGAAATTGATGATCTCCAGTCCGTCTATCTTCCCTGTTCGTTCATCCGTTTTGGCATTATCATCAGCAAGACTCGGGCCGCTCCATTAAAAAGCCATACAATGTAGTGATATTACGTGATATAAGTGATAAAAAAATAAGGAAGGTGGTTTAATGTGAAGTAAGCTTGGTTCAAAAGAACGAAGGGGAGGCGGTAAATTGACCTTAAGCACATTTCACTTGAAGCTGCAAACATGGAAATTGAAACGCGCAGAGTACCTGCATCAGAGTCAACATACTACGGTCATATACCCTGTTATACAGATAGCCGTACTTAATTTAAAAAATTTGTGGTTAAACTTGTCGATTAGCAAAGCGTATTACTACATTTTTTTAATTTTTCTTTTTACATAATATATATTTTCTTAAAATTAATATATATTATTTCACAAGCAGCAGTTGTACATAACTATTCAAAACCGTCTCCTCCCCCAAAAAGATTGATTAAAAAAACAAATAATAGGTAATTAAAATAAATATACATTATTACAATACTTTATATGAAATTTCCAATGTTAATTTAATTTCAATTGAATTCCTCTGTTAACCTAGTTCTCTAATGACATGCTCCCACTACTAGTCTAACTTAATAAAATCAGGTTTCTCTCAATCCCTCCCTTTCACGCTGATTAATTACATTCATTCCAATAAATTAACATAAAATCCACTCAGACACAACAAAAACCTATATAAGAGCTATACAGTTAAAAATTCCTATAGACCTGATGTATCCGAAGAGCGTTCAACCGCCATATTCCAAGGCTACGCACAGATACTATGACATGCCAAAATATTGTTTACATCGTAGTAAATATTTTGGCTAAGGCTTGATAGCATTGTACATTGAAAACGTGCTCTGCCGTTATTCTACCCTCCCGTAATGGGCATCTACCCACCGCTTTTCTTTCAGGAGGTCCTCGTGCGTTATTCTTGTATGACCAATATGTATTCTTGTCAGTATGGGCAAAAGGAAAACCTTTGAGTCCAGCGGGTTTCCATTCATCTTTTACAACATTTCAAACTAAAAGCTTTACATTTTCTATAAAACTAACTTTCAATGAGTTAAAACATAAACAAAATCTATTTTTGATTTAAACAATTATGTTTCACAAATTATATTAATAGTTTAATATGTATAACTGCTCTTCTATCAATTTTCAAATTTAGGATAGCCTTAGACTGGGGCTTCCCAAATTGTGTTCAGCAACTCCTTGGAGGTCCGCGGTCCTCTAACCTCGGCGAATTCGAAAAAAATTACAAAAATAAACGTAGAATGAATAAATATAGTAAAAAAGTAAGAACAATGAGTACTGAAAACGAAAGTTCTTTATTTTGTGTGTTTTTTTAGTGTGCGGTTGTTTAATAATTTGTTGGATACGTGAGGAGCAATCGAGAATGAGGTAGTTTAGGAACCTTGACCGCACGAATCCACCGAATAGTTATTTATTTTCATTTATTCATTCTACGTTGCACACGTAAGCAAAGTAGGGTAAGTGAACGGACAGGACTTCCTAGGAATTTCATTGTTGTTGTGTTGTTGTTGTGGGGGGAGGGTTATTACTGGTTCGTCAACCGGGAACTGCTGCTCTACCTTTTTGTGCCATTCTCATTAATCAGTATGAATCGGTGGGTGAAGTCAGGTTCGTTATGGAAACACGCAGTTTCTCTACACAGCCAGAAAACCGCTCAATTACAATTGAAGAGGCTGAAGAACAACCTTCCGATCAAGACGTTTCTTACGACAAGCCAAAGAATAACCTTAAGATGAAGCATCTCAGCAGAATCCAGCATGCTAAAGTTCTATAAGTCTCCGAATAGTTGCAGCTCAAACAGCAAGTGGAAGTAGAATACCCAAAAAGCGTGAGTATCCCGACAGCTTCTTAGATTTGGGGTTTATAGAGTCTAACGAGAGTAAAATCAGTGTGTGATTTGCGGGCGTCATTCCATACAGTTCAATGTTTCCAGTTAAATTGCGTCTTCACACACCTAAAACAACAGACTGATTTTTTGATGAGGAAATGCACTGAACCTGTTGCTTCTCAAACCGTAATTAAAACTCATGCAAAAACTTAATGATCTTACTAAAATCGTCTTATATGATAGGTTATCGAGTGGCAATAGGATTATCGCTGAAACCGTCATAAAACTCTGTTAAGGATATTACATTTGAATGCTTGATGAAATAGCAGGAAAACATCTGTTCGGTATCATAATCAAACAATACTATCCAAAGACGGATTCCTGATTTATCGAATAATGTGAGAGAAACGCTGTTGTCTCACATCCAACACAATTCATTTTCCTCCAAATCGACGAATGAACTAATATAGCGGAGTTGGCT
Source organism: Cimex hemipterus (assembly GCA_039619505.1). Classification (NCBI taxonomy): domain Eukaryota; kingdom Metazoa; phylum Arthropoda; class Insecta; order Hemiptera; family Cimicidae; genus Cimex; species Cimex hemipterus. Next base: position 12,075,739 of record CM077100.1, read on the forward strand.
ATTTTATTGGCATTTGTCCCGCAACAGGTGCCGAAATATACCATTTGTTGGACGATTTGTACAGCTAAATATTTTCCATGATATAATTGCATTGACGTGTGCAAGGAGAGTTCAAAAGCAATGACGAACGATCAGAGTGGTTACTAAAATAAATGATAAATCTAATAAATACTTATAAATAAGAACTGATTTAGCAATGAAGCAGCCTCTTTTAAGAATGTTTTGGATAAATTTGTTCAAATTACGAATTATTTAAAGTCGCAGCCATTGAAGTCAAAATTTTTGACAATACAATGTGGTCAAACCGTTTGCAGTTTAGACAAAACCAACCAGTCTATATTCAAGTGTATACGAATATTTGATAGACATTACATCAAACTCCACCCTGAAATCTACTAACAAGTCCGACATTTACCCCATTTTTGTGTCCGTCAGGTAAACAAAAACTTTGAACAGGTTGTTGAAAAAACAAAACGTGTTATTCTTCCATTTGACACAAATTAGCTATATTTGTCTAACTATACAGCCACCAAAACTAAATACTGTAGATGTCTTGATGCTGAAACCAACATACGTCTGCAGCAACCAAAAATTAAACCCAACATTCTCAAATTGTGCAGTATAAACAACTTCACCCAATTCATTAATCAATAATGTTTAAATGATTAATTTTGAATTTGGCTAGAGTTTTACTTACCCATAGGTTATGTCTAATTTGTTTTTGTATTCCAGATTTTGTACATGAATCTATCATTTGTTTACATAGTGATATCCCCTCCATCCAATAATTAGGAATGAACTGGATAATTTACAAAAATTTTAATTTACTACATACTATAAGTATCCAATTTTAAATATTTGAATGAGACGAGTCTGCTCTGATATTGTTCTCTGAAATAGGCCAGCTGGCTAAAAATTTGGGAGCCGTGCCTTAGACTATAGTTTGATTAGTCTGGATCAAGGGGAATTTGTCTTGAGATTTTATCCCTTGGACCGAAGCCAGAACACAGGTGCATTTTGGTGGGCTCTCGCGCGAAACGATTCGGTTATCCATTTAGAAGGCGTGCCAAGAAACACTTTTGCTGAATACAGGTAAACCTTATTCCTCTGAAGATTGCAAGACAGATGTTCATAGATTGATTCTTTTGGGAGATGACTCGGAGGTCTTCATGGAACAAGGAAGAGTAAGACTGCCACCTTTAAAGTATAAAAAGTGAGGAGCAGAATAAGCAATTGTGTAGATTCCAAGAGGTAAATTTAACATTTTACAACCCCAAACCTCGCAGAAAGTGAGAAAATATTGAACACAATCTCGTTCAGGAAGGTTTTAAAAATTTTGTGTTCGCTAAATTACTGAGGTCTTATTTTTTGAATAATGCAGTAATCAACGACTTCCTTTGTGATTCATTCCAGTGGTTGTTAACGAGGCGAAGAAAAGTAAGGCGCTCTGGAAACATATACAATGGGGCTGGTAGGTACTTCGTGCATTTCGTGACTGAACCATTATTAATTGCTTTTATGCGAACAACTCCCGTAATTCACCACCCGGTGTGGCCGAAAATGCCCAAGGATAAATAAAAGGATAGGCTCACCGGCAAAGAGGACAATTTTCGTTAAACATAACACCCACAGAGATTACATACATACTTAGAACGTGTTCAACCGTTTAATAGCATACAATAAATTAACAAAGCTAAAACTGAACGATCTATTGAATTGCCTAAATTAATAATTTAGCGCTCCCACGTTAACCGACTGTTTGCAAAATACATTATTATATCGTATTGTCACATTACATTCGTCAGCCTACATCCCTCTTCAAAATAAATTGTTGTACATTTCTATTAGAAAATAAATAAAGTTTTAGTTCAGAATCACAGGAAAGATTTGGAAAAGGTTCTAACGAAACTAGTTTCCTGGACAAATTGTAAAAGGATTAAATATATCCGATATTTATAAGATCAAGGATATAAGATTTTTAGTATCAAAGCGATATATCTTAAAATTGGATTTTCTACTTGACCTATCAACGTACTTACTGAAGTGTCCGAAATCGTCGGTGTCAGAATTTCTTTATAAATGTTTCTAATTGAGGTAAAATAGTACAAATTAACTTTTCACTTTGTTCACCAAGTAGATTACACTTGTAGATTTATAAAGTGATTTGTTTTAAACAGCCCTGACACTGAGTTTTAAACCATTTGAGAACGTGTCAGTTTTTTAAAATATCATTTTTACAATTCCATCTCGCGATACATGCCAAACCCTGGAATTCGGGCTTATCTTTACAAAGCCAACATGAATTTTGGATCAAAACCCAACTTGTTCAGAATTGGTCACTGGGGTGAGGGTTGTATGACGCCCTCGGTACAGTTGAGGTTAAAAGTTTCTGTCCCCAGGGCCACAAGACCTCTGTGGTCACTGTAAATCAACCTAATCCTAAACATAGGCAAACCGGACCGACCTTCCCACCACTTGGTCTACACTCCGCATTCACATTCCTACCGCAACTTCCTATTGTTTACAATTCCATACTCTATGTACTTAAAATCTGTTGATTCTTTCATGTTTTTGTTTGGTAATTGGTAGGCAAAATATCTGTTTGTAGATTTTGTTTTGAAAAGAATCATCCTCGTGCAATTAAAAACACTAATATCAACATACAATTAATATAAACAAAACGAGTTGAACCAAAATGTAATACTCACCTCATTTTAATGATATTTTTATTCACATGTACAATTATAATATTTTTCCTGGCCAAAACTTGGAAGAGAACCGGTGTAAGATAGAATTGATTAGCAATAAACACTAAATAAATCGTAGCCGGAGGTGCACTTTTAATTAAACCTAAAAAATATATAATGAACATTTCATTACCTTTTGATGGCTACAACAATAGATTTTATTATTTCCAGAAGATATACTCTATTGTAGGGGCTGACGCTTACGTGGTAGACGCAACCAGGTTAGAATTTTAAATCACACTTATAAAATAAAATACAAGATGGCTATGGGCAAAGATACCAACATTTGGCAATTGGTCGCAAGCGTCATAGTTCTACAACTAATTAACTTCCTTTTTTAAGTTTGCAAAGCTAAATTGTGCAAATAGCCTTTTTTCTGAATAATACTCGTATACTCGCGAGGTGATTTTCATATTTTAAACTGATAATGTGCCTGAAAAAGTGTTAGAATTGTAATTAGTACAGCTAAGAGGAGTACTAAGAGCGAGAGCGAGAGAGAGAGAGAGAGTGAGAGAGAGTGTGTGATAGAGAGAGAGAGACCAAGCGCGAAAAAGAGTGAGAAAAACTGAAAGTGTGAGCAAACTTGAAAAAAAGAGAGAAAGGATCTCTGTGAGAAAGCAAGGGAGAGACAGATATAGCGAGAAAGATTTTGAAGAGGTGCAAAGAACATCAACCTTAATGTATAGCGGAAATTGAATAATCAATTACATCATAACTAAAATTCCATCACGTCGTTATGCAAAAACTATTAAACAATTTATATAGACAAAAACAATATGAACAACTGAAAGGGGATCTTGAGATAAGACGGGAAAATCTATTTATAAAACACCGTCTTTTTTGGTCTTTCCTTTTATAAAATACAGGCAAAAAGATAAAAATTACATTACGTTTTACCACGTGACTGTGTGATTAAAAAAATTTGTTAAATTAAGAAGGCTCCAATTTTTTCAGAAATAAATAGTACTTGTTTAATCAAAGCAAGTGTCACCAATAGACAAGAACTTGAATCTTTTCGCAGTTCCAGTTTCAAAACCAAGGCATTAGAGAAAAATTATACTTAATTAAATTTTTTATTTAATACAGGTTAATTAAGTAAATTTTCAGAATTTCATATATTGTCTTATGGCGTTTCAATTATCGTATGATCAAGATTCGATTCTCTGCGATTTATGAAGAGGCCAGGGGGAGCAGGTTATTTATTAGTGGGTTCGAATTCCACTGGTGACGCTAGATCTTTCTTCTCACCAAGGCCTTAGATAAAAAGTTCAACTAGTTAAAATAATTATGACTGCTAAAAACACATACACCTTAATTAAAATTTTTACGGATTATCATAAAATTGATATGTAACGACTAGAAATAGTTTAATTTTAGTTAGGAATTGATTTGCGTGATCCTTCACACTTGATAGGTATATTAAGGGGCGTCGGTGGCCCTGCATTCTAACCCGACATCATACTTACAAATTGGCTTTTTTTCAAAATCACCGACACCCTGAGGGTTTATATGACCTCTGCTGAGAAAAAAAGTGGATTAGTGTTAAGAGTTAAAAAATTACAGTTGTAGTCTAGTGTTTAATTTCGGAAAGGAATGTGCCATTCTTTCAGAATACCGCCTTCTCCATCTAGGCTGGGAATCATTCTGAAAAGATCCTATCTCAATAACAAACGAAAGTCTAAAGCTCTTAGGAAAATTGCAACCCACTTTCGGTCATATCGCTACAACGTGAAATAATTAAACAATTTAATTGGTAATTTTCCCTCGGTTCGTTATTCAATTTGATTTGTGCGCTTAATTTCTTTATTTCCTTAGGTTAAGTCAGTCAGTATTTAAGTGATCGTTAAAAATTAAAACTTTTGCCACGATGCAAAAAGTACATTCGAGTTATCTTTTGCTTTATTTGTTTAATTTATTTTCCTTTTCAGTGCTATATCATCGCTTTGTTACAACTCCCGTAAATCCATAATTTTAGTTATAAAACGCTAATTACAAGTAAACGTCGTTTGTCGCAAGATTTCTACACTAAAGGGATAACGACCAATTTTCAGAAGAGCCGCCTATTTTTCCCTATTTTATCTTTAACTTAACATTTCAATTGATTTAAATTTTATTAAACATTTCCTCATCAAGAGAGTATTGACTTTCTGGTTACTCATCCCACTTTAAAATTTATATTATTTTACCAATTTTTCAAGGTGATTTAGTCGTTCAAAGTGAGATTGAAAAGTTGGCATTTTTAGGTAGCCGATTTTAGAAAAACTATGCAGTCTAATAAAACTATTGTTTTTTGTATTATTTTCCATAGTATAATACGAATTAACGGTTCACTCATGGTTTTCAAAAAATTAATCTTTCATTTTGGTAAAAAGCAAAATTCAGACACAATTTTAAACCTTTCTTTTATTGAAATATTAATTCCCAACTCCTGTGTGCTTTGTAAATACGTTCTTGCTAAGATACTTTGCTAATATTATTCTACAAAATGAAGAAACGAAAGCTTTTTGAGATAACTGTAACGAAAAGCGCAAAACCTATGGTACACGAACGTCCTTGCAATATATAATGCAATAAGCTGATAATGTAATAGCATTACCCTCTGATACCTCTTGAAGTATGAAGTTGATCGACGAAGTTTCAGTTTGAATGGCTTTGACATAGAATATACATAAAAGTTCAGTTTATTCAATCTTCGCAACGAATGAGGGTTGCAGGTGCATCAGACGTTGCAGGCGCATCAAACGTTGCAGGTGCATCAATATATGATTTGCAACTATCAATAACTTATTTAAATGTCTTCTAATGGGCAGAATATCATAGGACCAGTTCCATTATGTGTTCGTATGATGTTAGTTTTAACATATCTATTTAATGCTGCAATCAGACTGAAATACGTTCCCAGAATCTGGAAATTCGCAGAGGTCATTATGATAAAAAAAAAAACCAGGAAAACCGGCTAACGAGGTCAAATCATATAGACCGATATCTTTACTAACGACAGTGTCTAAACTCTTCGAAAAGTTATTATTAAAATGAATAAAACGCATCGTTGAAAAAAAGAAAATCATTCCTCATCAATTTGGATTCCGAACAAGACACTCAACAATAGACCAAGTTCACCGAGTAACAGATGTAATAGAAAAATCTCTCGAAGAAAAACAAATTTGTTCTGCTATCTTCCTTGATGTCTCGCAAGCTTTTGACAAGGTCTGGCACGAAGGACTCATCATTAAACTAAAAGGTATGCTACCAAAGCAGTATGTCGATATTATCAATTCGTACCTAACTGACAGACTGTTTAGAGTCAAACAAGAAGACTAATATTCAAAATTAAAAACAGTAAATGCAGGAGTGCGACAAGGTAGCATATTAGGTCCACTGCTTTACTTGTTACACCAGTGATTTTCCGAAAATAGATGGAGTAAAAATTGCAACGTTTGCAGATGACACCGCGGTGATATCACTAGGACCGACTATCAACCATTCAACCAAAATCCTCCAAAATGCATGTAATAAGATAAACGAATGGACAAAAAATGGAAAATCAAGCTAAAGCAACATAAATCAGTTCATCTGATCCTCACAAACAAGAAGCTGGACCATGTTCCGTCGCTCACAATCGATGGAACTACTATACCATACAGCAATACAGCTAAATATTTGGGAATGAACTTAGATGCCAAGCTGAGATGGAAAGAACACGTGAAGAAAAAAAGGACAGAGATAGGTTTAAGGTATAGACAACTATACTGGTTGATAGGACGTGGCTCCAATCTTGCTATACAAAATAAAATACTATTATATAAACAAGTCATAAAGCCCATGTGGATATATGGTATACAACTATGGGGTTGCACCAAACATAGCAATATTAAACTCATACAAACGCTCCAAAATAAAATCCTACGTAACATGGTCAATGCACCTTGGTACATAAGGAATAAGGACTTACATAGGGATCTCAAGATCCCTGAAGTCACGGCGGAAATACGACAATTTGCCGCCAAACACCAGGCTCACCTCAGCCAGCACGAGAATGTGGAGGCGTCCAAACTCTTACATAACCGAAACATGGTCAGAAGATTAAAACGAACAAAGCCATATGAACTTGTGTAGATAAAAGGGAATAGTGAAATGTAAATCTTATTGTACCAATGGGTTTATAAGAATGTAAATATTTATTTATTTTGTAATATTATTGTAAAATTGATGGTTGGTCTAATAAGACCAGTGTTGAGAAAAATAAAATAAATTAAAAAAAAAGATCTATTTGTTCAAGCAAGATTAAAAACGCATACGTTCTGTTCGGCGCTTTGCTTCATGTCACCATTTTATAAGAGAGAAAAAAAACCATGGGCTCCTCATTT
>CM077100.1:12154276-12191747 GCA_039619505.1 Cimex hemipterus
GAGTAATCCTGTAAACGTAAACAGAATATTTTATATAGATTTTTTTTAATGAAAACTTAAAATCCTGCATTATTTTCCGGACAACCCAATAGTTGTATTGATGTTGTTTAATTTATTAAAATGGTTATAAGAGAAACTTTATGAGATTAAAATGTTTTTAAATCTACCTATTTTAATCCAATAAAAAATCCAGTGAATAATAAACCGAAAAAAACCTTCTTGTAAAAAATCCTTGTATGTCCAGTCATTGCTGGTTTGATCTGTGGTGTTTTGGTATTTGTCAGCATACTACTGGCAATAAAATGTTATGTACATGAAATGAATAACAAACGTCTTAAGGGTGCAACTGTAGTAATACGACCAGTGAGGCAGGTGGCTAAAAGCTTTCCATACCTACATCCACATCAAGTCTAGTCTGGATCACCTAAATATTCTAAAAAGCATGGATCTATAAAATAGCTTGACTCTTAGTCTATAGGCCATGACAGGCCAGTGCATTGGTTACCAAGACGGTCACTACGCCTACGCCAGCCATGGGCTTGGCTCCACACACGGGGACAATAAATGTTCCAAATCTTGTCCCCAGATCAGGCCAGCATGTCTTCAATGGCCTATGATTGCTTAATTTCCCTGTAACGTGATGGATAACGAAGTCTAGGAATAGCTCCAGCAGCTTAATCTTTGGCTATGGTACATAATGCCTATTTACTTGTTATTAACAGAAACCTGGTTGGAAACAACAAACAATCACCGACCAATGTTGGCCCACTGTTTGGACACATCACCTATCCACTTCGCACTTTCTTCGTGCATATTGGCCTCCTTTGGTGTGTTTAAGTGAGACCACTCCCAAAACCTTTTCCAATCTTAGCCTATCCAGCCATCAGCCCCTCTGCATAGTGAATGGGGCCCATAGAGTTATGCTTACAGGACAATCTCAAGTAAAACAGATATTAAAAATAGGAGTATTGACAAATGATCTATCCTGGCACTGCCGTGCTTTAGCTGGGAAAACTGCGGTAGGAAAGAAAAGCCATTCGTAAAGAAAATAGACCTAAAAGAATAGTGTATTTAAGAAAGAAAGGAAAATATTCCAGGAATATTATTTGTAAAGCTCAGACCCGATAAGAAAAAGTTTACATGCAAAATGGAAAATCTTTGATTGTAAATATACTACTACCCAAATAACATGTTTCGATTTCATGATGCGATATGCGCTTTATAAAGTACACATACGTAACCATCACGGGCACAATACAAGCACGCTTAGAAAATTGGACTTTTTTATAGAATTTGGAGATTATAAAGTATCATGCTTGTCTTCATAAGACGGTTTGGTGTTAGGCAATGTTATGATACATTCAAAATTTGAAAGAAGAAAATGAGGTTTTACGAATAAATAAAAAACCTTATATTGTGCATTTACTGTCTTTTTGTGTTTGGTGTTGAGGAAGTTATACATTTAAATTTTCTTTCACGAGGGACCACAGTCGTTGAAACAAGGCTGGTTACATTCTAATCCCGTTTCCAGTTGCAAAGTGCCGGAATTTATTAATTCGATGATCTCATGAATAAAATGAATACCATGGAATGTAGCCTGGAAATCAAGCCGTAATTTATGTGTGGAGAAGTGGAGAGTATTCCAAGTTAATCCGCAGACTCGTCCGTTTTTCCTCCTGCAATTTGAGTTTCCCTTCCCCCTAACCGAGAGTTAAACGGCCCTCTCACGGCTAATCCAAAAAAAACCTCAATCCCATACAATTAACTTTATTACCATGTGTGACAGTGCAGGTGGGCAGGGATTATTATATTTTTCGTGGGTGTGCGGGCTGTCGACAATTCAACGGATGAATAGAACTATATGCAAATCTGTACCTTTCTTGTTTGCATTCGTTTTGGCTCGTGCTCTGTGTGTTCTTTTTCTGGCATACAATTGTAAAAAAGCTCAAATAAATAAATGGATTACAGACAATATTGACACGGTAGCCATTTGTATTTTTAAAAATAAAAATCTCATATAAATATCATACAAAAAAAACTGGAGGACAAGTGTAATTTCAAAGAACCAATACAGACAAGGGCAATAACAAGCGGTTACGATTTATTGAAAAAATAATAAAAAAATAAATCAAAATTGCGATTTTATTCGTGTCAATTGGTCTACGGTTAAAATCCATCAATTTAATAAGCGTCGAAATTAATTAATTAAACCTAGAGGCGTTGTGTACAAAAGATTTTAATGAATCGAAGTTTACGTTGTTTAATACCAAAACAACAACAATGTTTTTTCCCTCTATTTATTTCTTTTTATTCTTGCCACAGACGGCTAACGGCCAAATCACCGTAGGATGATAGGCCCTATGATGAAGGTCTAAAGTAAGAAATGGCCTTCCATAAGGTCCACTCGTGCTGTTAATCAATTGACAAAAATTTTACATACTTTTGTTAATATATGACGAGCAGTTATGGTTAACAGTGTTTTCGTAAGGTAAGTATCATTAATTTGATGAAAATTTGACTTTTATAAAAAATTGTCGATTTTTTCAAACTTAAAAATTTGTCGTCAATCGGTAATTATTCAGAGATCGTGAAATGCGGTCTGGTATGATGTAGGTTTCAGAAAAACATTTTCTTTATTGTGCCAATGTTTCATCATCTTCAAGGCCTGGGATTTACAAACATTGTTTACATTTAACAAATACATGTGGAATCTGTAAATCCCAGGGCCTGAAGATGATCACCATAAAGAGCGAAACGTTGGCACTATAAATAAAATGTTTTTCTGAAACTTACATCACACTATATCGCATCTCACATTCTCTGAATTGAACTTGAAACGTTTTTCACAAACTATATATTATTGTTAAAATTTCTTTAATGATAACTGTTCTTAAACTTTTGTTGATTGTAAAAAATAAAAAATAAAATTTTTAATATTCCAAGAAAAGCACTTCTTCTATTTTCCAACGTCGCTATGATTATAGCTGAATCGATATCACTTGAAACCAATACTCATACAAATTTGAAATTTAAAAATGGTACCTCTTAAAAAATTCAAACAAACGGAACGTTAAACAAATTTACAGAAATCCCAATAAATAAGTGATTAACTATTCAAAGATTTATCGGCAAAATCCAATTGTAAACACAAAAGGAAATTTTGTCATTTATATTTTTATATAAATATACTTTTATTTCTATTTAACTGTAATCCTTTAAAACGGACCAAATCTTTTTGTACGATAATCATCGGGGGATTTTCGAAGAGATAATTAAAAAATATTAAGGGCGGCCACTGTTCTTGCCTCTCAGTGTAGTAATGTATCCTTAAACGGTTCCGATAGGGTGGTTAGCGGTGAAAACCAAAGGGAAACTTCTTCCATTGGGAAGTATTGCGTGTTAAAAGATAAGGAAACACGAGAACCAAAGAGGGAAGGAGAAAAGAAAAAGATCCTTCATTTCCTTTAATCTCCCATTTGGGGATTTTCAAGGAGAGCGGAAGGACCCATTTATCCAAGATTACTTGTTGGTTTTAAGACTTGGGGACATTTTACCAGCTGGAAAATCGGTTTAAACGGCTCCGGCACTCCCAAAAACAGGGCCTGGCATCAACAGTCAGGCGAAGCGGAACCTCCTTCTTACCAGCAGATTTATGTTCTAAGCCAAAGTGAGCCTTTAACTGCCATAAAATATACAGAACAACAACTTCACATTTAACTCCTCGTAATTACTCCCTCACTTGTTATATCAATTATTTGGAAGATGGTCTTTTCATAATGATTTTATTAATGGACTCCAAACAGATAAGGAAAATAATACTCATAAAGCAACCGGGGTAAAAGATGGAAAGCTTGATGGAAATAAAAACCGTCTGCCCTTCCTGTGAAAACATCCCCTTCTTATTTTTCTTTTGCTCGTTTTTAATTTATATATTTTCTTTTTAGTAACTTTTAATTATTAACCTAAAACACAGTCGTCAAGTGATAAAAGACCACAAAATTCATTTTCTGAAAAATAGGCCTCTGGAAGGAGTTAGATTTATTCAAACGTTTTGTATTTAATCTATAGCAACACGTCGCTGAAAGCAATGAAGTAACACTTATTAATCGATTTAATCTTCCTACAATCCTATATTAACAAGACATCGACATTCATAAAACGAACCGAGTAAGTTCAAAGCTTTTTTTGATTGAACCAACAATATATGAATGATTTTGTTCCAACTACCTAGTAGAGTATTGTAGTATCTTCCGTTTAATTTTATAATTGCATCCTCTCAAAATTTCTCAGGTTTATGAGGGATCCTTCTCAACGAGCGTTCCACCGTCCTCAGGTGAATAATATTTTCATTGAAAGAGTTTTCAAAGGCAGAAATACAATCTGAAGGTGAATGTAAGGAAATACGGTAGGTAGAGTACCACATATCAGCCAAGCATCAAAAATCTCTGGTACGACTGCCGACCTGGAGGGGTGAGCGTTATTCTGGCAGAAAACAATTTTTAGATGCTGCGAGTTTTTAATTAATCCAATTGTGCGCTATATCCACTAAAATTAATGGATTGCTGAAGAAGTTAAGTTAATGGAGTAAATATAATGCCACCCAATGTACAACTGATGAAATCAGGCTTTTGGCGTTATCAGTGTGTCACTGTGTTTCGTTTCGTGTCGTTAAGAATTGGTTAGTTATGACAAATGCTTAAATTTTCGTTTAGTTTCGTTGTTAACTATGCGATAAACTTATTATAGATATCTTTTTCCCACGAATTTCCTCTCTGAACATATCTTGCACAAAATAATCACTTTTCATCTACAGTTATGCATCTTTGGCACTTTGAGTCTGACTTATTTTTTAAAAAAGCTGTTTTTTAAAATTAAATTTCCTTTGTTTCAAACAAATCTTAATACCTTATAAATAAACCAATTTTTGATATCTTATTTGGATGTAATTATGCTGTTCGATTCGTTAACGGTTGGACGGTCAGCGGTTAACGGTATTTGTGACGACACCTTGAAATTTTTTTGTTTCCAAAACTATAAACAAATCTTGAGGTACCTTTTTATACGTAATTCGGCTTTTAGGTTATGGTAAAATTGTCGTTGCGTTTTCCCCAGTCTTTTCTTTTTTAGAACATATCTTATAAAAAGACACACTTTTCATCCCCAGTGATCGATCTTTGTAAAAAAGAGTGTCGGTGTCATCGAGTGTGGCTTTTTTGTGGCAAAAGCTTGAATTTTCTTGTAAATGTTTATTTTCCTAAACGATAAACAAATCGGTGATACCTTCTTGCGATGTAATACTGCTTTTGGAGTTAGTTAACGGTGGTCGCTGCGTCATATCTTGTGTCGTTGGGTGTGGGTTATTTGTCATAAAAGCTTGAATTTTCCTTTTGTTGCTTGAAAAATCAATATATCTATGATTTGTTGACTTTTGAAGGTATTACTGGTGTGTAGCTGGGATAACTCAGGTTTTCCTGTTTACTACATTTCCTTTGGATTTTCCTCTCTGAACATTTTATCTCCTGTGATATCTATAATGTTTTTATATATGGTTCTCTGCGATGTCATATATTGCTGAGTGTGGGTTATTTGTGATAAAAGCTTGGATTTGGTCATTATCATCATTGGTTGAATAGAAACGCTTTGCGTCTTCGAAGTGAAAATTTCTGCTTCAGAACCGAGAAAACTGCTTCCTAAAAAACCTGCCTGATTTCCTTTGTAAAAATAATGAATCCATTAAATGACAAAAATGTACCATTTTTATATTATAAATTACCAAAACTCCTAGTAAAAACTCTCACATGGAAATGACGAAAAACACTTAAGAAATCGTTTTTCCGAGGGTGTAAATAGTAATGACTAAATAGCTATTGCTTCAAACGACAAGAGGGACAATTGTTTCGTATGGCTGAAAAATGCGACAGACTAATTTTACAACCCAATGCACTCTACAATTAATTGATTTTAGATTTTAAATGAACGGCTTATAGTAGTGATGTTTTTATAAAAATAAACAAATTTCCTCTTTGTGTATGTTATGGTACTAATTGAAAATAGCCTTGCAAAAAATTCACAAAGATTAGAAATCTAGAGAACACAGTTAACCTTTGGTACGCTTCGCTAGAGATTTTATGGGATTCAGGATTACTCGGAGGCATGGGAGTTCCAACTTTCATAACAATGCCTTATGATGTCACTGTCGTGTGAAAACTTTTAATTATCTTCTCGCGTCGGCAAAGACTTTACAGACATGCTTTTTACTGTTAATATCCTTACAACTCTTTCATTTAATTGTTAAGAAACATACGCCCTAAACTGTCACCAAAGGTACACTTACTTACATTTACCATAAGGGGGTATAAGGTGATGAAATAATGAAAAAAAACATTGAACAGTGATTTATTAATAAAACTTAGTAGTCTATATAAATAATTTCAAATTCAAACAGAAATATATAGAAGGATGAAAAAACGCTGAAAATTACAAAGAAATGTGGAAACGTTTATTTTTCATTAACTCACCTTTTGCAATAGTTCGCTTGTAGTTCGAGATAGTTCTCTTTTTTACATCCATTTAAAAATTATTTAAAAAAGTACACAGTTATCTTCATTGTGACATTAATTTATTTTTAACTATACAAATATTGTATGTTTCGATGTTACGTTTGACTTGGCCCTCTTACATTCTTAAAAGTTGGTTATGGATCTCGAATAAAATGTATCAATGCGGCTTTCACTCGTCATTGTATCTTAGGGCTTATTTGTTTCTTACTTTACTATTGTATATCACATGTATTGACATAATACATAAAAAGATCAAGGAAAAAGTAATTTTTTCACAGTTCTAATGTAAAATGGAAAGAAGAAAAATTGTAAGTAAATGTTTATTAACCGTGGAGATCATTAGAAATAGTTTCAAAGTACTGATAAAAAGGAATTATTGGACAAAGAAACTGACTTTTTCATTCTTTTCAAATTTGTAATATCTGTTTTTATATATATAATATATATACAGAATAAATAAAATTAGCTTGGTACTGTCATGAAAATCACGACAATTTGTTTAATTGATTTTTTGTTTATCTTTTTTTATATAGTAATTTTAAAGTAAAGTATTATTGTTAACAAGGAAGTAAAGGTTATTTAATTTTCAATTCATTTAGAAAAATCTTCTTTTGTATTGTTTAATTTGTCAAGTCAAAAAAATTTTATTTTGATTTGTATTCAAATAGTTCATTTGCCAAAGTAATAGTTGGAAAAACTAGCGCTGCTTTCGCCATAACGAGTAGTAGCTTGAAAGCAGTCATAGCAACTACATCGCATAGCGTTTACAGGTTGGCAAAAGAAATATTTTAATTGAAATTTTTTTAAAATATTTTATTTCGAAAACTTGAATATTGTTTGGTTTATTGTTTTAAAAGGAATATATTTTTTGTAATTCGGATTTCATTTTATGGTATAATTTCCACTGCGCAGCAAGGATCTGCTGATTATTTTTCTTTTTAATATTATCTCATTCGGCAGTGTCCGAATAACGATACCACATACCTTCATTACAAAAGAAGGTACGGACGCGGGATGACCGAGTTATATGAAATTTTTTTGGGTGATCCTAGGTCGAAAAATATTGGATATCCAACCGTTCTTGCCAAGGAGCATAATTTTACAGAAATCACGTAAATTTTTAATAAGTTTCGCGTTTTTCGCATATTTTTCAAGGTTATCATTTAATTCGATTTGTTACCAAAGATAGAAAATAATATACAATTTCTTACTAAATAAGATGAAATATAGAAAATTTTAGAAGATTCGGTAAAGTAGGCTAAAAAATTTATTTAACCACCCATCTTTAAAACTTTAAATTCTCTTTTTTGATAAAAATGAATATATATTTTCATAATAATAACAATACTGTGTTGCTATATTGCTGGAACACTAATTATAATTCAAATTGTAATTCAATAGGTAGTTTCCTTTATAATTTTTTATAAATTAAGTAAAAAATTTTTTTCGAGCACAAAACAAGGGTTGATATTTATTTTTTGAGTCAAAACAAACAATCCTGGAAAAATAAAAAAATATGTTTTCTTTTGGTTTTAAATTTTTGCCTTCCAAATGCTACCGAATATTTTACCAAAATCGCAAAAATCTATACAACTGTGCAACACCTCTATTGCTCTATAGATTACATAGAGAAAACAATTGTAACAAGTCCTCTAATTTCGTGGTCCGCTTGACCAATTAATTTGTTAAAATTAATTAAGGCTTTTAGGTGAGATAAAAAAATCAATGGCACGATCAGGATGAAATGATGACTGTAAAATGGCAAAAAGGATGGAAAGTGCAAAAGGTGTGATTAAGATGGTAAGTTGGTGACAGAGTGTATCTAGGTAACGATAGCTTAAATGGTAGAGCAGCGGCGTATCAATCCGAAGATCATGGGTTCGAATCCCGCTCGTGCCATAGACTTTTTATCTTAAAAAGTAACTTTGGATAAAATCCCGAAGAGTTCTGAATTATTTTTGGATCAGCGAGAAAAAAAATTACCACTGGCAAATCAAATGAAAAATGCTGAAATGCTTTTAATTGAGATAAAGACTTTAATGGGTACCGAAAACGAATCCGCTTTTTTAATCAAAATATTTTTTGGATTGCTATATTTCTTCTGTTGGTTTTTGTAATACTTTATGTTTATTCTTACTAAACATGATCTCATATTGATTTTCTTGTTTTACATAAAAATACAAAATCGGCAACTAACCTTGAAATGCATGCAACAAAGACAGTAAAATATATTTTAATAATGTCACAGTGTTTTAATAAAACATACGGTAATTACCTAAGACATATTTTTTGTCGGCTCAGGGGGCCCTGTTTGGAAGAATCTAGTGACGCTATTTTTAACAACTTCTAAAAAACAAATTAATTTGAAATTAAAAACAATGAACAGGTGCGACGTCGGCTTCGATTAATCGAATACAAACAGTGGGAGGGGTGATAAAGCCATTTTCTTCGGGAAGTGGTCTCCGGAATTAATAGCACGACCAAACAATAAAATACAGAGGATATTGATATGTTTTATATTATTTACATCTGAATTTTATTTTTTCAAACCAACATATGTTTTGTATTTAACCCATCCCGTGAAGATGACCCGAATGAGGGTCGGAACTTTGGCAAAAAGTGTTTTCCTAAATTCTTCATTCCTGAACGCTCCTCAAGACCTCAACCAATTATTTTTAAAAAGTTAGATCGTTAAATAGTTACCATAATGGCAATGAGGAAGATAGCGATGTTTAGTATGAGAAACATTGGAGGACATTTTGAAAACCATATAAAAAAGCAGGTTAACTTTTTTTACTGTTTGTCTCCCATCTTGTTTTAATCAAATGTTAGAAGTTTATTGTTTTAAAACATGTTAATTTTTATTCTGAAGAACACTGTGTTTCTTTGGTAATACGTTATTTAGACTTATGACGAACTTGTCGTATTATCGAGAAACTCAATAGATTACGACGTTCATTTGTGGATCTTTCCCCGTTTAAAAAATAGTGACAAGGAATTATCAAAAAAAAAGATTGATTGCAATTGTATTTACAAATGAACTTTTTAATGAAATATAAAAAAAAGGAACAACAACAAAAGAATGGCGGCTCTGCCGTGCTTCAGCACATTAATTTTTAACTGAGAAACAAAATACCAAACTCATTAATTAATAAATAAAAAACAAAATAAAACACAGGCTCACTGGCGTTGAAAAAAAAGGTGTGATGCGAGACGATAAGGGTGGACGATGTATCGCAATTTTCCTCAATTGGTTGATCTTCTGAACTCAGGAAGCATCAAAGAGAGACTGACTGGTTCTCTCCATTTCCGACGTGTTCGACGCTTCGCCCAATCAGATCAATGCATTATAAATATTTCCCTCCTTGGGAAAAAAAAAAGAAAAAAAAATTCCTGTACTATGCCAAGTACACTTGTTAAATTGAACGTAGATTATCAGTTGTGGTCGTTCTTGTTTGAGTTGACCTTGCCTCTCTTTTCCATGGTGATGTGGTCGGTGATAAGTGGGTGATGTGAGTCCTGGGAACTTCTTCAATTGATAGTGCCTCCTTTTTCCATGTTGATATGTTTGGTTATGCGTGAGTGATGTGAGTCGCCGGGAGAAGTTGAAGACTGTGAGTTCATGGAGTTGAGCGAGTAAGTGTATTTCTGTAATTTATTAATTAATATGGTTTGGTTCTATAATGCAAATTTTAACTGATGGAGCTCGCCCTATTTCTTTTTTTGTTATTTTACAAACTCTTCCATATTACATTTTTTTAATATTTATTTGTTTAAACCATGTTTTAAATTTTTTTTTGCGAAAATTTAATGCTTTTGAAAATTATTTTTAAGAGTTTCGTTATTGATAAACGATTACAATAAATAAAGATTCTGCGATAAAGGATATCAATGTTTATTTACATTTAACGGATTGCACTTAATCCTTAACAATGTTACTGTCCTGTAGGTCTAACGTTCAATACCAAGATGAAATTACTTGTTTGGAATCGTTATTAATACATTATATCATGATTAGCATATTAAAATTAAACGAGAAGATAAAAGGTATAGCTTAATTTCTTTAATATATATTTATGTTTTATAAATTTTCTTTATAATTGATTGTAATTCGATATATTCCTTATTATTTTTCTTTAATTTGTTTTGATTTGGATTTAAGTTGCGATATGTGAGCATGAATTAATGTTTTGGGATTGTCGATTCCTTGAATTAAATATGAAACTTTGTTAAATATCTTAACTACTTTATAGGGTCCAGTGAATTTTGTGCAGAGGGAAGCCTGAATGTTTTTGTCTTTATTGGATAAAATATATCTTTTGTAGAAGACGATGTCACCGATATTTGGAGTGGAAAGATCTGTATTGTTTTTGTAAGATTGCATTCTAATTTTGTTTGCTTTTAGGAGATTTGAATAAGTTTGTTTTAAAAGTTCATCTATTTCCGTTTGCGTTAGGTGTTCCACATTCTTTTCTATGTTTAATTTTAGTGTTAGCGCATGTTGTAAATCCCTTCCCAAAAATACTTTTGAAGGGGTCGTTTTGATAGTTTCGTTTTCGGCAGAATTTAGAGAAGCAACGAATAAGAACAAATTGTCTTCCCACTTTTTTTGTGATTCACAATGAAAAGATCGAATGGCCTTTTTAATACCTGAGATATACCTTTCAGCTAAATTGGATTGTGGATAATACCCGATATTGTTAATATAGGTTATGCCTAGGGAAAATAAGAAATCTTTGTACTCTTTCGATCGAAAACAAGATTGTCTGTCCGATATTATGTGGGTAGGTAGACCGTGTTGTTGAAAAATGTGGTTTTTAAGAATTCTTATCACAATTTTAGCGGTTGTGTTTCGACAGGGGATGGCAAATAAAAATTTACTAAAGGCATCGACTGCGACGAGAATAAATTTATTTCCTTGGCTTGAAGTCGGCAACGGACCAATAAAATCCAGATAAATTTTCTCCATTACTCTACTTGGTGGAGAGCTTTCCAAAATTTTTGGATATGGATTGTTGTTAGGCTTGACGCGAGCGCAAATATTACAGTTGGCAACTCTGTTTTTTATATCCGTGTGCATATTTTGATACGTGAATAAACTTCTGATTTTTGCAAGTGTTTTTTGGAAGCCCAAATGTGTGCCAGATGTACCATCATGAAAGTATTGAAAAATCGGCTCTTTTAACGTATCAGGTATGACCAATCTTTTATTTTGCGGCGAGTCAGGAGGTACAAAATATATCAATCCCTTAATCTCTTTATAATTTATATCTTTGTGTTGAAGTTTGTTTGTAAGAAACGGATCCTTTTTTTGAAATTCGCCCAAATTGCTAAATAGAGAAGGTAAATTTTGCAAAGGTGACGTGAAGCAAGAAAGTTCTACTTCAATTTTGTGATCATTGTCATAGTCAGCCTCTTTATGGTCTTGGGAGTCGAGGTCTGTTCGAAATTCTGAAAATCTCGACAGGTAATCAGCAACATTATTATTCTGTCCCTTTACATGTTTGACATCGAATTTGAAAGAATCTAGCTCTGAAATCCACTTTATTGCAGGGTTACTCATTATTTTTGATCTGTCACCCCTCAAAAACAATGCCAAACCAGAGCAATCGGTAAGTAACGTGAATGGTTTATGTATTAGATAATGTCTGAAGTGTCTTAAATTTGATACGACGGAGAATAATTCTTTTTTGTAAGTTGTGTATATTTTTTGTGACCCTGTCAACATCTTGGAATAAAAGGCGACTGGTCTTATTTCTTGATTTTCATTCTTTTGTGCTAACAGTCCTCCAATTGCAAATGTCGAAGCGTCTGTATATAGATAAAATCGTTTATTAAAGTTTGGAGTTATTAAAACAGGTGGACGAGTGAGTGATTCTTTCAGTTTTATATAAGCATCGTTACATTCTTTATCCCAGATTAATTCCGCATTCTTTTGTTTTAATTTGTGAAGAGGAGCGGCTACCTCTGAAAAGTTAGGAATGAACCTGGCAAAAAAGGAACAAAGTCCGAGAAATGATAAGACTTGCTTTAGTGTTTTGGGTATTTTTAGGTTTTCTATTGCTGTTATCCTCTCTGAGTCTATCTGTATGGCATTATGTGAAATTTGGTGACCAAGATATTTAACAGTTTTTTGAAAAAGATTGATTTTTTGTGGGTTAAGTGTGAGCCCATTTCTTTGAAGAATTTGTAATACGTCTGTGATGTGTTTTTTATGGTGGAGCTTGTTTTTTGAAAATATCAAAATGTCGTCTAAGTAATTCCACGTGAATTTGTATTTTACGTCCCTAAAAATGTTCTCAAGATATTCAGTTAACGCTTGGGACCCTAAACTAAGACCCATGGGTACTCTTTTGAAGTTAAAAACTCCATAAGGTGTCTTAAAGGCAGTGTATTGTTTTGATTCCTCTTCCAATGGTAATTGGTAAAAGGCTTGCGACAGGTCCAGGATTGTGAAGTATTTTGCACCATTTATGTGATTGAATATATCTTGGATGTTCGGTACAGGCCACGCATTAAATTTGATACATTCATTGAGTTTTTTATAATTGATCACTAATCGCTTTTGTTTTCCTTCTTTCTTGGCAACTAAAAACGCGGGTGATGACCAAGGCGAATGACTGGGTTCTATTACATCTTGTTCAAGAAGTTTATCTGTGATATTTTTCATTAATTCTAAATCTATAGGATTGAGTGGATATGCCGCTTGATTAATTGGAAAGGTATCATTTATATATATTTTTAATTTATAATTTTTTGCTTGGCCAATTTTTTCTGTGAGGACGTCGGGAAATTTATTAATAAAGTACCTTTTCAGATCATTTTGGTGTGCAAACTGAGGGTTTACCGAATCAGAATCTTCATCTTGTTCCTCCAAAGAATCTTTTTCAAAAGGCAACGTTTCTTCATCGGGAGTGTTGTATGTTTGGTGATATTGTGTTAATAGTGAAGTGAAGCAGTTTTTTACCACATTTGGATTATATTTATCTTCTGTCAACAATTTGTAAGTTTTTAAAGGGTTATATAAAAATGAAATTTGTTTATTTTCACCATCCAGTATCATTCCTGATTGCTTTATAAAATTGAATCCAATTATTAAAGGTACTGGCATAGATTTAATGATAGTAGTTTTTATGGGCCATGATTGTGTGAAAAACTTTATTTTTAATGTTGCTTCTGCTATAACATCGACAGCCTTCCCTGTAATTGACATAATATCGGCTCGGTTTTGGAAACTAATATATTTGAATACTTTTTTCCCTAAGTATTGAAAACATTCTTCTGACATGACATTAGTTGTGGAGCCGGAATCTATCAGTGTGGGTATATTTTTTTTACCGACATTTATCATTATGAATGGTAACGAAGTTAGATTAAATTTATGCATGGTTGGTGGTGGGGCTGTCGTCTCTATTAGTTTTTTGACTTGGTGTCATTTTTGGGAGTTGAAGTGATATTATTGTTTGAGGCGAATAATTGTTGTAGTTTTAAGATTTGTTCTATATTTTTATTAAGAGATGCAAAGGTTTGTTCTTCTTTCAACATTTTGTTTTTATTTCTTTGGTATTCGTTATTTTTATTGTAGGGCCTATTCCTCATAGGATTACCAAAATTCCTGTTTCTCGGTTCACCTGTATCTTTATAATTTTGATTCGCGAAGGTATTACGTCTAGGTTTTGAAAATGTATCATTATAATATCCGTTTGTTTTTTTATAATTTGAATAATCGTGCTTGTAACGTCTCGGTACTGTATCGTTATATGCGTGCCTGTTATATTTGTTATAATTTGAATTACGATATCTAGTTTCCTGTCTATTATCATTCCAATATTTATTGCCGTTATAGCCATAAAAGTTATTCTCGCGATGAGCTTGATATTGCCTGTAATTACCGTTTTCTGAAAAGTTATTATGTCTGTTATAATTGAAATTAGGAGTGATATTTCTCTCAAATCTACTAGGATAGTATCTGTATCCCTGATATGGATGTGTTTTCAATACATCAGCATACGTGGGATTGTTGAAATTGGGTGCTGTATATTGTTCATGTACTCTTATTTCTATTTCCCTGATTTTATTGTACAACTGACTATAATTTTGAATGCTTTCTGTATTTCCTAATAAAAGCAAATACTTGGGATGAATAGACTGTGTAATATATTTTACGTTTTCTGCTTCATTAAATTCTTGAAACATTCTAAGTAGTTTTATCTGATTGTCTACATAGGAACGTAACGTTACATTTTCTGATTGAGGAACGAACAAATGAGTAGTTTTTGTTTGTAAGTATTGTTTTGGAGACATCCCGTTTTTCATCAATGATTCGGAGAATATTTCAAAATTGTTGCGTGGATAAGCTACTGCGTTATACAAAAAATTAGATGCTAAAGGGTCTGTTTCTCTTTCTGCTAATGTGAGTAAAAATTGTTTAAATTTGGACTTATTTCTTTGAGCTATAGGAGCAAATTGTATCAAAAAGGATATAATTGTGTTCGGGTCATATAATTTGAAATTTGGCAATTTTAGTAATTTCTCCTCCAAGGTTGGTGATATAAAAATTTTTGAATGTTTCCTACGCTTGAATATTGGAGTAGATGTATATGAGTGTGGTTCAGACATATTTGAGTCTTCTTCTGATTTGTCTATTATCGAATTTTCTATAGTAAAGTCTGGGAATTTATGTTCAGGTTGTTCTAAAAAACCTTTTTTATGTTCTGGCTGAGAGAAAGTAGAGGAAAATGGTAAATTTGCATTATTTATAACTTTTTCTGAAGAATTTTTTAGTTCTACATATTTTCTAGCGACTTTATCGAGTTGTTTGGATTCTAATTCCAATTCACCGAGAGCAATTTTGAAATTTACTAAATCAATATCTTCCGTTAAGGTTTTTGTTACATCGACGGTTTTTGGCAACAAGTAATTTCTCATGGGAGTCGTTATATCCTGAGTCTCGGTTATTTCTTTCACTGTCTGATCAAAGATTTGTTTTAATTTGTTTAATGTGTCTACTTCTATTGCAACTTCTGGGTCTGATAAGTTAGAAAAAAGTTTGTCTTTGATAGTAGTCAACATATTTTCCCGTATCGCAGAATGCATGAATGATCGTGCTTGTTGCCTACGAATTTTGCTTTTCCTGGTCATGCTTTTATCTTTGTTTAATTGATATTATTATTGAAATATTATATTAATTTAATATGGATTACTCTTTATTTTTATAGCTATTTTGATTTTATTTAAAAGGATACTTGATAATATGAAAATATTTATTATTCGATTTTATTTTATTTTTACTTTTATTTTTTTAACGAATTTTTAATGGAATAATTATTTGCCACTAACGGGTTAATGCTCTGCTACCATATTTATGACGAACTTGTCGTATTATCGAGAAACTCAATAGATTACGACGTTCATTTGTGGATCTTTCCCCGTTTAAAAAATAGTGACAAGGAATTATCAAAAAAAAAGATTGATTGCAATTGTATTTACAAATGAACTTTTTAATGAAATATAAAAAAAAGGAACAACAACAAAAGAATGGCGGCTCTGCCGTGCTTCAGCACATTAATTTTTAACTGAGAAACAAAATACCAAACTCATTAATTAATAAATAAAAAACAAAATAAAACACAGGCTCACTGGCGTTGAAAAAAAAGGTGTGATGCGAGACGATAAGGGTGGACGATGTATCGCAATTTTCCTCAATTGGTTGATCTTCTGAACTCAGGAAGCATCAAAGAGAGACTGACTGGTTCTCTCCATTTCCGACGTGTTCGACGCTTCGCCCAATCAGATCAATGCATTATAGACTGAATTATATAATTATTCATTTTCAAGCCGGATCAACTCTTGGCCTGTGCATTTAACTACCACGACAGGTCCTGTACCACGTTTTTCCAATTTTCAACTCAAATTGCCTATCAAAAAATGAAAAAAATCGAAGTTTCTAACAGACCGCTGGGAAGCTCACAAATATTAAGTTTTTAGCTGCTATAATGGACCTAAGTAAGGGAGCTACTACGATTTAAAAAAGTTGATCCAAATTATTATTTCCCTAATTTCGTGATGTTTGTGCAGTTATTTTGTAAGTAGACTAGTAATCAAATGTTGGCCGAAAATGGACTAATCTGGAAGGAAATTCGGTGCTTTATCTTACAATGGCCTAAAGTTGTGGGGAAAAACGTTAAAGTAAAGAAAATTCAGGTTTTATGTAAAGATATATATTTGTTAAATAAACACTCAAAAAATCGTAACTTTTGAACGGATTAAGATAAAACCATAAGGTTTGCGGCATTCTACTCCAATTTAGATGTACTGCCACAAACGTTTTTAGCACCACTCTGTATTTGTACTAGATGTGTTTGTGTGTGTGGATATTATTTCAACCCGGCCTTTTTCTAAATGTTCAAATTACAAGTTCAAACGTTTCTTAATACCAATATGAAAAATATCACACCAAGATAAACATGTTTTTGGCCTCTAAACTTCCTCGATATGTCCTTTTTAGGTTGAAACCAGCATTTGATCTGCTTGCTAATAATGATCCTAACCTCATTCATTAAGTTCATTTACGTGATTACTTGGCCTTTCAGCTTAACCAGCAAATTACAAGCGTGCCTAAAGCAGATCCAGCTCATTGTTTTCGCCTTGCACATAAGAGAGCTTTCAGGCGCATAAAAGACTTTCCACGAAACAGGCTCCCTTGATGTTCCTTCTACCGCCGGGTGGTTAAATAAACGCCCTCATATTGCTTGAAATTTTTCCTACCTGTTGAAATTACATATCTAGAGAATAAAATGGCTGAATTACTAAACTATAATATAATTCTTACAATCATAATTACAAGATTAAACATGTGTCTATTGTAAGCTGAGTTGGATTAACATTTCGGCTATTATTTAATCAGTTAACCTCAAAAAACCTGTATTGGCGATTTGTTGAATAGAACCATGAAAATATCTGTTGATAAAACAAAATTGCATAACGTAACAGCCAATAAAGGTAACATTACAAATACGAGTAAAGTGCTAACACATTGGTCGGTAAGTGAAGCCATGCGTATTTTTTAAACTCGGTTTAGCCTCCCTTCTAAGAGTGAACAAGTTCATTAACAAAAATTACTTTCACAAAAGGTCTATTAAAAACCAAGGAAGCGGAGGAGTCTATTAAGTTTTATACCAGACTCCAGTTTATGCCGAACCGGCACAGGGTCACTTGTTAGGTCGATCTTCATACGCAGATCGGTTTAGGGCATCATTAGCGAAGAACCGTCTGGCACTATGTCAGAATAAAAACCTATATGGCGTTGGTGATGTCTCCAACCACGCCTTCTACGAAAACGCCCCTAGCGACAACATCCATAACAATCCTACGCGGACAATGTCATGTATCGCAATCCAATACCTAACTTCCACAGATTCCAGATAATCCATCTACAAGATAAATATGACAATGTAGTGTAACCCAGGTTTCTCCAAAAACTATTCAACTTAAAAAAATTAATTTTTTCCATCTACCTAATCATTAATTTTATTCCCTTGTTTTGGCATTGCGCTATTTTCCAATTTATTGTCAGGTATCAACTCATTAACTTACCACCAGGTTTCCTCAAAAACTACTCAACCTAGAAAAAAAGAATAGGTTTTTTACAACTATCTAGTCAGTTGACGCTCACAAGGGGATGACCAGGATGGTGCATTACGAATTTGGACCAAACTTTTGATTCTAGACTCCAAAATAACGGATATTTCTTTTTGACCACGAATCATTTCACGTGTTCCAACTCCAAAGCACTTCAGTTTGAACGTCCAGTCGTAATGGATCTTCTTGCCTAGTATTTTCCCAATGCTATTTCATAATTATCGTTTATCACTCATTTTACACACTCTGATTTATTCGGAAACTTTTATCGTATTTACTTCGTTGGCGTACCGCAGGATTACAAATATATCAGCTCATTTGTTTTCTTTATAGAATTGTTTTCCTGGATAATAAGCAATCGCTGTATTATCATTAACTGTGGCAAAATAATTGACTTAAATATATTTTTTATCATTTATTCTAATTAACTTTAATTTTCAACTGGCAAAGCTTTTTATTTAAAGCCTTTATGTTCAATGGCCCAATCAAATATTGTTGTTGAAAATAGTACTGATGTGTGTCGACCAGTGTATGAAGGCTGTATAAACCAGAAGCTGATCGAATGCATGGAAAGTGCTGTGGAATATTTTCGTATTCCTCCACCAGCGCCATTATTAATTCCTGAAAATTCTCTGGCATAACTAGGCGTCTTTTCCTCGCTTCAAAGGTGTTCGATAGAGTTTAAGTACGGAATACGTTGTGGCCATTCCAAACATTGGATTGAAGCCCGTTCGAAGTTGTCACCAAGCAGTATCGGGTCTTGCATTTTCAAACATAAAGATAAAACCGTCCCCGATTAATGGCATGTAAAGTACAACTTCTTCCGGTAACACATCTTCTATATACCGCCCATCTGTTAGGGAAACCTCGATGAAGATCAAGTTTGTGCGTCCTTCCATAGAAGAAAGATTTAGAATATCTGCCATAAACTTAACACCACAATCTCTAAGGCTTCTCAGACCAATAATGCTGCCGAATCTGTATCAATTAAAATAATCACTCAAACAAATTTTAAAATTAAAAATGGTACAACTTAAAAGAAGCAAACCTCCAGAAAAGGAGAAGTTATTTATTTTTTGTAAATTTTTTTGTGGTAAAGGGTTGCGTGACAAAAAAGGGGGGGAGAAGCAATCCAACCCGGGACTGTGGTGTCTGCTAGATCCGAGAGTCTATCAGAACCACGCTTCCACGCGGTAACTACGGTGCGGAACATTACAGAAAAAGCCAATATAGAAGAAATTGGTTATTCAAAGGTTTATTTACAAAATCCAATTGTAAACACAGATGAGAGATTTTATCAGTGTTTTATTTATCTCTAATCTTTTAAAACGGGCCAAATATTGTTGTATGATAAACAATGGATTGTGTAAAAGATAATTGAAAATAACAAGAGTGGCCATTTTTTTCACCTCCCAGTGTAAGACGAATATTTACTTTATTCAGGGAGAACGCGGTAGCCGAGTTAACGTGTTAGACTGTGGGCTCTTAAACCACGGGGTCGTAGGTTCGATTCTCACCGCCCCCTTCTAACACGCTCCCCCTTGTCCTTATAAAGAAACCCTGCAGTACCGTTCTCTGGCTAATATGGAAAACACATGGCCATTAAAAACACAAATGACAAATTTTTTAAGATGGGGAATCCTGGTATGATTTGTTTTCACCGAGTATAGGCCGACCAGGATTAACGGTAAGAACCAAATACCAGTTCATCATCCTGCAGACCACAAAGAGGAATTTCACAGGGTTTTTTTATAACTTGGGACAACTTAGTAAAATAACTGAAAATACTGGTTTAAATCTATCTGCTAGATGATACTTTCTTTGAAAATTGCCTATCTGAACAAAGCGAAAAGAAGAATTGCTAAGTTTAAAAGTCTAAAATTCCAGTAACAAACACATGTTAAAACAAATAAAGAGCATTTTTGTATTTTATTTTAAACAATTTTAAACGAGCAAAACTTTAATATATTTTATAATTTACTTAATTATTTAATCTATTTTGTACAATTACCCTCCAACTACATTTGTTATAATTAAGAATTGCAAGGGAAAAAAATAATACGTAATAGTTCAAGAAGAGAGAGGTGAGTGAATAAATTGTGCCATTTTATTCCACCGAAAATATCTCCCATTGTTTCCACAATGGAAAAGTAAATGAATGGACATTTATTTTCCCAGTGTCTGTCTGAAAACATCTCCGATATGTGACTTAAAATTGCCTTTGAAAAATTGCAATGCTTAAAATTAATGATACCAGTTTAAATGGTATTTGACACCGGCAATTAAATCAAATTGATTCTTAATAGTGGCACAGAATTAAGTTGAATTGTAGGAAAATAAAGAAATTTTTTCTTTTCAACGGGTTATTAAACTCTTAAAAAAGTTTTTAAAATAAATTCTCAATTTCCTGAATTTACTATCTATTTTGCTAGGGAGAGCTTTCGACGTTTTTTAGCAGCTTTAGCACGGGAGATTTAGAAACGATGAAAAATTTATGATGAAATATCTAGTTTTCTTTTATAGGAAAGGGTTGCCTTAAATGATCTCGATTCCCCGTTCCTTTTCCTTCTTCTTGATTTCCTTTTTCGTCCTCTTTAGTACACAGGCCAAGAGATCGTTTCAGAAACTATTCTGTGTTACCTCTCACCTTAAGTTACGACATACTTCAGATTTTACATATAAATTGTCTCTTATTTTATATTTGAGAAAATCACTTTCCCTCAAGGCAAATAGCAATTGAAAGATTTAAAATTTTACATGCTTGCATTTTTCGTAGATGAAAACTTAACTACGACAACTATATTAAAACCCGACCCTAATCTATAAGCTATGATTGGATAATATAAAGCTATTTAAATCGGTTATTTATTTAAACGGAGAATTTCCCTAGTCCCCTTGAAATTATGCCTCCATGAATAAAATAAATAAATTTATTGCTATAAAAAAGTCTTAAAGGAAGAGATCAACCTCCCCCGAAATAATTTATTTTGCTGAAACATACGATATACAATGAAAATTTTGTTGCGTGTCCTTGACGAGAAAATTCTACACAGCTGTTATGAAAATTCGAATTATTATATTTTACAAAATAACAATGCGTTATTAATATCTTGGAGTAGCGTTTGGAAGTATTCGGGATGAAATGTATTCCCCTAGTTAGGAAGAGGTTTCTGTTTCAAAGTTCTAACCGATGGGACTTGAATACATAGAATAAAGAATGAGACCAAGGATGCTGCCTTGCGGGACACTCGCTGCAGTGTAATGAATAAGGGAGGAGGTTATTCCGAACGTACGTACTACACAGTATGTATCGAACAGATCCAACCCCTTGGATTGGAGCGACTGTAATCTTTAGAGGTTGAAACGCATGGTTTTGCTTATTGGTTGCAGCACTGTACTGCACATATAAATGTGTAAAGAAGGTGTTCGTTTTGCAGTGTGAGATTCGATTATTTGTTAAGTAGTCTTTTCGGTAGTTTTCATCGTCTGTTTGTTTAGTCGTATTATTTTAAGTGAAACGCGGAAGTAAGTCTTCGATCGATGTAAAAAGTCTCAAATAGCAGAAGACGTTGTTACGGGGGGAGGAACAGATTAGAAAACTACAGGAACGGTGAAAAAAACGGCAAAGGATGAAGGTTTTCTCGCCGGGATTTGGTTACCTTTGATCCTTCATCCTCTATTACTTAAACCATCCTTCCAAACACGAGAGATGATGCTGGAGATTTCTCAAGGCATAACAACTCGGTTCTGGGTTTACTGATATGACGGTATCGAATAGGAATATACATACTACCTTGCAGAACACTCAATTCAATTTAAAAAATTCAATAAATTATGTAAAAAACGTATTAACCTTATTCACAATAATTGATCGAAGTTTCAGGCTTTCATTTTCAATAAAGTAACCTTATCTTTTCAGAAATTGATCCTTCGTTGATCGCGAAATAGTTTAAATATCTAGTTGAGAACAAGACTGTCACAAAACGTTATTCTATATATAAGGCGTGTAAAATATTCATTAACTTTCTGTTTTTTTTTTTTTTTTTTTTTTTTTTTTTTTAATAACCCTAAAGAACATATTTCAGTGGCAATAAAACTCAAGCTAAATTTTAATAAAACCTGTTAATTTTTTTTTCTATGTTGAATCGTTTATGATAAAATTAGGAGTGATACAAAGTATGCTAGCACTCTAAATATACAAAAATAATACAATACGCCACTTTTAATTGTACGTATACTTTTAATACAATATATTGCCACCGATACCTAATTTACATACCCGCAATACGAGGGTTTATTTATTTATCCTCAGATTTTTCCTTTTCCTTTTCCCTTTTCCCTTAGGTTTTTTGGATTTTATTTTAAACATAAAAAAGAAGAATTACAAACAAAAAATTATAGCTAAAAATTACGGTCTGAGAGCTAATTACTAGATAGAAGAAAGAGAAGTTAATAGGGGTAGCGACGCGGACAAACCTTGATGGATTGCTTACAGCAATGACTAGACGTTTTGCTTGAATCTCTTAAACATGAGTAATGGAATGTGATACAAAACAGTAAATTTGACTTTTCTCTTTGTGGGACGGATGCGGTTTCCCACAATCTATCCATTACCGGTAAAGGAGCGGACAAACATCAAAAGGCCGAATATTGTCTAAGAGTTGATGTTTAGCCGCGATGATGGAACTTCAGTGGATGACTTTTTATTCAGCCAGCATAGGATCGAACGGTGTTCTTTTTATAAATGCGAAGCAAGATATGCAATGATAGGCAATTGGGAAGAAAGTTCCTATTTACAGTGTCCGCTAATACTACAAGAAAATTTCGTTTTCTACCTCATTGAAAACATAAGGCCTAACTTAAATTTTGATTGTTAAACTAATGGAATAATGAAATTGCAATTATAAAACACTACCATGTTTGCACTGTTTTTCCAAATATATTATCAATATGTCAAAACCGCTCCTGACTTTTAAGATATTTTTTGGTCCAAATGTCTTTCACAATCTTAGATTGCATTCACACACACCTTCTTCTGGCAGACAAGGTTCTCCTTGGCTCGATCCTAATTAAGACAAACACTTGTAATATTCCTAATTCTCTAACCACATACTTCTCCAGTTTTGCCGATAACACTATCCTCTTTTCACACTCCAACCCGTGTTTTATGATCCAACATTCAAAGCTACCTCACTCTACTAGAAGATTAGGACAAGAAATGGAGAATCAATTTTGATCGAAAGAAAATGTATTCAAGTCGCCTTCACATTAAGAAAGTGCCTTCCATTACGACTGAATGGCATACTGTTGACAAAGTACGACATCGTGGATTGTACACAAAAGACTGGCGTGTAAATTTAAAAAAACTTTGCACAAACATATTAGTCAGTTTCTTTGTTGAAAACCTACAAAACCCGAGAAAGCATAAACTAATATCTCGAGTGTCAGGCCACAAAGGGATTGTGGGTTATCAGCAAGGAGAGACACTACCTAGATGAGGATCTAAAAATGAAAGAAAGGATTTGAACCTAAAATCGGGATAACAGTATCAAATACAGAATCATTTATCTAATAGGGTCTAATTGTAAATAATCAAACTATTTGAAAAGGCCTCGGTCTGTCAAGATGAAATACTTTGTGTATAAGTTTGTGCCATATAAAAATCTTTAACAATGGTACGCAACAAGTAAAAGCATGTAAAAATTTCACACCCAAAATAGTCTGGCAATGTGTCAAAAAACATCAAAACCTGGAAAAACATAAGTACATCTTGGGTGCAAAGACACATCGGGATTGTGGTTAATACGTAAAAAGATACACTCTTCACTCGAGGATCTGCAATTATTGTATAAGACAAGAAGTCCTAATCAGAATAATAGAGTAGGTCAAATTATAAGTTATCAAACTCATTCACCAACAAAAATAAATAAAAAAAATTATAACCGGTTACACTGGCGAAAGAACATCACATGATAAGACAATGTAAAGAAGTAATAAGAAATGTCACACCCAAAGTAGCCAGTAAATGCCTCCAAAAGCGGAACATAAATATTCTTGGATGACTGAGCACCAAAGCATTTTGGTTGCTGGGTATGAAACCAAACTGGCCACTGGAAGACATACAAGACTAATTACAAGT
Source organism: Cimex hemipterus (assembly GCA_039619505.1). Lineage (NCBI taxonomy): Eukaryota > Metazoa > Arthropoda > Insecta > Hemiptera > Cimicidae > Cimex > Cimex hemipterus. The sequence goes on from CM077100.1 coordinate 12,178,616, forward strand.
CGGGAATCTACAACTGGGATAACATAATCAAGCATAGGATCTCACATTAGTTCCAGACTAAGAAAAACAAAATGGACGAACTCTAAAGGTTGCCAGATGTAGTAAAACCATAGTTAAAAAACTATCGCCTAAAACTTGCTGCTGCAAAAACAGGGTTAACTCAGGAGAGTGATAGGAATCTATACAGAGCAGAAACAGAGTTCAGTTAACAATGGAGTTGTTAATATTTATACACTAAAAAAGAGAAACTCCAACCCGTACTATCTTCGACCGTGAGGCAATCGCTCAATGAAGATATATCGTAGGGTACGAAGGTGACTCGGGAAGAGGAATAATAATTGTCAACAATGAACTAAGGAACTATATACATAAGCAACACCAACCCCCCACTTGCTAGTAATTCACAATCCTATAATGATAAACAAAATTATGAAATTAACATGATAACTGAAGTATCAGCAGAAGACTACTGTAAGAATTGATCATAACAAGAAATATCATAACGTCGGACTGCCTAAAGTTAAAGTACATGCACTTAAAAATGGAACACGGTTACGCTTGTATTTAAAGGGGGTTTTCAAGGCAATACGGTTACCGATAACCGTATGTGTGCGTCACAACGTCGATCCTTTATGGAAACTCGTGAACCATAGTCGGTTTCTGAGAAAGAGATCGAGGAATTGCACCTGGCTTGCGACTTAACTTACATACTTTGATTCTTCCCGTCGGTCGTAAATCGCAGACACGATCTTCGATTCGTCTTTAAAGCGAGCCTCGTAAATGGTTGAACGAAAAACCGAAACGCCCTCCTTTCACAATGAGTTTTTAAGACAGACACGCCAATCAGACAATTGCATCATCGCAGACTAATAATACACATTATTGAAATGGCATGCAATCCATCGAAATATTGACTCACCATCCGGATTCCTTCACGCAATTGGTTCTTTTAAACGTGCTGACGCGAAGATGAGAGTGGTCATGAGTAGTCTACTGCCATAAATATCTCTCAGATTTACACTTTTCCGTTATCACAAGTTGGTCATTTAATAAAATATAGAGTTGTTTGTATTTTTACTGTGTAGATACAAGGGTCAGTTTGTTGTGATTTTGGTGGAAAATATAAAATGTTGTGCTTTCTTCAGCGGATTTTCGTTTTGAAAATGTATAAGCGGTAATAGTTGTAAGTTCGATTATTCTTTAGTTCAGCACCAAACGAAAATTAGGGGTTTTTTGGAGATAGTTGTTGTTCAAAAAGTCTTAATTAAATAGCAAACCAACTTTTGTCTCAATGTATATAATATATTTAATTGTGTATATAATTAATTTCGCTTGCAAGTTGATAAAGTTATTTTGCATCAGTCACTGCTCTCATAAAGGCTATTAAAAGTATACGATAGAAAGGATTCATCAGAAATAATTGCTAATCTTCTCTCAAGTACATTGGCAGGCAAAAATCCACTCAAATGATTTTTTTTTCATTTTCTAGAAGAGAGAAAATTCTGCCCTTAATTTGTCTCATTGTTTTTATAAATAAATATTTGTTATGTTATGTTTTAAATTGGGAATATCAATTAGACGTAAACACACGTAATCCTTAATCCGTAACAAAGATAAATGAATTTTTCATGTTTAATATTTACGGAATTTAAAGTTTTAAAAGTCGTATTTGAATTCGTAAGCAATAAACTGATTACTTTTCATCTGCGTTTTCTTAATTTTACTTTCTAAACATAAAAATCCCACTGAAGGATGAGGATGTTGCAAGTGGTGCCGCACTTTATTGGTGATGGACGTTCCATAAATTATGCTGAAATTGTCATCATAATTGCCTATGAAACACTACCAGACGACATCAAACGTTGGGAAATTGGGTCCTACCATAGAAGGCCTGGTTCTGGACCTTCTAGGGTAACAGAACCAGAGGATGATCGTTTTCTGACTTCGCGAATTTTGCGAAACTGTCACCTTACTATTCAAGTCTATCAGTTCCATGAAGTTCAAGGTGTCCAAATCTCTGAACTCACTGCTCGAAGAAGTTTAATTCAATATGGGCTGATGAATTCTGACCCCGCAAGTGGACCAGGATTGACCAGAATAAACATAGTGAACATGAACGAGGCTCGCATAGCTCGAGAACGCAGCCATTGATCATTGGACGATTGATTTTCTGTGAATTTTACGGGTAAATGTAGATTTGCTCTACCATCTCTCGATGAGCCTGAAAAATTGTGAAAAAAAGTGGTGAAATGAAAGTACGAAGCCTGTACTTTTACCCAGAGCCAACCTATTCAACGTAGCTCAGTGTTGATGTGAGCGGGAATGTCAATGGAGCGTCATAAAGAGTTGTTGTTTGTTGAACGTGAAAGGTCTTTGACACCACTGGCTAAGTGGAGAATTTTGGAACATAGTGAGTTGCCTATCCTGATGAAATCAGCGAAAATCCTTTTCTAATGGACGATCAATCCGTCCTCACGCACTTAGTACAAAAGTACCTTCAACAGCGTAACATTAGGGTCTTAGCCTGGCCAGCCCGTTCTCTAGACTTCAACCCCGTTGAACATTTACGGCGTAACTACAAAAGACGAACAAGGGCACTTCCATCATTTCCTGATACACTCCGCGATCTTGAAAGGACTCTTCGTGAAGAATGCGCTAACCACCGGCAAAGAGACATTTCCAGTCTGGTAAAAAGAATGCCGAGGCATCTTCCAGATGCATTTAAGGCAAGAGGAGGAAATACGTGATATTGAAATGTTAATTAAAAATCATTTAAAAAAATTTATCCGTCCGATTTTATTTTTCATTTTCCTTAAAAATTTACATGTTTAACTTTTTAAGAAAAAGATTCATTAAGCACGTGAAACTTTGATTAATATATAAGGGTATATACAAATCAAGTTATATTAAAAGTAAGCGGAATCTCTTGCCTGTCAGTGTATTTTAGGCCGTTGGGTTGTCAAATAAATGCAAAAAACAGACAGAAAATTTGTTTTAGAATTCCTGAAATACTACCATTACTAAATGTCCAAGCTTCAATTAGAAGTAATTTGTTTCTAGCTCGACGGATTGTTCGAATTGAGTTTGAAAACGTTTCGTGGATTTTACCTTTCATTCTAAATAAAACGATCCTTGATTGCAAAAACGTAACTTTTTCTAACATTAAAATCAAAATATTTGCTTGGCGTACTGCAACTCCAGCTTCTGGATTGACGAATTTTTGACCAATATCCATATTTATAATGATGAGGCCAAGAAAATGAAATTAATTTAAAAGCTTACCTATCACTTCAAATTTGCCATATTATCATTTGTCGTATTTCGGGACTCAGGTGCACAAGTCCGCTCTCGGCGGTCTTTCGTTCAATTCCCACCGACGTTCTGGAATTACTGACCCGGAGATCCCTCCACAATAAAATATTATGATCATTGTTCCTACTGTGACTACTAATATGTCTGAACATGTATAAACTAAACGTGCAGTTGTGCAGTTCATTTATGTCTTTTTTCCTTTGTATGGAATCCGTTTTGAGATTGACACCGTCTTCTTTATAATATTACAGATGGAAGATCAAAAGTAGATTTGCAACAAACAAGAGAGTTAGGTGACGTTCATGGCCGAACCCGAAGAATCTTTATTGACCAGGTCGTATTAAAATTCAACGTGAAACCACCCAAATATTTCGATGGCGGCGTTTTAAAATTATTTAGAAAAAAATTTCGTTCATTTAGAAAATAATACAGGATTAAAATCGGACGTATTTCGCAATATTGGAGTAAAACACTTCCATGAAGAGTACTAAAAATTAGCAACATAATAAGCAATATATTGAAATGAATAGATAGTCTAATTGAAGAAAAAAAAATATTGGTGAGTTTACAGTTATAACTATCATCAGAGCTTAATAAACAATTTTTAAATTTTAATGTGAAAAAAATTATGATTATCTACCTAAATAGAAAAAAGTGTCTAAGTATGTCTGACGTATTGGTTTCTTATGTGTATTTAACCAATTTTATTAACGCTTTCTTTATCAAAAAAACGTACAGATGGTATGAAATAAAATCATGTAAAGTACAACTCCTGTATATTTGCGATTTAATATAAAATAAGATTACTTTTTGAAGATAATGATTATAGCCAAACGAGATACTAATTATATTGTAACTAGATATTAATTAAAACTCAATTTCAATTAAAATTACAAACGCTAAAAAATTAAATATAAAAACAAATGATTCCAGATTTTTAAAAGATTTTAAGATTAATTATAACTAATTGGTGTTTAAAACAATTTAAATTTAAAACATATCGAAATAATAAAAGAATTTTTTTTTGGCTTTTTTAAATTTAATGTTGTGCACCTTTTAACTTAAACAATTATATGCTAAGTAAAACTTTAATTTAAATCGTTTTCATGATGTATCTTATATAAACCCAAATTATAAGTTTTAATTTGACAATTACAAGAACTTACTAATTTTATTTTTATTTTGTATAATTTTTCGTAAGGTCTTGTAAGAGTCAAAATAATTTTATATTTAAAAACAGTTCTCAAGCATAGAAGAAATTTATTTTCGTGTTTATCTTTCATACTACCCCCGATGTTTTGGTAACGATTTGAAGAGTTTTAATTAATTTTGGATTAATTTGAAATGAAAAGATTAATTTGTAACGAAAAGGGGTTAATTTGACGGAAATTACTCATAATATTTTTTCAATGCTAGCCAATTATTTTAAATGATTACATATTCAACAAAACATGGGGATTATTAATGCAGTAAATATTGCAATTGTTTCGAATTTCTTTTGATGAATATTCATTGTTTGAAAAATGGTTAAATATTTGGCAAGAAAAAACTGAGCAACTATCCTGATCTACTCAGATAAAATAAATAAATAAAAATACATTAACGCGATATTATCTTTTTATTTTGTTTTGCCTCGTAGCATATACATTTTTTACTATAAATCCGTTTTTTGCCTTTTACTGTCTGTATGATGATAATGTCGCAATAATACTGCAGCACGAGATCGATTGGAATCCATAAATAAAATATTCCCTCTCACTCACCTCTCTCACTTCCTCTCTTTGAGTTCCACAATAAAAATACGATGATTGATCTCGAGTGGTGAGTCACGATGGATTTAGACGAAGTGAACGATAGGTTTGTACATTCCACCTGTACGCGAATACAACATCCAGTAAAATTTCAAAAGCTATATAAATCCTTCACCGAACAGTACCTGTCAAAGGCTGAGTCCGGACGTAACTACGAATATGTAAATACATCACAGATATGCAGTAGCAAAGAATCGTTTCAAAACAACGTGTGACTCAATTTGACGTACATGTTTTTAGAGTTTGTCTCGTGTAATATATAACTAAATGTAAATCTTTTTTTGTAAATATAGCAACTCAAAAAAACATTCTAGAACGTTTAGAAGATTCACATGTTTATTCATGCACTATGAAATTTCTGATGTTATTACTCGTTGATAGCATTTTTTACTCGTTGGTTATATTACTGTTTACTTTATGTTTTAATTTTGTGACTATGAGTTAATCTTCTTATATTTATATCTGCGAGGTTGCAGTGAAAATTATGTTAAATTCTGGCACCATGGCATTCTCTTCAAACTAATGCAGTCTCTATCCACTTTATTACCTAATCCTAAATTCCCGTTTGACAAATCGTTCCTACAAAGAACGGGGAGGCAATGAGTTCTCTGAAAAACCGATCTAAACCGGCGTCCAACAAGGGAGCATTCTTGCTCTCATCGTATAAACTATTTATATATAAACGATACATACAAGCACCATCGTTACAACCTACGTGGAAGATACGGCAATTTTTATCTGCTAGATGCAATCCTACCCAAGCCACCTCCAATAGAAATGATAAATGATGGAGTATGTTGTACAATATTTCTAAAAATATAGCTCATACTCAGTATGAGTGGGCTATCTAAAAGAAACAAAACACAATTTAAATTTAAATATTACGGTGATACATAGTTTCAACAAAGGGTGGGAAGTATATTGATTTGAGGAATTTGAAATTAAAAAATATAAAATTGAATATCGAGATAAATGCATTATTCTTATAATTCATGTTAATCCACCTCCTGTTTTATATATGAACATATATAATATTAGACGTACAAAATAGTCAAATTAATTAATTCATTTTTATTAATATTATCATTAATTTACTAATCTATTATTAATATACCACTTTCATTTTTTCTTTTATTTATTAATAATAATAAGTAAAACATAAAAATAAATAAATATATGTATAAATATATATAATTTAAAAAAAAATTACTTTTTTTACAGTATTTACTAATACAACTTAATTGTGTTATAATTTCGCCTTTTCGAACGTGATAATTGTGTAAAGCTCCTTCGATCTGATGATGATTTGTAGGCTCGAAATCATGATCGTTGAAAAGAACTTACTGTGAGGAGTAACTTTTTAAAAAGACAGGCACTTCGAGTATCCAGAACGGTGCAAAATGTGGGAAATGAAACTGAACGAAAAGAAATACATATAAATTTTCATTTTGGCTAATGTATAACAACAAGCCCCCCCCCAAAAAAAAATTTTCATTTCCCACGTCTAAATTTTCATTACAAGAAACTTAACGTAAAGTTAAATAACAATGACTACACTTAGAAGACGGATGTAACCTTCTAGCGACATGAACTAAACAGACGAATTGGTCAACCCCAAAGACCTTTAAGACCAAACCTCAGAGAAGTATGTAAAAACAATCTAAACACTGCACAACACTTTATAAAAAGCTATCTAATATGAGACTAATCCAAGCATTCCAATCAAAATCGAACAAAGAAAGGTCTAAGCTCCTTAATAATTTTCTAACCTCACTCTCTACAATGACTGAAACATTCCTTTAGTCAACGCAATGATCAATTCCATCGCCCTCAAGTTTCACTCCAACGTTAGCCCATTCTAACCATACTGCTCAAGCTAAAAAGAATAAAAGCCATACGAGGCTAACCGGAATATGTCTGTATACGACGCTCTCTGTCGATAGACAGGTTTTTATAAATCAAGTGTCGATTTAAAAATATAATACAGACTACTCAAAACCACACCCCTTGCCAATCAAACAATTCTGTAGGAACTACACAATCACCATCACTAAGGGAACCTTATTGTTTTTACATGGATCAGTTATAGAGAGCGGATCAGACAGTGAAATATTTTATACATATAACAATATAAAAGGGAAATTGTTTGCCTGGGTTTAGTGATTGGCACTCCTGTCTACGTTTCGGAATATCTCTTCTCCTTAGGAGGCTCATTGGTCAAATGTACTTACCATGGCAAATCAAGTTATGAGGAAAACGAAACAGCTTCTCTAAGCAAACACAATGTAAACTCACATCATGGGGACTACAAAAGCATTGTAATGAGTGAAGCACTAGAAGGGTACAAGCTGTATGGTATTAAAAACCCATATAAAATTAGATTACTGATGGTTTTTACATACTTCTGAAAAAGTTGGAATAGTGTAAATTACATTTAAAAATATGCTACTTTATTAGAATTTATTGTGATAATGTTTAAGGATTTTCCTATGACTATTTTTTATTTAACAAGCGAAAAAATAAAAATATGAAGTTTTATTAAAAATCATTAAATCGAACTGTGTTGGTCATTAGCTGATTTAATTATTAGCTAGCCTTTTAACCGATGGAAGAAAGGTTGGTTTGAATTTATTATTCTTCCCCACTAAAAGTGTGAACGGAAGTTTAGAAGCATTTAATTGTCAAATGCCTCCGGAAATCGGACAAAAAAGAAATTATGTACTTCGATAAATTTACGACCGGTGCCACCCTTTAGGAGCCAAACAAGAAAGTAGTGTACAAAAACTTTTGCCGAGTTGAACATGAATAGTGGAAAAAAATATAAGGGAGCCAACTTGGGAAATAGATTGGTTCGACTTGAAACGATCGATAGTGTTGTGTCGCCTTTTATTCGGCTTGTCCTCAAAAAACATAACACATGAATTTGTTGTTTTATATATACATTATATATATATATATATATATATATAATGTTCGTTGAACGTACGCCCAATCGGATCGTAAATTAAAACTAACATTTTAAACATTAATTTTGCGTTTATCTGCAAAAGTTTCGTGAAAACATGACGAATTGTATAAATGTCATTAAGTTAGAAGAAAGTTTCGTTATACCGTGTCCAATAGATACTAACAAAAATGAAAATTATTTAAATTAAAATTAAATTTAAAAACAAAATGGGAAGGATGTAAGACAAAAGGGCTTGTTCTAATTGAATACGAAAAGAACCGGCATGCTGAAAACACGTGGACACATGCTTCAAGAAATCCCGTTCGCTAATTACTATTACGCTAATTGAAGGAGAGCAATTTTAGTAATTACACTGGAAAAGGCCATTATGAAAATGAATCAAATTCCTTAAAGACAGGGTGGCTTGGTCCACCGCCAAACCACAGCTGACGTGCCGGGTTAAGGGATGCGCCGAAAACAACGGCGGCGACAACCACATTTTACAGCAGATTACAATATTCTTATGGCAGATGTCGTTATTCTCAAAAACAAATAAATCAGAATCATTCTGATTTGGTTTATTACGTATATGGCAACGAACTGTACGCCAATCATAACGAAGTAATCTTTGGTAACTTTAACGTTTCTCTTTTACAAACTGAATTATTTCACGTGATCAATGATGAAATTTCCCAATTACACCAGGGCAATACAAATCCCAGCAGCTAACAGGGCGATCTCATTGAGCGTGGGTGCCAAAACCAATCAAAAACTTGATTTACGTTAAGAAAAAACCCAGAAAAGTATTGCCAAAATCGTCTAAAGTGGCACATAGGAAACGAAATTGATGCTAAAGAATTATATTTTGAGAATTTTGTATTAATAGAATATTTTTGGATAGAAGCTTTTTTAAAGATGTTTTGAAAATAGGTTTGGTTCATACGTAGCTTTTTGGTTCTTGGAAATATGGAGAGAGTTTGCTAGTTTGGTTGAACAAAATTAATTATTGATAAATAAATTAAACATTTTTGATATTCTGAGTTTTGCAAAGACTGTCTATAACTGGAATTCACAAAAATAAAGAAATCCGCTAATAATTCGACCCAAAACAGTTGATTCAACATTGCAGCATGACTTTTTTTATTGTAAATCCAACAGCATCAATTTTGTATCACTGAAACGAATTGATGTATTGTCTACGGAGATAAAAAGAGTCGTTTGTGATTGAATTCCAATGTGTACACTTGACCCAATAAAGGGGCCAATACAGTGCCCTGAAGAACACCGGGAGGGATAGAAATACATGAAAAAGAATTCTTTTGAATAAGCGATTTTCTACAAGATAATACACCATGAGTAGTAAACTTATTGGCCTATTAGAAATAGTGCAATATGATTTGGTCTCGGAAACATTGGGAGGGTTAACTTTTCTAATATTTTGAAAAGCTTTATTTAGATTTTATTTTTTCTTGATGTTTTATATTTCAATGTTTTAATTTTTGATCTATTTTGAATTAAATTTTTGGTTTTTTTAATACATACCGAAAATTGCTGTTCAAATGTATCATCGATGTTCTTTCTGAACAGTTTAAGTGTTTTCATTTAAAGTCAATCGATCAATCAATTCGGTATTTTATCTCATGCTCTAACAAATTGTAACCAACTTAAGTTTGTTCACACACGTTTCAACGGGAAGTGGTATTCGTTTATAAGTAATTTGAACCCGGGATCGAACAAAATTTACCCAGACCCTGAGGTTGCCTTCATGTGGTACACATGGGGCAAGTTCAAAGCTTTCTGCCAATGTCAGACACTCGTTATGCTCACGTGGCACTGTCAGATCTTATAAACTTTATCTTGACGGGAATACACAACGAACCGAACATTGGAGATGATAAAACCTTAAATATCCATATCAAAAATGTGTGATAATTACTGCATCAACATGACTACAACAAGGCAAACAAAAAAAGGGATATTGTTTTATCAGCCGAACAATTCCAATAAAAAATACGTGAAAATAAACATTGGATAGGAAACTAAAATCTTGAATTAACCTCAAAGCCCCCTATAATTTTATATAAACGGTTAAAAACTTCTCTTAAAAAAATCTCTCAGTGTCGATTTCACACGACTTCCAACATAAATCTGCTTTAGGGCTGAGTGACTCCGTCGTCGAGTGAGAAAGTGAGATCCTCTCAATGCCGACAGGAGCACTTTATCCGTTCGAAGGACTTCACTGTTTACCAGGACGCGGAACGAGAAGAAAATTAACTTTTTACGTCGCGAAAACCGGGATCCGGTTTAAACTTTCCCGAATAAAGTCGTGGAAGGGGAATAAATTGGAAATGAACTGTCGGAAAAGGCTGTGTCTTGAACAGTTACAGATTATTCGCTCTTCCCAAGATAAGTGCGAGATATTAAAACATCTCTTTTGCGCTCTATACTTTGATTAGGAGGGCTTTTGCTATTGTTTCTCACCCATCTCCCTCGAAAAATTTTTCTATTTCACCCTCTGTCATCACTTGATCATTTTTGATACACATGTACAATTAACATTAATTTTCAAACCATATGAATCAAATAAAACACACACGAAGTGTGTACTGTTTCAAAATATGGGGATATTTTTGCCCACTTATTTGTTAGGATTGATTAACTGATACTGGTTTGCATGTAATGGGACGTTTATATGGAGGGTCGGATTTGGTTTATCGCCAGTTTCACCAGGATGAATTCAGAAAAAATTACTACCCCTAAACTTCAACAATAAAGATACCAGGGAATCTAGACAATGTGATGATTGACGAGCCTTGACAACATGTTTCACAAATAAATTTTATAACATTAGTGTTGGCCATTATAATTCCAGAAATTACATTCAATTTTAAACCTGAAGGCTAGGAATTGTCGTTATTCTTACAAGTTACAAAATCTTTCAATTTACGCTATTGTAAATTTCATAATAATAATCATTTATTTGCATAGAATGTCAAAAAGAAAATAAGATAATGCATACAGAAAATGGAATAGAAGTACTATTTTAAAACTCATTCCATGCTCCAAATGTGGAAATGTCATTTTTAAAAAAGCCCTACAATTCCTGTTTTTCGGAATGGGAGGATTTGATAACTATCGACGCCAGGTTGTTTTTGTTGGGATGTTTTTTTTTTGTGATTACTGGGTGGATATCTTAAGGGGCACCTTCATTGGCAACTTGCCCGACGTTTTTTGAAAAGAGCCAGAACGAATCATTTACGGAGTCAGGACTTGTTTTTCCTTCCATTTATTAGTTTCTACTCTTTCGGTTCCTTAAATCAAAATCTCGCTCTCCACTTTTCCCTTTCATAAACAAGTTCGCCCTAACCGTTAGTCCTAGGAGAACCAAGTTTATTGACGCCCATCGGCTATTTATTTACAGGAAGGCGTGGTTACAAGGTTACAAGTTGAAAAATTCGAACCTTGCTTGAATAATCTGACAAATTGTGGGTCATAATTTGGAAAGAGTTGCCTGGAAACAATGTTTGTTTAACTAACCATTCTCTCTCACTTTCTCAGTTTATGCCGATGTCTGTAATGGCCTCGTCGTGAAAAACCCTGTTTGGGTACTATGTTACAGCTTCACATTTCAGGATAAACACTTCCAGGCTGGGAGTCTCCCCAAGTTTGTTTAAACGAAAGACGAAAAATAAGCAAAGAGAATTTACGTCGCTTTCATTTCGTCTTTCGTAAATATTTCTTTAAAAAGATTTTCAAAGATTGGAAGCTCTAAAACACTTTGAAGCTATGATAATTTTTAAAAAATGTTTATCAGGAAACATTGGCATAGACATTACATTTTCTATATGCTTAATCGGACACAATGAATTTTTTTAACAGAAGAAGTTTTCAGAAGTTTTATGAAAGAAAGTACAAAAGGAACCACGTGCTATGCCATTAATAAATCACTTATGGATGTTATGCCATTAATAACTAAAACAATATTGAAAATCATAATATTGCTTTCCAATATTTTATGTTAATTGAAAAAAAAATAAACGCAATCGAAGTGCCATAGCAGTAGGCACCGCGTCTTCCTAGACGTGATATATGCAGAGTGGCACCAGGTCTTGCTCAGGAAAATTAGAGTCATCCGAACATTCACTTCTAACGTCATCCTAAAATCTTATATATCCAATTTACTATAAATCCGTTCCTTTTCCCGCAACCAATGTCGTTCCCTATTTGGAATTTCATATAGATAGAATATTTATTTGTAATAGAAAGAGTCCGCAAAAAATAGAACAGAACAACTGAACAAGTGATGCAAAATAATATAATATTATATATGCACACACACACACACACACACACACACACACACACATATATATATATATATATATATATATATATATATATAATAAAACAAACAATAAACAAAAATTAAAAAAAAACGCTCTTCTTTAAGGTAGGATCTTTGGTATCATTCCCTATTTATCTATTAAACACTGCAGAAATTTTTATCAGTACAGGACTCTTTCTACATACAGGCAATAAAACCATCCTTTCAGCATATTCAAACCCAATGGGAATATTGAGAAACTTACAGGAGCTCTCGGTTGCAAGAATGGCTCAAGTAATAGATGATCTGAGCCAACGAATCCATTACATTTCTGTTCTTTTTTCAGCAACCAATGTTAGTACTACAGAACCAAGGTATATGACGATATAAGCAACTCTAAAGGCTACTTGACAACAATTTTATCCCCCTGCAAGATTTAAGTAACAATAAAACATCGGACGACTGCTAGAACAAAAACCATTCATGACTGTGACAAACAAACTAAATTACAAAACTATCATTCTATATATTTGAACATACGGAGCTAAACATTAAAGTACTATGAAACTAACCATATCCACCCCACTCAAATATTCTAATCAAAAATCCTATAAAAGAATTCCAGAATCCTACCAAAGAACCAAACTATTGGGTTGTCCGGAAAATAATGCAGGATTTTAAGTTTTCATTAAAAAAAAATCTATATAAAATATTCTGTTTACGTTTACAGGATTACTC
>CM077100.1:12207687-12224006 GCA_039619505.1 Cimex hemipterus
AGTATAGATGTTGCGACATATATATATATATATATATATATATATATATATATATTTGATATATTTGATAATTTGATATAGTGGGTAACTCACAAAACACACTAAATGAGCCAAAATAACTCGGAAAAATTGAAAACAATGTATTTTTCATTTCATAATAAGATTTTTTTTTACAAAGAACCTTCAAGGCAGGATAAGCGTAAAATATATAATTTAGAGATCTGGCTGATTTTTCTGAAGAATCAGTTTCCAGGTGGTGGGCTATGACGCTAGTTTGCGAAATTCCGAGAAAAGTCTGGCAGACCAACCCAGCGAGAATAGGCAAAGATATTCGTTTAGGATCAAATTCTAAATATACAACACATTTAAAATATTTTATAGACAATAAATTCGAGATATATTAGACTACTGTTTTAACAAGTAAATATTTTTCCCTTGTTTAATGAATGTTCAGTTTCCCCAATTAGTCATTTAGCATAAATTTCTTATTTTTCAGATTGTTTACAAGTGGATTGATAATGCACCGATTGTACCTAACTCTGCGTGTTTTTTTATATAGAGAATTAATTTCCAAGAATCATCGAAATTGAGATTGATATTTGATTACTCTCACATTTACGAAGTTAAAATACCGTCCATCTGTTTGGTAGTGGTTTACTAAAATTAGTTAAAAATATAATTTTCTAAATTATTCAGAAATCGTGAGATGCGGTGTGACGTAGGTTTCAGTAAAACATTTTCTTAATCTTGCCAACGTTTCGATATTCATTGTGATCATCTTCAGGGCCTGGGGTTTACAAGCATTGTTTACATTTAACAAATACATATAGGACGTGGAAAAAAGTGAATTTATACAATGCAATACCGACTTCCTTCCACACCCCTTCAAAATCCAACATATATAAAAACATAATCTAAATATTTCACTGGCTCTCTTAACACGACACGCTAGAATGGCACAATTACACAGAAGACAAACACTTTGAGTGAGTAGAAATACTTTGATTAGATACAAAAAAAATATATTTTACATTGTATAAATTCAATTTGTCCCACAACCTACATGTATTTGTTAAATGTAAACAATATTTGTAAATCTCAGGCCCTGAAGATGACGTAAATAAATATCGAAACGTTGGCACGATAAAGAAAATGATTTCTGAAACCTACATCACACCAGACCGTATCTCATGATTTCTGACTAATTATCGATTAAACCACACATAATTTTTTAATTACAAAAAACATAAATTGTTGCTATGTTTGAAAGTGCAGGTTTTCCTGCAAGCTACTATTTTATTTTTTATTCTAGCCTGAGTTGTTTTAGAAAAAATATTGGTAAGTTGACACCCTGTTTACAGAAATTATCGAAAGATTTATTAAACTAACTGTTGTCGGCCTTTCTTTGATAGCTTGTTTGATCAATTTACCAGCAATATGATTAATAAATTAAGCCACATGAGATTGCTCAATTAATATACACCCGCTCAGCTGCAGAGGAGTATTAATGAAAGATAATCTTTTAATAAAAGACCGTTTTTTATAATACTTAATTGCGCGATGGATGAGTTGCGTCAGCTTCCAGCTGGCTCAAATTATCATTTTACACTCTTCGACCCTTCCCCCTCTAATAAATATGTACATAAAAAGGCTTGTTATTTCGAATTTTGTAAGGGTTTGAATGATTTTGAAATTGAAATCCGTAAAGATTTGTGAGTGTATTAATTGGCTACATCATATTTTAGGGTATTTGCTAAGAGTTTTATTGAGTTTGCCTCGGCAGTTTGACATGGTCTTGTTCAGAGATTTAATGGAAATACGAAGCCAACTTATACGGTACTGAGTACATTTCATTGAACACACTTAATTAAACGCCTAAGTTCAAGTTCATTCATGAGCGCCTGACTGACGTGAAGTTGAGATAAACTTCTGATTAAATATTATTATAAATAATTACAAATTTAGAAAAAAACAAAAACAATTTAAAGTTTTTCGATCGCTCGACATTGTACGCATAAGGTCCGACTACAGTCTACGGATCATCCGAAGCCTGAAAATCCAATGTTCCGTTTGTTACTGAAAGGAAGGACAAGTATATTGAGCTAATAGATGAAAGTATTTGGGGAGGGTCAGAAGGTATTTGTAATTCAGGCCACGCCCATGCTGTCTCTCCAGCCGAGTTGACGTTTTCTTCTTATCCAAAGGAACCATCATTAGCCATCTGCAATAACCTTCTCGCATCCATCCATAGAAAAAAAGATATTGTTCAACGCTATCCACAGCGTTAACAAATTACGTACTAGACATTTTAGCCATTTGTTTGCCCTTACATCAAATTACAAAATATAAACGTTACTTTCCCTACTCCATTTTTCAAATTTTATATATTTTTACCATAGTTTTATCGAATCAATACAATAACACGATGTTACTTTAATAAAAAATGTACATAACGGTAAAATAATTAAAAATTTTGTGACCTTTCGTACGTAAAAATACTTCGGTTATATTAATCTTTGAATGGATCCTTTTTATTTTTTCGTTTTTATAAATTTCTCAGAAGCAGGTATAAACGAAGAACCTGGTAAAATAGAATTTATTATATATTCTTATAGTTATGTTCTTAATTTTCTTGCCTTTGTTTAATGTCTTATTTTTACTATTATGTTCTAGTGCTTTTCTTTAATTAAGATGCTTGTGTACTTTCTAATGTTGCCCTAATTATTGATTAGTAATATATATTTACTGAAAATTCCGAGCCTTAGAAAATATTCAAATAATTTTTTATACATTCGAAGCAAATATTTTAATGCATATTGCATCGATAAAATTGCAACTTATCATCCCTTGCATTTTTTGAAGTCCCTTCTTTTGTCTATATCAATACACTTTTCCCAACTAAAAATATCGTGTTACAATTTCGTGTTGTAAATTGGACGGAATTTTTCACCTTTAGGTTCTTTTCTTCAAAATGGTAACAAGTATTAGTTTAAAAAAATACCGAGGGGCAGAGGCAAATATATTTTGCTCAATAAAATAAAAAATTGAAAGTTTTTGCCACAACTTTAGATTGTTCCAAATAATTAACAATTTCCTATTTTTAAAAAACAAAGCTACAGTTGTGCAGTATACTAAGACAAATGAATATATAAAGAAAAATTTTGTGATATACTAAACTGATTTTGAGAAAATGGTACCAAACCAATTTTTGGCGTCTCTTCAAACGACTGAACGACCGAAGTGACTGAAAGTGCTAAAATTGCGGTAAAATTTTATAGTTTCATCTTTAAATAGAACTTACTGTATCTCCGGGAAAAGAAATACGTATGAAAATATAAAATACACTGAATTAACGTTGTGTTAAACATAGCATACATTGGGAAAGATCCAACCGTACGGCCGGAAAACGGTCGCAACCCCCTCAATTTAAATATCAGGGGGATAAAAAATATGAGCGGTTTTAATTTTTTGTTTCAGATAACACCACGAATAATGATAACCGCATGAGTTAAAAGAAATTTTAAAAAATCTCTAATTTCCACAAATACAATAAACCCATGGAGGGTATTAAATCGATTATGTAAAAAATATATTGTTATTTCTTACTCATGGATTGTTCGTTCGAAGAACGTTTTGCAACGCGCGTACATCCAAACAGAACCGATCCTTTGATGTCTTTTTTTATGCGGTAAATGAATTCCTTAACTGCTATTTGAATGGTATTCCAAATACTCGTTTGATCTAAAAATGAGAAGAATCCGACTTTGACGGGAAAAGGTAAGAACGATATGAAAAGCCTAAATAACGAAACTTAAGATTTTAACCACCGCATATTGTAGAAGGCTTCATTTAGTTCAAAGATGCACAATCTACATTCTAAGATATTAACGGTTAAGCAGCTTCTTGTAAATTTAATACACACTGCTTGGTGGAATCTTATGAGTTAACATTTTTAAAACCGCTAACTCCATATTTAGCCGTATTTTCTGTTATATTCTAATTTTTTAGGTTTAACGCAGACCTCATTCATATAGGAAAACTTCGTCACGTTTGGTAAGTTTCATGGAAACTATTTAACCAATTTGAAAATTTGGCGCTTGCTTACAAAAGTGTGTTAAAAAGTTATGATTAACAAAATTTTCTTCATTTAAATAGTTTTAATTCGATGTTTTAAACCATTTTCTCATAAACTGTTGTTTATTTCTAAAAATCCTTATCCAAAAATATTCTCGAACATCCACTTTATCATGCTGAAGATTGATAATCAAAAATTGTCGATAACGTTTTATGCTCTGAAGAGGTAACAAACTGAAAAAGTCTTATGTCTCGGACCGGATAAATGCAGTTCTGAAGCTCTAACAAAAATGCCTTGGAGCGAAAAAAAAATCTTTAGGCAAGAAACAGCTGAAAAGCAGGAAAATTGAGACCCAAACCTAATAGAAAATTTGATTATAGATACAAGGAAGCTTAAAGATAGCATAATAACAAATTAAAAAAAAATGTTTTGTATATCTTTAATAACCATAAGAAATAAGAAAAGAAAAATTTTAAATTTCAACAAAAAATTGAACAGAAAGACGTAAAAACAGTAATATGCAAACTGAAAGGGCACCAATTTCACATCTTGAGAATGAAATGTAACTTCAGTAATTTTCCAAAAATACGTTAAGTGCTCGGATTATTGTTGAGTTAAAAAGCCGATAGATACAGAAAATCCGTATGGTTTGTTTTCGCAATTTCAATGTTTTTCCTTTTGACAGGCTAAATAGGAGGTCATGGAATGATATCCTTAAAAGTGGAGTAAATCATAATAATTCTACGTATTTTGAAAGTTGCACCCATTCCGAATGTAATACTTTTTTGCAGGAATCATTCTAAATACATGGGAAAATCGCCTCACGAATATTTCTAGCGAGATAAAGAGTTAATTGCGCAAATTATTTAGTATTAAAATGTTTTTATTGTGGCAACTCTTAAAGATTCGGAGGGATTTCTCCAGGTTGTCTGCGAGGTGATCATAAATTGGAACATTCATCGATCATTTTGGCCTGCTTATACACGCTGGGCTCGTATGGGAGACGCGTTCAGCAATTCGCCATCATCAGTATTGATATCTCTCTCTCTCTCTCTCTCTCTCTCTCTCTCTCTCTCTCTCTCTCTCTCTCTTTTATGCCAAATTAAAGAGCTACATTAAATTAATCTATATCTCTTTGGTTCTTCCTTTTACGAGCTAGATAAATCACAAGTAGTTAGGTTTTTCGAGAACAAAATCCCCCCTTTTTTAATATCAAAATGTTTGTATTTTATTTATTATTAATCAATGTATTCTTCCGTGCATTAACCTTGGTTTTTTGGCTGACTCACATAAACCTAGTAGTGTCCTTTTCAATTAATTAATGGTCCAGCGGACCAAGTAAACTAGTGCATTTAATAAATGAAGTAAACCTCCACTAAAGCCAGGAAGACATTTACCCGATGCTACGCCATGCGACGCTACTCGATGCTACTCGACGCCCTGCCACGTTTTGATGGGGTGTGCACATCTATCCGAGGCAAGTACACGTCGCGTACAGCTCAGTCCACAAGCTTTGTCACGATAATCACGATCACAAATCTTTTGTTCTTAATGCACTATTTTGAACAAAACCTTGTAATAAATTGTTAGTTAAATTTTATGAGCATAACCATCTAATAAATTGTTTTCTAAACTTAATTGTTTTAAATAAAGTTAGTCCTAACCATCGGAATTAAACAATGCTTATAAAAACTTATGCATTTTTGATCTCGTTTAATTTGGTTTACATTAAAGTAACACGTTGTTATTAATATGTTCTGATGCACCCCGACATTACAAAATGGTGTAATTTTACGAGCAAAACTACGAAATAAGTTTTTAACTAAATTTTATGAGCGAAACGGTGTAATAAATTGTTTCAATTTTAGTATATGTACCGCCGAAGCGGGTAGAATAAAGTTTTCCTGATATCCATTGGAAAAAAACAGCTAGATTATATCAAATCCTCGGATCTTTCAGCCACGATCAAAAATCTAAGAAGTAGAATTCAGAAATTTCGAATTCATGTGCCGCAGTGGGACACTTTGGTGATGAAACTAATTCCATAGATAAATGCATGGATGGTAAAATATAATAAAAAATTATTTTGATCTTTGTGAAACGAGAAAAACGAAACTTAATTTGGTGATCAACCTTTCCAATAACAAATAGTTGTAAAATTAAGTAGTAAAAGTGTATAAATGGAGCTTAAAAATATGTTTTAAATTTAAATACGTGCTGAACAGCCTAAATTTATGAGATCTCAGATAAATAATATATTAATACATAGAAAAACCATATTTAATTTCAAAAAATAATAAATAAAATAAAGAATAATTTAATAAAATCAGGCATTACATACACTTGTTTCATCATGTATATTAACATAAAAATCGTTGTATAATTTGTGACCTTTAATCCACCAGATACATTTTAATAGAACGTAGAAAAAGTGGATGCAAATCCCTTTAGCAGACTTTGCGTGTCAAGCACTTGATTAATATGTCTACCATACCTACGTTGAAATAACCTATTAACTATTAAGTAGAAGTTCAAACTTTGTTAGCAGTTGGTTTTGAAAAAAAAATCGTTTAGTATTTAAAGTTGCTGTCATGGTGAAGAGACGTTACTGTTAATGAAAAGCACTTCATTACTTACAATATAACAATTTGTAGATGAATGATCTTGATTAAACTGTAATGATAAGGTGAAAATGATCTCAAAATATCGTCTGGATATAATTTGTTGGGTTAAAAATTAGATTGTCTTGCTTCGATCTTTCTAACGGTTATATTCGACTCCGAAATTAAGGAGGGATCCACGTAGTTAAGCCGAGGTACCACTATTACATTGAGAACCGACTGTTTCCAAACTTCATTTTGTGGTTCGGAATCAGCAATTATTCCGTCGAATCCACTGAGACCTTCCTCCCATACCAGCCGTTTAGTATCATACTACCGACAGAACACCCCAATCTTTCTAATGATGCCTAATGACCCTCGGCAAAAGATTACAACTCATAACGAATTCAGAGCAGAGGTCCAAAGAATAAGTACTTCTTAATTCCCCGCCCCTTCCTTTCCCTACGGCACAAGTCTTAATGGATGCAGACGCCTAAATTTTTACAGCCAGAGTTTTCGTTCCGAAAAATTGGATTACCAAGGCAATTGCATTGGGGGGCCGGTTGGCATTTTTATCTGTCAGATAATGTTATTATTTTCCCTTAAACCAACTTGAATTTCTCGGCTAGCCAAATAATTTTTTAAAAATTATTTTCACTTCATACACTTTTTTGTGAATCACTATGTAGCAGGTTTTAAAATTTTAATCTGTAAACGTAAATCGAGTATTCTTTTACAGAAAATATATGGTTTCTGCTGTTGAGATAAGTTGTTAAAAATAATTAAGTTAATTTTTCCAATCAAAGCGGATAATTGGCCTAATTAATAAATTTTAACCGTAAATTGAGATTAACCGACGTTATTTAAAATTCTGTTTTATTTTCAGATATAATGACTATTAAAAAAGATTATGGTCTGTTGAATGATTTTGAACAAGGGGATGTTCTGATTATATCCTTTTCATCATGGCATTTACACCATTTACAATATTAACGATAATGTAATGAACGTGTTCTGTAAAAAATAATTATAAGGGTTAGAACACGTTCAAATCTTGCTGTGGTATGGATTGACAAACAAAATATTACCACCCATTTTACATAATTAAACAATAAATAATTAAAAGATGTAGTTCATTCAGTGCTTGCGTTGTACTCTAATAATTTTCTTTAACTTATAAAAAGAAAACATTTCTGCTGATTCTATGTCGACAAAGTGTTTAACTAAGGTTATAAAAACCAAAGGGAGACAAAAAAGATTTTTGATTCAAAGTAAAATTCAGATTCGGTTTAATCGTATCTTAGCAATACTTTTTTTTAAACGAATTACTATTGCGATAGCAAAAGTTCACTTTTTGGTTAGATTCACTAGTGGTAATTTTTTCCTGCCAATGTTGTTCCGGTTACCGATTCATTAAAACTGTGAACTTAATCCAAATTCAACGTTACTATCGTTTGAAAGCTTCATTTTTCGTTTTTCAAGCTATGTCGATTTTATGTGACAGTGAGACAAACTCCTATTTTCTGGGTTTCTCTCCACTCGCGGGTTTTTGAGATATTGAAATACGTTCGGCATTGCCCCATCTTCAGTGAGGATCTATCATTCAAAAAACAACTTTAAAATCCAAAATGTTTAAAAATTAATAAGTGAACACTGGGCAGCGCAGAGAAATAAATAAATGAAATTTGGCGACTCCAGCCAAAACATATGCATTTTTTATTATTATATTATATTCTTTTAATTTTTAATTTATATGAGGCCGAAACTTAAGAACCCATAGGAAAGTATACTCGTTTCTAATATTGTTTTTGACATAGTATCACAAAAATATTTCATTAAAATCTGTTATCTCATGTCCCTAGCAATCCTTGTTAGTAGTATTACAGGGATTAAAACCCTTTGTAATACGGCCGGGAAGTTTATTTATCATATTCTTGTTCCGCAATCAGATCATATAAATTATTATAACATAACCATGTGAACGTCAAAACTGTATTTAAAAAAGATGAGATTTTACGCAGTTTAAATAGCAAAACTTAAATTTTAATGTTGACGAAAATATATTACGAAAAAAGCCTCAGGATTTATAGGCCTTTTATTTCGCCGTTGTAAGTTATGCGATTAAAATGGAAATGGATTAAAATAAAGGCGCGAAGGGGCGAAAGGGTGTGCACTTTATAAATCACAGTCCATTGGCTCTGCACTCAGGACCATTTAGTTTTTAAGCTGAGTGAGCGGGGGTGTGATGTCGGCGAGAGAAGAGAAGAAAAGTGAGAATCGGCCGGGCTTTTACCAGTTGCTGAGATCCTCGGATCTAATTTCTTGCTCGAGCACACGAAAGAGTCCAAGACGAACAATAATATACAAGGGAATACATCAACCCTGGATCTTGGACAATTTGTCATCTCTTCTGTCTTAATGGTAAAGGACCTCATCACTGCCACATCACCGTCCCAACTTCCACATATATTCTTCCTCCAACCATTCTCTAAATACAAAAAGACACTCAAAAGAATCACTTCTTTCCAATGGGCGATGGCGTGAATCCGCCCTTCGTTAGAACATACCTGGATTAATGTTACAAGTAAAAATGTCAACAGACAATTCGCTAAAAAAATATCGACCGGTTTTAAATAAATGCGTGAAAAAATATCGTAAATGGAAATACCTATGTATGAATACAATACGTAATAGGACAACTAATGCTATAAAACAAGTAATATGTTGTTTACACAAACATATATTAAAATAGGGCAGGAATAAATAAATCTATAGTGTCCCAAAGCAGGTTTTGTTGATACATGCAACTGATTACAAGATTTTTAAATGTTAAAGGAGCGAATCTTTTAATAAAAGGCCTGTTTCACGTAAACAACCTTTCTAAAATCTTTATATAAGTATTCATGAAAAACCCCACCAAATCTATTCCCTCGAGTTGTTGAATCCTAAATATGTTCCCTCGTTTAAGTTTATTAATGATGATTATCTATTCATGTTTATCAAATACACATAGCCGGCCTTTCGTGTGCGTGTGTGTTTCGCCAAGTCCAATGTTTGTGCCAAGTTTAATGTAAACCCTTGTAGCTGTGTTTGAGACAAAGGCCTAAATACCGTTACATTCGAGTTGTTCTCAGCCTATAACAGCGCGCCAAATTTACAGCTTTAACAGTTAGTGAGATGCAATAATTTTACGAGACAGCTTTCGCCACATTCTTCAACCGGCTTGTCTTTCATCAATTCAATGCACGATCAGCTGGACCGAGCGCTCACGCCTGCACGAAACGCATTAATACCTCAAATTTATTAATATATGTAATTAGTATTTACGTCATATCCTGTTTTTCTACCAACATTCACAGATAGCAGATAGCACAGCTGTTGCAACTTATTTTATCGAAACAAGGGATTATTTGATTTATAAAAGTTTCACTCCAAAAATGTAAGTACGTATAAACGTCGTGTTTTGGTAATACCCGTGGCCAGAGCTCGATGTTATTCCTTCCAACCAACGAAGTTATGCCCACAGGCTGACGACATTTCATCCACCAGTTTTTAAACCTAGACCTACTCGGACTCACAATACATTCTTTTCTATTCGCGTATCGTTCTTTGAAGTGGAGTACTCGATATTCCTTCATCGCCCGTTAAATAGTGTACTTACATCTAACCGTAGATGGAGTACCCAATGTAATACCATATTCCTCTGACACTACACACTCACGATGATATATAAATTATTTTTATATTTTTTTTTATTGAGTAACAATCTGCGTGAGGCGCGACAATTTACATAGATCAGCCGTTGATACAGATGGAGGAGGATGTTTTCGGTACGAGAGGCGGTAAGGGTATAGAAGATAAAACGATGCGACGAAAGTGTAGGATATGTTTTGCAACACTTGCGTTTCTGGAAGGTTCAGTAAGCTATAACAAGATTAACTTGGAGGATAGAATGCTGCTTTTATCACCACATGTTGGGTTAGTTTTAGGGATATTAGTAGTACTTACTGAGTATAGTAACGGGTTTAGGACGTTACCCTGAGCGATCCTGGTTAAATAAAAAAAAAAGGAGTGTCAGAAAGTCCGACCTACTCGTTGAAGTACCCGGACTTTCGTCATTGAGCAAGACCCCTAACATCTTTCATTCTTCTCAATGGAGGATCCTTTGAAGTCCGTACGATGACACTGTTGAGCAGGGAATTGTGACGTCTAATTCTTAATTGATGGTGCGACTTTTTTTTATTGCGTTAGCAATTAGATGGTCGGCGAATGTATTAGACAACTTTACAAAAAGGCTTTTCAAGGCAGAGAATTGGAATTTAAGAACTCGTACAGAGAAAACCCGACTCATAATAAAGTCCGGCACAATGGCGCAATATCAACTGGATTCATTCACTTCTTAGCTTAAGATAGATTACGAACTTTTTCAATAATCATCTCCAATAGCATACAGATGTACCAATGTACAATTGTCATCCCTGTTTTCTCAAAAACTAGTCAGTTTAGATGAAAAAAATGATCACCCCCATGGCATATACATGATGTCAACGCGCCCTTGTCACCCCTAGTTTTCTCAAAACTACTCAATGCGCACAAAAATATTATTTAATCGCATATACATGGTGTCGACTAACATTTGTCAGCTCTAATTTTCTCAAAAATTGATTGGTCGAGGAAAAAATCATCCCCAACGGCATCTACATTGTCAACTTACTAGTGTCATTCCTGATTTTCTCAAAAACCTCTCAACCTAACGAAAAATTGATCTTCTTTAATCCCATATAAGGGATGTCAACTTGCAAGTGTACCCCCTTTATTATTGGATTTATCAAAGCCCATATACCTGGTAGAAAGGATTAAGCAGTATTTGTTACCTGAAGCGACATGTGGCCGGCTATTAGTATCGTTGTATAAATCAATCGTTTAACTTATTTTAACACGATTGTAAGATCAAGAATAAAGTAAATTTGTAATAACGGAAAATGGCAACGCAAATGTAGAAACTTTCCCTTTTTGAAGAAGGAATTCAATGTTTTTCTTTCTTTTTAACTTTGCCATATCCCTGATCATTTATATGTAATCTATTATTTAACAAAGACTTCTATGGCAAATGTACGATAGTTATGCACTTCTAGTGACTTCTCTATTAATAAATGCATTGTTCTACTGCAATTGAACAAGGTTGTTGTTCGTCGATAACTGACACAGCTCTCAAATCTTCTATTAAATTCCACATATAGGTTTATCATTAGTTCAAGAATAATTTTCGACTGGAACTTTAAAAGAAGACTTGCCATATGCAAATCGTTTTAGGTTAAGTTCTAAGATTCATTTCGGCCTGGAATTGGTTTACACCAAACAATTGAAATAAGATCTGAAAAGGATCTACGTATCACTTGGACACATATGGTTCACATTAATCTAAACTTTCGCCAGAGACTTTCGAGTTATGGCTTTTAAGGTCTAATAAGCGGTTTGGAATGAGACGGCGAGGTAACATTGACTTATATAAAACCGTACGCCGACATTGTATTGTGAGAATATTCGGTCCTTCTCTCTTTCAGATATTTGACACTATTATAACCTTGGCCCATTGTGACTTTCTTCTTTTAGAAGATGGAGTTTAAAAACTCCCATTAAAAACTTATTAAGTGGATCATTTGGGGAAGATTGGAGGATTAACAAAGATAAAGTACATAATTCTATCCTTATTTATACCCAGTACCCTCACCCTATCTCTGACACCATTTGACCTCTATCCTGTTAATTCTATCGTTATATCCTTGTAATGTTAACACAAATCGGTATGTCGAGCCGTCAACAATGTTCGATCTAATTTCATGACGTTCAACGACACGCGTGACCAATTCTTTTGTCTTCTTTTGAGAAATAATTACAGTTAACTCAAGTAATTTCATACATAGTATCAGCAAATTATTACTGTTTTCGTAAATTTTAAGCACACTTGATTGTATGCATAATTTTTATTATTAGTCCATAATCTAATGGAGGGAAAAAATAAGTAACTTTTCAATAGAGTTTTTAAAGTACAACAGAATTTAAATATTTATTAATCTAATGTAAAAATTAAAAAGTGTGAAGCTTGTGTAAAAACTGATCATTTTTATTTCTCGTTTTTACACTGAAATGACAAAATCTAAAAACATAAAATAACGTTAACCTAAATGTTTCAGTTGGTCCTATTTGACCAAAACAATTATTTAAATTGATTTATAAGATGGTAGTATTTATTGAACGTTAATAAATGATTATTCGGAGATCATGAGCTGGGGTCTGGTGTGACGTAGATTTTAGACAAAAAAATTTCTTTATGGTGCCAACGCTTCGATCTTTAATGAGATCAACTTCAGAGCCTGAGATTTATAAACATTGTTTCAATTTTACAAATACACGTAAAAAATTAGTTGTTATGAAACGTGAGTTTGAGATTAAAAATTGGTGTCATAAGCGGGATTCGAACCCACGACCTCCCGGACTATATCCCGGCCACTTGAGCTATCGTGATTTAGGTCAAGCGAAATACCAACACTTTATCCCAGCCTACTTTTTTTTCTTTTTTTCAAATTTCCATTTTTAGTGCATTATTTTAATCTATATGTTTTAGTAATTATTTAAATGATTTATAATTTTTATGTGAAGAGTGGTTAAGATTAAAAATTATTGTAACAAGCGGAACTCAAACCCACGACCTATCGGTCTACGACCCGGCGCTCAAACCACTTGAGCTATCGATGTATTGTAGCATATCAATAAATTAATGTCTTTTTTACCTTTACTCAAGCCTAAAAGGGGCTGCAAAAATGTCACTCTTCAAATCTTTCTGACTGTGATCATGGGCGGTCTACAACTTTATTTTAATTCTTTAAATTATTATTTCATTTTAAGAAATAATTAAATTTTGCATTACCCTAACCACTTACAAAACTCAGGATTGATCGCTGGTATTAAGAAACCAAAAACTTGGTATATCAATCTA
Organism: Cimex hemipterus; assembly: GCA_039619505.1. NCBI lineage: Eukaryota > Metazoa > Arthropoda > Insecta > Hemiptera > Cimicidae > Cimex > Cimex hemipterus. The sequence goes on from CM077100.1 coordinate 12,221,360, forward strand.
AATTTTACCGCCTTTATAAAATTTATCTAACAATTATCGTGCTAATTAACATTTATAATTGGGTAATGGTGGTTAAAACAAGGAAATTTTAACAATTGATTATTTGCTTCTGCTAGGCCGTTCTTTCGTTTATGACACGAATGGTTCATTATTACATATCCAGCAGTGAATACATACAACGATTAAAAGTCTAGCGTGGAAGTTAGAAGTGCTATATGTGATAAAATTAATCGGGAATTAAAAGAGACTCACGACAGTTATTAGTGTCGAGTGCCATTAGTTAAACGTAGCACATCTGACAAATAAACCCGACTTTTAAACATTTACCTCAAATCATAACGGATCGCATAAATCTTCTAATTGATCTATTTTTTTTTTCTCAACAGCAGAGGTCATATAAACCCTCAGGGTGCCGGTGTTTTTGAATAAAAGCCCATTTGTAAGTATGTCCGGTTCGAATGCAGGGCCGCTGGATTCGAACCCGCGACCTTCACCTTACAGTGATGAGCGCCGTGTCAAAGACGGAACCTTGCGGCCACCGACGCCCCTGATCTAAATTTGAAATCTGCCGTCACCTCGGTTAGTATCCTTGGCCCGACCCTTTTTACACTGCTTTATACTCTGTACCCTGTCGACATTCCTACTTCCTCATACTCGGCCATCTCCTCCATAACCAACACTGTATTTCTCCTTCAACTCTTATGCTTCTTCTCTAAACTTCTCTTTAAATCAATATTATATAGAAATTTCTATTATTCTTCTGCTCGTAGGAAATAGGTCTCTCGCGGCAAACCGTTTACATACTTGTTAATTTAGTAATTCAAATATTTCTTCGTTGTACATATTATTTCGAAAGAGGTCATTCAGGGGTCCGATGATTTTAAGTCCGGTTGATGCCCAGGCCAATTAACTTTGGAACGTTTTCGCCAAAGCATGCCACTAATTCACAAGCATTTTACATTTGCTATTTGAAATAAACAAAAACCTATATTCGCGAGATTTGTTTCATCCCGCCCATTCACATGGCAACTCTGGACTATGTTGTTTACCGTTAATTGTAAAGCTGCTATTTTATTTATAAAAAGAACTTAACTTGGGAAGGCGGATATGGGGATTTGAGATAGGTAAGATGACTTTGATCAAATAGAATAGACAATCAACACTAGTGAGGGCTGACTAATTGTAAGTATTCCTTCTGTGGATCAGTGAAGTACGTTATATATCCTACTTGGTCTGCGTATTCAATAACCCTAAACTTCTGGAAACTAATCGGATTGCCGCAGTTTGAAAGTCGTGGTAGCTTTTCTCAAAAGTATCTCTGGGTGGCACCATACATTTACCTTAGTATTTTAGTTGTATAATAAGCGTAGAGAAAGATATAAACCTATTAAAAAACTAATGACAAAAATTAAGTATCGACACATTCTAAAAAGATCATTTACCAATTTATTTCATCCATTTATGGTAAACGAGAGACAGAATCCAAGAGTTGAATAATGTCGTTAGCCTCAGGCCATATGTCACTTAACTTAATTAATAATTAAATAAAGCTCGCAGTTACAGATGCAAACTTAAAAAACAAAAACTAACTGTACTGTTGCAATTTAAAATTAAGCACATACAAGTGCCTTTTGAGAATTGCGGTTAATGCATTACGGAATATATTGTAACATATACAGGGTGAATTGCTACTCGTGCTACAAACTTCTCCAGTAGATTCTTCACCCTAAAATGAACAAAAAAGTTCATATTGTCCATGGTCCGATTCTCAACCATTTCAGAGTAATTTCGCTTTTATCCCTACCACGTTCAAAAGATTCAAGTATTGCATACTGGTGACAATTATCGTAGGAAGGAATTTTGTTGCTGGCTTGTACAATCTAACACTGAGGAACATCACTTCTTTCATCGAATTTTGTGGTCAGATGAATCAAATTTCACCCGAGACGGAGTATTGGGTCTTTCTTCCTTGACCTTCTAGCTGTTTGTAAACTTCTTAAGCATTACATACTAAATGGGCATTAAATTAAAAAAATTCAATGGAATTATGATTTTGAGAGAAAAACAAAGTGAAAAAACTTTTTGTGGTTTTTACAGTTTTTCTCTTTTTGTCATCAACATCTTGGTCTCACAACCACTAAATAAGAAAATGACGAGTGCGTTGGAAGCGTTATTAAATCAGGTAGTTTTCGTCAAATTTGCTGCCTTCTGAGACTAAAATTAGAAACTCTGGATTACTTTATACACTTTCCGATTTACACAATTTTCCACTCTTTTTGTAGTTCTGGCTGAAATAAAACACAAAAAATTAGCCCAAACATTTTGCCACCGTCATCTTCTTATTGAAAAATTAACGGGAATTTCAACGGTGCTATTAGATTTTCAGAGAAATGTTTAGATTAAAAGATATCACGACTTTCCGACCCCAGGACGTGATATCTTTCAAAATCGATAAAAAGCGAAATTACTCTGAAATGGTTGAGAATCGGACCATGGACAATATGAACTTTTTTGTTCATTTTAGGGTGAAGAATCTACTGGAGAAGTCTGTAGCACGAGTAGCAATTCACCCTGTATATATATATATATATATATATATATGTGTGTGTGTGTGTGTGTGTGTGTGTGTGTGTGTGTGTGTGTGTGT
>CM077100.1:12227290-12238261 GCA_039619505.1 Cimex hemipterus
ATATTATATATATTATATATTATATATATATTATATATATTATATTCTTATGTTCATAAAGTTAATATTAAAACTTATTTGTAAGAGATTTTTCCGTACCAATTGATTATTTTATATAAATGTACTAGTGATTAATAAATGTAAGATTATTTTTTCTTAAATGGGAATTTTAAATTGTTGAGTCAACTACTTTCATATTATAAATTAACAGAAGTTAGACTTTTAATCAATAGTGTAACTTGGCGCAAAAACAAGAAAAGAAAAGTTTATTGATGGAAAGTTGGTTTAATCCTGGCTGTAAAGGGCTAATAGAGAAGCCAGATGATTGGTTCGTGTGAGGACTGACAACCGTATCGCATGCAAACATCTACAAGATGAGCACACATTTCAACAGCAGCGCCGCCGCCTTTGTTTACAGACAATCTTCATTTATATACATATTTAACCTTCTAAAAATTGATCAACATTGATAGAATTCTTTCATAACCATTCTGACAAATCAATATAAATGTTGCTGTCATTGATTTAATTCATTAAACTGGTTCATTTTTTAGTTAATTTAGCAATGGTGTTGTTTCAATTCAAAAAAATTAGTATATTATTGATATCAGTATTAAACGCCGCGAAATAGAAATGTAATAATTAAATTTATACAGTTTTTTTATGATGTAAGCAAAGGGGCTAACTAAATATGACGCGAATTTTTGCTTTTTATCCCGATCCGCTGGATAAATGAAATGTTTTTTATCTTGGAAACAACCCAGTCGCACTAATTGTCAGCCGGAGGTAATGGGTAACTGTAATTAGGTAGAGACAATTCTCGCCCTGCGGTAAGAAGGAATAACGAATAGCACCTACGGTCACCGTGTTTTGGATGAATTCGTGAATGTAAACGACCAGAAAAATCATTAACTTTGCGTTCACCGTTGGGCGTCATAAACCGCCAAATTTGATCCATAGTATAATTGTTTAGTAAAACAGGTGATGAAAAGTTGAAAAAAGAAATATAAAAATCAAATGTTTTGCGCATTTATACGTTCAATGAAAAGATATCTATCAGAACTATATTTACTGCGTTATTTTCATATTCGTTACTGTATTATGATCATCAATAAATATTTATTACAGAAAAATAACGTCGGTCTACTAACAACTGATAACAAAATCAACATTCCTGTTAGGTTGGTGTTAATTAACAGAACTGAATTATTGAATTATGAAATAAATATTATTGAATCGATACAAAATAATACTCTATATTTTTACTAGCTTACTTTTCTTAAATATGTCATATGTTTTCGTATGATAAATAAACTTGTTATTCTCAAAAAGGCTCGTTAGTTGGACAAGGTAATGACTAAAATGTAAAATATATTTGTTTCGAAACCCACCACCCTCAAAAATTAATAGGTGGAGAGCTGAAGTTGAGTTTATGGAAAATTCAATTTTTAATTTTTCAACATAAATTGAAATTAATGCGTTTTGAAGGAAAACTTCAATATCTTCAGAATGAATCGATGAATTTTTGAGATTTTGGTAACTATTTTTAATGGAAAGCGCTTTCAAAATGTGTTAAAATATTCTACATTAAAAATCATCGGTTCGTTTTAGAGATATTGCAATTTTCCGTCCCAACTCGATATTTTCAATTTATTGGGTATGACCTGACACGGATTTCTTTTTAGATGTATATTTTCGTCTATATGACAATAAGCACACAAGACTCACCCCATCATTTAACATTTCTAATAAGCACACAAGTATCGTTAATAGTTAATCATTAATACTTTTTCGTATATACTTTGTTTTAGTAATTAGGTTAATTTATCTTACAATCACAAGTGTTTTATTGATGACTTCACCCTGATCCTCATTGGTCATATTTTTATATCTAGTCATATAATCAAAAAATGTATACGAATATAAGTCGGTTCTTTTCTTAAAATTATTTCTATAAAAGTTTTCTGAACAAGTAATTGATTTATATGAACATCTCTCTCACATCGTAAAAAGCTAGCTTTAATATTTTGATATCTAACATATTCCTTAAAATGGCAAATTTACAGAATAATTAAACTTAAATTAAGTATATATTTTTTGGTAAGGTGAAAAGTATTTGTAATTCTGTTTAAATAAACAAGCAACTAAATTTATTTATCCCATTTTATATTTATCTAATTATTAAGTAAAATACCCTTGCTTTGTCTTTCAATTATTATAAGTTGATAATTACATTCTACAATCTTCCGAGGAACTTTCTACTAACCACAAAAATGCTGTTTTACGTTTTATTTTATTTTAAAATTTGAATAAAAAGTTATTTCTATATATTTACTTTAATTTTACCACATCAAAATTACAATTTTCTATCAAATTGTTTAATGTTTTACAGTCATCTGTTAGAAAGAAAAAACTATTTACCAAAGTAGAGGTGACAATCTTGTGATAAATGAAAGCAAAAAACGAAGTTTATTTTATCAAAATTAGTTAGCCATAAACCAGTTTTATATATATATGTATGTATATATATTTATGAACACATTACTCGATAAGTACGTATATAAAGTTTAGTGAAGTTAGTAAATTTAGCATCAATACGTGTACACTGATAATAAAATCTGACAACAAACCGATTTCCATTTTACCCTTATATTTAATAAAACCAGTTTTCTACACGCTAACCACGAATCGGTGACCCAACAGTAACTGTTCCGTATTAATATTTTAGCTTTTTAGGGGCTAACCTAATTTGCGAGTGTTTAATGTCGGAATAACATGGATTCCTTTGTTTTATGACTTAATTTAACTGATTTGTTTTCTCGAGGATTTCCACTATTGTAAAAATATTAATTAATATTTTAAACAGATTTTCTTTTCCGTACTTTAATATACAACTCCAAAAATTAAGTGTACAATAACACATGGCATCTAATATTTGAAAGGAGAACAATATCTGAGGGTTATTTCATAGACGGTTATAAAAGCATGACACTCTGGCAATAAACATTTCCATATTTAGCAGACAAGGTAGAAACGATTTTCTTTTTCCAAGTTTTACGATTATAACGACTACATTTGTATTCATCATTCGACATCCTCCTTAATAGATTCAGTTAGTTGGATCAAGTTGGACATATCACTGCATACGCCGGAATGGATTCGAAGTCGCTATGTCCGGCGAATGTAATGGTAGATATAACACTAAGTGCAAACGGTCTGCCGCGTCGCTTACGCAAGACGCGGTCGTTAAAAGAATGGTCTAGACTGTCGCTGGCCTGTATTCTTGATAGGATTTAGTTTGCAATATTTTGAAACAGATTTAAGGTTCATAGGAAGGAAGTCCTTCAGAAATTTACGAGTTACTTTAGCACCCACATATTAAACAAACATTACATACATATTCCTTACAGTTTTTGACATTCCCAACGTCTAAAAATTTTTTTATCAAAAAGAAATTAACCTGTGTCGTATTGGTCGTGCATAACTTGATAGTTTTCAATTATGGTTTTTAGGTTGGTCGTTGACGGCTTTTTACAGCCAGTTCTCGTCAAGAGGTAAGTCTTCTTTGAACCTAGCGAACCGCTTCTGGCACAGCAGCCAACTTACTATTGTATTTCACAAAGCGCAGATGTTTCTCCGTGCTCGAATTGCATTTTCTTGTTTATCTATAAAGCAGACTAACCGCCTAACAAGATTATAATAATTACGGCACTAGAAATCTATTGACTATAATAATTAATGATAAAGTAATACGAAAATTTTAAACATTAATAATGTGCCATACAAATATTCCAGAAATTTGTTGAACATCAATAAAGCTTTACGAATAAGGTAAAAAATATTATATTAAGACAAACTCTGAATCGAATAAATTATTGGGCCGTAGGTTACATACATTTTGCGTCTATGGCTACTTTCTCAATTGAACCATCGTCTACTAACTTCTTAATGAAAGAGGTTTAAATGGTTTTATAACAATTGGGCAACGGGAAAAGTCGATTTTGAACTGAATATCGCCTCTGCTGGGAAGTTATATATTTTGACATTTTAATACGTTTTCACAACAATTATCCACCATATTGAACTAGTTTTCATTTTGTAGAATAACCATTTACAACTAATATATCAAGCGATATTATTAAAAAAACTAACTTAAAATTTAATAACACTATAGTGGCGAAAAATTATATATTTTTTGTATAAAAAAACTTGTAAAATTTTGTCATAACTTCTATTTGTTTCCAAAACTTGCCCATTCACATTTTTAAAAATGCTACTACAAATCCGTAGTATAAAGAGAAAATCATATCTGACAAAGAATGGTTGTAACTGGGTAAATAAATTTTGTGGCAATGAAATCTAAACGTGGGTTCTAGTGTGTCCTGGATGAATTTCAACTGGCCAACCTTTACTGTTTCAAAAATCTTTTTTATGTACCTTACGTGTCAAAAAATACCTATCCAATCAAAATCGAACGTAACAACTCTCTACGCAAGAAGAAACTGTGTGAAACGTTTTCATTCGACCTTGATCACAAAATCGACCAAATCCCTTCATCATAACGAAACCATTTTTTTTTTTTTCATTTCGTGAACCAAAAATAGACAAACAAATTTATTAAACACTTGTTAAAAAATGACCACCCTGCAGCCGACAAATCATTATTTTGGTATGATGAAATAAGGTTTAATAATAATAAATGTTATCACAACTTTGGTTGTGACCAAAAATTCGAGATTCCGCTTTTATACAACAAATTTTTAGATACTAAAACAATTGCAGTAAAAAATCTTTTTTCTAAGATACCACATGAATTTTCAGAAAATTATATCGATTTCAACTTTGTGTTCTTATTCAAATAATAAATGACCGGGGAATATTGCTGAGAATATTGAAAAATTTTAGAATTTGATGCTTAAAGAAAAAGTACGGACTTGGTCGAAGAAGAAATTCATGTCATAATAAACTGGGATTAACCAGGAAATCAGTAAAAATCGGTTTCCACCCATTCAAAATTAATGCCCATTACAATTATTAACAAATTATTTGGTACTGCAAAACACGTGTGACATCTGTACACTTCCATCCACTTGATTTCCACATTTGATAATGCCAAATTTTTTGGCCGTTTACTAAATGGGCTCCCCTACCAAATGCTGTCAATCCTAGCTAAATGTACTCCGGTATCAATTCTATGTATCCTTTTACGAAATGGGCTTTTCTATCGAATTTGGTCTCTATTAACTAAATGGACTCTGTTAACAATTTTGTGACTCCTTTTGCTAGCTCTCCTGCAAATTCTTGTTGTTCTTAATTGAATTGACTCTAACGAAATCTTTGATTCATTTTATATATGATCTCAGCTACCAAACTTTGTCACATCTACTATATGGGCTCTGCTATTGCTAATTTTGTGGCTCATTTTACCAAATCAGCTTTGATACCAAATTTTGACAGTCTTAGCTAAACGGATTCTATTATCAATTTTGTGACGCATGTTATTGAATGAGTTCCAAATGCCAAATTTTGTCATTCTTAACTAAATGGTATCCGCTACCAATCTTCTGGCCCAATTTACTAAACATGCTCTGCAATCAAATACCAATCCTAACTAAATAGAGTTTGCTATTGCATTTTGAGACTTTTATTGTATTGGTGAAAGAAATCCCAAGTTAAAAACATTTTACGAGTTAATTGCGAAATTTACAATTATTATTGTCCATTAAACCTAATTCAATACTTATGATATAAAGATGGGTTTATCACACGTACAATCTAACATTAAATAATGTTGAAATACATGAGGTGAGCATTTCTCAAGTAATTCTTGACAATATTCGCTTACATAGCATGTGGCTCACGTAAATTTACTGAACATGGTTGGATTCCTAAGAATTTCTAATTCTTGATCATTAAACATTAAAGAAGGCTTTTCCCCTTACAAATATACGTTCTCCTAAACTATCAAAACTATTATTTATAAAAGTGCGTATTTTTTAAACAAAAATACATTGATTGAAAAAGCTTCTTTTTTTTTCGAGAGGGTTTTCGTTCATCTGTAGGTAAGGTGAATGTTTGAATCGCATACGTAAACAGGAAATTCAAGTAGGCTAACAATACATATAACACTCTGCGAGTTTGCATGCCATGACATCATTGCATAAAGGGATACATTTCTGATTCCTGCATGGCTCCTAAACTTATATTGGTTCAGCAATGTTGTTTTAATTATTTTCAATTTAAGTATTTAAGTTGATTTCAAAATGTGGCTAAACTTCACCAGAGGCGCCACGCTCCGTTTGGAAGACGTCTACTTTGTTATTGTCGAAAAGTGTTCAGCACGATTTTCTACAAAATAAACATATAATACAAACTAAAATTTTATATTTTCAATTCTACAACGCGTCTGATTTCGATTATTTCTGTACCTTGGTATTAAAAGTTTAAAAGTTTTACTGGCGATTGCACAAAGTCGTTTTCAGCGATAAACGTAAAAATCCATCCTCACCGAGATTGCTTGTTCAATATTTAATTATAATTGACCACTGCGTGGAATGTATTTTACCCATCCCATTTTTATACTGCGATTGGGGCCTCAGCGTAAAACGGTCAACTTTTGTGTAATCCATTCCGGAAATTGAAGCTCACTTTTGTACGCCACAGAATCCAATCAACTGGTTTCGTCTTATGTATTGTGCATTGCAAAACGACGGGAAAATTTTTCGCTTTGGCTTCATGAACAGATTTCACCCGAGGAATTATTAATTGTGTGATTTCCAGAGTGGAGAGTTGGACTCAGAAATATCAAGTTAGCCTGAAATCACTTCTATGTGCAAACAGCAATTCAGCACCAACCCTACTGGTTAAATAACATTTTACTCGGTTCGCCTAATCCTTTAAATTTTGATTCCAAAAACGTAGTTTACATCAGCTTGCCCTATCCTGAAAATTGTAATAATAAACTATTTTATTACAAATTTATCGACAGCACGTGAACTTCGTATGTATCGAAAGGAATTAAACTGGGACTTTGTGTATAAATACTTAAATGAAGCTGTTTATTATGAAAAAGTAATTGTGAAAGAACTATCTTAAGTTATATTGCTTTTATTTTAGTTTATAAAAAAACATTATTATCATATTGTAATATGTAAAAAACTATTTTATTATTTTTCTTCTCTAGTGGTAACTCTGCTGAGCAGCATCGCCAAAGCAACTAATGTTTCGTCTTTTGATTCATTTTTTATAATTTTGTAATAATTTGTACGTAATAAACATTACTTATTAAAATACTTTACGTTCTCAATGAGAACATATTCTGGACCGCCGTGACGTTTTCATTCTTGATCGTAACAACACACCTACCCAACTCTGGTAATGTTTATAACTCCTAACAGATCACTTTTAGCGTTTTCCTAAAGTTTAATTAAAATTTGAAATCTATGTATGGCAAAACGTACTCCAAACGTATAAACGTTTTACCATTAGTTAGGTATGTACTTGGAATTATAAATCACAGTAATACATACTCGTCCAAATGTCTTTGTTCATTTTTGAATGTAACTGATGCTAATGCGTGTATAAGCCTATACTAGGCATAATTGAAAACGATAGTTACATCGGATCGCTATGCGAACCGTTGAAAACAACTGATCGTTATTGGTTTAATCGGTGTGTAATTTGCAACTGCTGGAAAAGCGTGCTCTGATTAAAATCTGAGTGGCCTCACATTTATCTTATCCCTAATATCCGCACCTCGAATGACGAGAATTTGACCTTACGAAAGGGGAAGTTAAAAAAAAAGAGAAAAATTCGTTTCCTTCCATAGTTAGAAATTACGCGTGAAGTCGGAATTATTGAATTCCGTGAGAATTCCACAGGTTTTTTCATTTCTTCCGGAAATAAGAAATTAGGTTAATAATATTAAGAAAAAAGGGGAAATTTGCATTTTATACTATTTAAATGAAAGTAGAAAACGGCTTCAAACACGTTATTTTTATTTCCCTATCGTGAATTTGTTAGGATACTGGGTTTTTGGCGCACCAACTGATAGTTTAAACAAATATAAAGTTCATATTACAAATGAAAGCTGAAGCATGGTACTTCCATAGTGATGATGTTTAAAGAAATGTCATCATCCTTTTGTTTCCACATGTAAATCTTTATCGCTTTAATAACATCCATTCGGTAAAACTGTAGGTCTTATCTTTTTCCGTATTTGTACCTAACTTACACTATTTCTCAGTGCTATTAATCGGAGAATCTTGTAAAGTTTGAAAATTCGGCGTACACCGGTCACGCGAGCCATCGAAAGAACAATAATTCTACAACTCTACGATTTTTTTCCCGAACCGTTTCGCCAGAACAGAAGGTAATTACACGGGGTACTTTTCCTTCGCTTAAACGAGAAACAGGTACGAACGAATTGAAACTCATTCCGACAAACGGCTATTAGAGAAAGAAGAAACAATTGTCCAAATTTGTTGAAACTTCGAACAGGACCCGATGAAACAAAACAATTTTTTTTTTATTAAAACGCAAAAATGTAATCATGGGTGGTTCAACAAAGCAGGGAGTACGCAAAGCGATTTAACCCCAAGTTTTATGGGGGTAAACGCACATTAAGCCCAGGAGGAAAAATTATATAAAGAGTTATGGAGGGAAACGGAAAGGTAGTTTTAAAACTTGAAGTTTTCAAACGCACAATTCACGTCTCCTTGTTTTAAACCTTTTTCCTTTCGTATTTATAATCGGAGTCGGCTCAAAGATTAGAAGAGTGTCCGATTTTTTCCAACTGATTTAAGGTGAGTTGAATCTATTGGAAAACCGATTATTGGGAAGTGTAGCGACAAGTGATTACATAAATTATAACACTTCGAAATGGAATAACAGTCTGGAAAAATCAAATGCACGTAGCCGATATAAAAATTTGAAAAGAAGAAAAAGCGATCGCAGATAGGTTTTTATTCACAGACCGAGCATCGCACCGCGGCACTGCGGATTATAAGTATATACATTTTTTGTAATAAAAACTGACACTTTATGAAATTGATATTTTATATGGTATATTATTATTATACATTTTTTAAATGGGGAATTGAGTAAATTTTACAGCAAAGGGATTTTCGTGGAACAGGCACTTTATGATTTATGTTTCAATGTGTTATATTCTGCAATTAAAAAAATAATTTCATTTACTCACTTGGTCTGTCGAGTTCTGAGAGCAATTCATCTGCCGATGCCGCTATCATAGGAGTTAAGCAAAAGAGAAGAACGAGGGACGAGACGATGCGATGGCAATACATTTCTAAATGTTTACTCATATCACTTCACTTCACAACACTTAGAGTAGAATTATTTATATTGCACAAAATCTTTCTTAATACACAGATCAAAGACAATTTTCTTTTTCTTTTGTGATTCTTCTTCTTTACGTAATATATGTATAGATGTACGAGACAAACTTTCGTAGTATTTGGAAAAAGACAATATTCTACAGACACGTAATTTTACAGATATAACAACGACTAAAGGCTATTCATTAAAGGTAATTCTGAGTAATAATCTAGTCCAAAGATACACCTTAAAAGTTCGTATATACAGTACGTATCTGAGTGAGAATGAACAGGATGTCTATTTAAAAATTGTCAACACAGACACGTTGCCTTAATTCCAGTCGATATTCCGTTTGAAAATTTATTTCATAGGTTAATCGAGAGCGAAGAACGGATTTTTCGGTATCGGCGGTTCTAAAATAGGGGCCATGTGATAACTATGAAGACGCATGTCGAAAGACGCGGGTAAGGACTCGGTCGGAACAAACGGCCCCTACCACGGCAGACTAGCGACTGAGAGCCAATCCGACCCTCCTCGCGTCTCCCCCTAAAAATACAGGCGCATGACCACCAAAACCCACCTCACGCCTTTTTTTATCCATTACCTTTGACTGGGAGCCCTCCTTAATGACTCAAATGTTATTACATTCACGCCCTACGAGCAATTAGACTACTGTACTTGTGGTGTTCAACCTGGTTCCGCGTTATCTCGCCTACTGCACGTACTAATTCTCTCCTTTTAATAACCCCCCGCAACGGCCGTAACACAGGTCCCCCGCAGATATCCAATTCGTATTACACGAGAGAAAACAATAAAATGAAACAAATATACACATTCCGGCCCCGTCTACTTCTCTCCTCTGACAAATGCGCTTTTGAAACGGCGTAATTTCTTTCCTACATCCGGGGTCTTCGGACGTATTCACTCACGGTCAATCAAGATCTTGCGTTTCCAGACGGAAAAAAATGCCAATCTACATTTCACGTACCCCGGAAAACAATAAAGTAACGTTTTTTTTAAAGTATTTGGATTAGTTTTAAAATGCGTTTTTTGACACTTGTAAGATAGTTGCCACCAGACCTTTCGGAGATTAGTAGACCCGGGTATTTTAGTAATATTTTTGTAAATTCTTAAGGCATACAACAACAGTTAAAATGAAATAAAAACAGTTAAGTGCAGACTTTAATTGCAATTCTTCAATTTAAACTTTCTTTTATCAAATAAATATATATTATGTATTTTATGAACCTACCTACTATACGCCTCAACCACCTTATACATAAAAAATAAAAAGTGAAATTAGTTAAAATACATTTTTATTTGATAAAAGATAGTTGAAATTCATTTACCTCTAACAGTGACATTAAAAATTGTTTAGGCAAATTATTTTAGATCCTTGAGGAAAACTGGGGTAATTATTTAATTTTTGTTCTAAAACTTTTCCTGTTGGAGAAAAATGGATGCCACATTTATTTAGAGTAACCCGGTAGATGTATGTGCTTATTTATAAATTTTGAAATAACTTCAACCACTGATGTTAGTATGTTTACTATTACTTATGTTCCCACAAGGCTAAGCAAAAAACAGTAGATCCTTGAGGAAAACTCCGGTTATATATATATATATATATATATA
>CM077100.1:12243261-12282916 GCA_039619505.1 Cimex hemipterus
CTCTCTCTCTCTCTCTCTCTCTCTCTCTCTCTCTCTCTCTCTCTCCATCGAACATTTGACAAGAATAAATATTATGTCGCCATATTTTTGGGTCCAATCCATAGAGATATCGTATCATCCAATATGTTAAATTGTGATTGGCTTTCCATGAGCCATGAAGACAGCTTGAAATCTTGAAGCTTTATTTCTATTTCATGTACAGCTGTAATGCAATAATGAGAAGGAAAATCTTTGTCACTCCACCTTTTGCAGTTGTCAACAACTCTTCTTCCCATTTCTGGAAGTAAGACTCGTTGATTGGCCTCTTGACGTATGTAATGGGCACCGTAGCTACCAACACTTTCAATTCAATATCAATTACAATCTTTCAACTAATTAACCTTACGTAAGGTATTGGCTGAGATAAAAAGGTGACACGAGCGGGATTCGAACCCACGACCTTCAGGTAAGTTTGCCGCTGCTCTACCCATCGAGCTATCGTGACTTCGATTCTCTCGGACACTTACGTACCATCTCCACCCAACCTTTCGAATTTTAACTCCTTTTTGCCATTTTTCAAATGTCGTGTATCTATTCGATTCTTGGCAACAAATGAATTGGCCACGGAGAGTTTTGGTGAAGATATACTTTATTTTACATATTAAATTCCCGTTGATACTGACTTTTTAATCTCAACCAATACCTTACATAAAGATAGGATTAATTGTTGAAAGATGTATTTGGTCAATCGGGCCACGAAATTTAATGAATTCATTGCAATATTTTTTGACATTCATTTGCCGTCTCATTGCCACACTATCCTGAATGACGTTAAACCTAGATGAGAGTTGGTGCGTTTTCTGAGAAATATATTTTCTTAGCTAAAAACAATGAATGCGCAACCTTTTCTTCCATCGAGTTAATTTGCATCCGTCAATGTGACATAATTTACGCTTGCATAAGAATTTTGGTGATAGCCACCCCACCAAAAGTGAATCATTACGTTTACGTTGACCTAAAAATACATTGGTGAAATATTAGAAAAAGTAAGTAAAATTCTTAAACGAGAGAAGGCTTTCAGAGACAAGTATTCACTTAGAAACCGTACGTTCAAAACCTTTCTTGTCAAAAGAGGAATTTACCATCTTAACTGTTATGAATGCGATATAAAATATACAGGACAGAGCAGTAGAGAAATTAAAACGAAGTTAATTGTTATAACTTGCGCAAATCGAACAAATTTTCTGAATTAAAGATTATCTAAATGATACAAAGCACAATTTAAATTTAAATACAACAATGTTCAACAAAGAGAGGGAACTAGGTTGGTTTGAGAAATTTGAAATTAAAAAATGTAAAATTAAACATGGAAATAAATGCATACATAGTGTAATAGAATTTGTTTTACCTCCGATTTTAAATATGAAACTAAATAATGTTTAACATTCAAATTTATTAAATTAATTTAATTACTCATTTACTTTAATTTTACGATAAATTAATCAATTAATGATTAATGAATAAATGTGTAGAGATTAGTGACCGTTAATGGATAATTATTTAGAAATCGTGAGATGCGGTCTGGTGTGATGTAGGTATCAGAAAAACATTTTCTTTATCGTGCCGACGTTTCGATCTTTTATTGAGATCATCTTCAGGGCCTGGGATTTACAAACATACTTTACATTCAGAAATACAAATACATAAAGAATTTGGAAAAGTGAATTTATACAATGCAAAATATATTATATATTCCATCAACACTCACTCAAAGTGTTTGTCTTCTGTGTAAGTGCGCCAAAATCTAACTGGCACTCTCAACACGACACGCAAGAATGGCGCACTTACACAGAAGACAAACACTTTGAGTGAGTAGAAATACTTTGATGGAATATAAAATATATTTTGCATTGTATAAATTCATTTTTCCAAATTCTATATGTATTTTCTAAATGTACACTATGTTTGTAAATCCCAGGCCTTGAAGATGGTCTCAATAAAAGATCGAAACGTCGGCACGATAAAGAAAATGTTTTTCTGATACCTACATCACACCAGACCGCATCTCACGATATCTGAATAATTAATGAATAATTTTAATTTTATTGAATACTTAAAAAAAGATACACAAATTAATCAATAATATAAAATTATTGTCTTACTGTATTTGTTAAAATAATATTTAGTTGTGTTCAACGCTTTTCGTTTTGATTGAGCGCCAAAAGAAAACCAACTTCTCATTGGAACATCTCGTTGGCGGTGGATCAGTGGGTTCACTCTTACAATTCATTTCGAGAGAGGTGCTTGTAACTCCTTCAACTTAATGATGAGCTTTAAGCTTGAAATTCGGGTAGTTTAAAACAACAAACTGTAAGTAAGAACTCTTTTAAAATGATTAAACAACGTACTCACCCCACCTTTATCATTTATATAACTTACTTTTTTTTAATCAAAATTATGTTTTCTTATCTTCTCTTAGGTAAAGTCGTTCGAGCTGGCTCTGTCTACACTGATTTTTCAAAGGCATTGGAATTGTCTTTCTGTTTTGCTTAATGGTACGTAAGTAATAAGTTTTGGTGTACTTACATATTCATACATGGTACTCTGCTAAAATAGCTACAATGTTACATAGCCTGTAGAAAGAAAATTATGAAACTTAAATCGAAACTTACTCCAGTTGCCTCAGGCATCACACTTTGGTCCTATGTTTTTGTTAAAGATTATAAATACCTAATCAATACGCTATACTATATCATTTTTATCGTATGCTAAATAAATTAAAGGCTTTATTATTTCTTTATTAAACAGTAAATGATCAAGTAGTAATGTATATTTTATTTATTTCAATGTTCCTCCTCTTCCAACCTGTATGTTAACCTACCTGGTGCTCAGTTCTTTTAATGTGGGTATAACGTATGTTTTTGTGATGGTTATACAATTTTTTGGTGATGGTGCTTATTCGATGTCTTGGTAACGTAAGCGTATATGGGCTGGCTTAGGTTAATAACAGTTAGGTGAGGGTAGGAATAGTTTAGGATAATTGATTGAACAGGGTCTGACGTGTTCATATTCGTAGGTTATTCTTATATTACATGTTTCGTTCATTGTATGTCAACTCTGATAATTCTTTTCCCAAAAGTTTACGTTTCCGTAATGAAATATAATTTTTCTCAGGGCTATGGTATCGGGTTCGAGACTTCCCAAGATTGCTAGGTATCGTAGGTTTTTCTTGGCTATTGCAGGGCAGTTTGTAAGATACGCTCAGATGTCTCGTTTTTTCTATCTATTTTGAGACAGACAGACCAAATAAACTGGAATCGGACATAGAATGACCCAACAACATGTTTGCGATTCCCTAGATTCTTTATTAAGTTAAAATGGCCTGATGACGTGGGACCAACTTCAGCATCAAGTCGTTTATAAATCCAAGCTTTTTAGAGTATTTAGGCAGGTTTGATCTTGTATGGAAAGCTACCGGACAAATTAGTGTATTATTATAGTTGCCCCCTTGAGATATTTGTAATTTTTAGCTGCACACGATTTTAATGGAAGCAGTTCTGCTTAAAAATGGTTGTGGTAGATATGAGTGTGCGGTGCTCATATGTAGGTCGCTTTATGCCCGTTTCCATGCCTTTTCCCGTCTTCAACTCATACATAAACATTTTCCTAACCAGGCATTGTTCACTATATTTTAATAATTACCGTGAATAGAGTCTGAAATTCTCGTATTTTACCTGTTTTAGAGATAGATCTATACCATTCTAATGAGGAGAATTTTGCCACGGTCAGTATTCGATTCATCCTTTTATTCAGAGACGATAAGGTGTGCCATTTGGCATTACCAAATGCAGGAATCTTGAGTATTGCCATGTTTAGCAATTTTCTACCTTTTTAATTGATTTGAGACAAAGTGATATCAAAGAAATATTTTTTGAGACTGTCAGGAATATTATCTACAAGAGGATAAATTTTGTTATTTTGTTTGCTCCTCCTTTATTATAAATGTATAAAATTACTTAATACGGCAGATTGCTTTATATTTTTTCATACAAATGTATATATAAAATAACGTAAGACTTTTGTATTATTAATTTAATATTCACTACACAAATAAAAAAAGAAGTTTGAAGGCGTCGGTACAAAGTCAAGGATTTGGATTGTTCCCCGTTTAAGAATACTAAAAGACGTTTGGATAAAAAATGAACAGGGATTGTGAGAAAACATTGCAGACAAACCGTAGAGGTGGCAAGAATGAAGGTACGTACAATCGGTGAGTGACAAAGATAAATATTTTTCACGATCAAACGTCGGCGGTTAAATCAAATGTCTTTTTTATTTAAATGGCCTCCCTCAATCCAACAAATCAATAAATAGTCCGTTTGACAAGAAGCATTGGAATTACTGACTGGCTCATAGGAGTTTCTTTTTGCAGTAAATTAAAAATAAAAAGTTGAATACTAAATGAAAAGGAAATAATTATTTTTTCTAATTAGGAATTAACGATTTCATTGTTCCTTAAGGCAATAACTTTTTATAATTTTTCCCTAAAGCTGACACCTGTGACGATACCCTGATAAATATAGGGTAATACTGTATTATTATTTTAAACTCTCATTTAGTTGTTCAAAGTATGGCCCAAAATAGTTTTCTTTTTTGCAAAATTTTGGCACCATTTTCTCTTAAAATATATACACTCAATTTCCAACAATCGTTTTTTGTTTAATTTCACTTCTACTTCATCAATTTTTATTGCGATATGCATTTCTTTTGTATAAAATTTGTACTACCCGCTTAATCATCACACCCTTGCTTTTTAGAATATTTGAGAAAATAAATCTATTTTTTGTACTCCACTTCGACACAGTGAATTTAAATTTTGGTATGCATTACTTTTGTATAAATGTCTCTACCATCCCTCTTAATTGTTGCATTCTATTTTTTTACAGTATTTCATCAATTTTCAGGTTTATTTCTTTGCTCAAGTAATGGCGAAATGGTTGCCATTTTTGTTAACAATTTCTCAAAATCTATATGCACTATTTGAATAAACGATTTTTTATTTACCTTCTTCTCAACTCCACTTCTACACAATGAATTTTTATTCTGATGCGTATTTATTTTGTATAAAAGTCCGTACTTTCAGGATGAGCATCAACTTCCATAGTTATACAGTATTTTAGCAATTTTTCAAAGTCATTTAGTTGTTCAAAGAATGGCCAAAAGTTGCCATTTTCTGTACCATTCTATCAAAATAAACTCTTTATTTCAAACAATCAATTTTTCTTTTATTTCCTGTTTACCTCTACTTCTAATCAATTGAGCATTACGTAAGGAAGCGACTGATAAAATTCGTACTTTATATCCATCTAATTACTCTGTGTTATCTGCAGGCGGACAAGATTGAATTTAACTCTGTTTACTCGGGGGTTTAGGCTCATTTTAAAATCTTCCTAAAATTTGTAGAATGTATTAGCAACATACATTTTATAAATTGTTTATTTAAATACTTAAAAATAGTTATTCCGTATAATTAAGAATATATTTCTTATGTTTAATATAAACAAGGAAGTTGTTTGATGTATTTTTTTTAATAAATATTTAAGTTCTAATTATAATGACAATTTGATTCAACTTTTCTGAGCGAATAAGTGTTTTCTCAATTCTGTTTTTCTTGTTTTATATTTATTAATAAGCGTTAATTTTTAAATTTTGTTATCTGTCAATAAATCAGTCCCTGATCATGAAAGAATATCATTCGAAAAACTGGCAAAAAAGAAAAATCTAAAACATTCTTCTTCCTATTGACTTCATCTGGATCCGCCTCTTCTTTATTTCTGTGTAAACCTTTCACGCAAAATCCTTGTACCCTTCCGGTATCTTGGTAACACTCTATACACTAAGCTATCAAACAATATTATATTCATGGGTCAAATATGAATTGAATTCCCTATCTGAAATATTTATCGCGTTGAGTAATTTATATTCATAAACGCGTTCAGACAGAATGACAACCGAGCCGGTTACAACCGCACACATATGGCCATCGCGATAGCACACACTCCCTCCTAATCAGGCCAAATTAAAATTCAACAACTGAAACTAATTACATTGCATTCATTTTTATGTATTTTACACGACTTGACGTTTAATTATTTGGATATTTATATTTTCGTTATCACTGTGCCGCGTAAAAGGACCAGTATGGGACTTAATTACATTTGGAAAAAGCAGCCTTCAAACATAGTAGAAAATAAATCAATATTACACTTTAATTATTAACTTCCTATATCATACTATAATCCGGAAATGAAAATACGAGATTGTCAGTTATCTCAATGATTACGAAACCAAAAATATCATTCTCAAGGAGGTCATAACCCTGGGGGCGTCGGTGCTTCAAACAAATTTATAAGTTTGACGGTTTCGAATGTAGGGCCGCTGGACTCGGGACCTTTACCTTAATAATGATAAGCACCGTGTCAAAGCCTTAACCATTACGAATCCACTTTGTAACGAGGTTGTCCATTATATGGTACGCTTTCTGTTTTACTTAAAATTTTAGATGAAATATATGAAAAATTGGCCGACGTGCGTTATAACAATGTCATGTAGATTTAAAAAAAGTTTAGGTTGTGTTTTCATACGTGTTATTGTGCACAGTGGGAATCGCTTCTCATACGGAAACCTCCTCCCCCTAGTGATCTGTACTGGTCCGCCTAGTGTGAATGTTGTTCGTTTCGCAGTAGATACCATCGAGGGAAATTTGATCGGACCGTCGCCGGGACCTTTTGATCTGACAGTCAAGCGTGAATACATCAACGACTGCGGGTGTGGCATACACACCCCTTGGAATAGAAAAAAAAATCATATTAGATTTCTAACTTTGACACGTTAACACAACCTATCAAACTTTATGGTTATTGAATAAATCAGATAGTCTTACAGAAAGTAAAAGCAAATTCCCTTGGAATCTACGATGGTCATCGCTAAATAACATTAGATATACATTTTGTCATTTTCTGCAAACATTGATGGATTTTTCTTAATGATAACAGAAATAAAGTAAAATTTATAAGAAATTAGTTTCCAAGCAATTACAATTTAAGATAATTTTTAATCCAAATGAACTTTATTGTATATATTAATCGAATGAGTTTTAAATTACACGTGGTTTTTGCGATAAGAAGAACATATCGTGACACAAATATATTTAACAAAGGCATTTCAGATTAATACTCACCAGCCTTTACCTGTTCACACGCGCCAAAGTAAAATAGCTAGGCGATGTTGGTGAGATTTCATCTTTGATGTCTAAGGGGCGATGAAACGAATATTTTAAGTCTGCCAGACGAGTTTGAGATTTATAATCATTCATTGTTCTGACAAGATCGATCCGAGCTGTCGTCCAACAAGTGAACTAACTTACTTCGTCGTCTCCTATACCATTTATAGTTTAAAATTAACCCCTTTAAATATATACATATATATGCAATTTTCTTTTTCAATAATTTCTAATATGAAAATAATTGGGGTCGTAGACGGCCATGTGAAACTTAATTTACAATAAAAAATAAAAAGTATATAAAGTTAAATTTAAAATCAAACAGTTCTTTTACTAATCCGATATTTAAAAAAATATAAAATCCTTATTTTAGGTCCAATAAAGTTAACAAATCTGTAATTAATAAAAGAATAAATTACATTTAATTTTATGTAACTTTTAGTTTTTATTGTAATTAATTGTCATGTGGTATTTTTTTATAATTTTAATAAGGCAATTAACCATTTGGGTCATTTTTGCCTTGATCGTGATCCGTAAGGCTCACAAGTGTCGCAGGCCAGAGTCCGGCGCAAGCCACGAAGCCCCCGAGCCGGCAGGGACGAGAGAGCTCCGGACGTATTATTTTCTTACCTCTATTGTCCTACTAGACCTTCCGATGAATGTGCGGGTGCTGTGCCCCCACTCCCACACCCATCACAGGCCTCGGGCTTCATTTTGCCCTTGTAGGTTCGTCCGGCGCCGCCAGCCCCCGACCGGCCACACGGCCCCGCACCCCGCGGATCCCGAGCTCCACGAGCGCTAAAAATGTCAATTAAGTCTTATGCGTTTTTGACGTGTTTCTGATATTGTACTCTATATTGACGAAAGGTACTATATTTTTGACATTAGCATTGATTCCTTGAGAAATGCAAAGAGATTGGACATGGAGCTATCGTCATTAAGGGTGCAGTAAATATCGTCCGTTAGTTTGTGTTTGTCTCTTAAATGATTATATGTTATGCACTCGGTGAGTATGTGTTTCACGGTTAGGAGCACGTCGTACAGTTCAGGGGGGATTCACGTCTCATGAGGTACTCATGGGTGATTCTACAATGTCCTATTCTCAGCCTCGCTAGTACAGTTTCCTCTTTCCTTGATTTGCGGGAGGAGGAGTTCCATGCGGTTACACATGGTTTTATTTCACGTAGCTTGTTGTTTGTGATGCTGTTCCATTCCCTTTGCCATTGTATCCAGATGTTACGTTTTATCAAGGAACTAAGGTCATTACGTGAGATCTCGTTGTACCTGATTCCTTTGGTTGTGGCGACTTTGGCAGCCTTGTCAGCATTCTCATTACCCATAATATTACAATGATTAGGTATCCACATGAAGTCAACAGCTACTCCCAGATTTTTATGATTCCTTACAGCGTAATATATTCCTTGTATTAGAATGTTATTGGTGAAAAAATTTCTAATGGCGTGTAAAGCAGACAGGGAATCAGTGCAAATTATTATTTGTTTTTTCAGTGTATCGCATATATTAACTGCCTTATATATGGCAAGCAACTCCGCAAAGTAGTTACTACAATTGGGTGATAGTGTGAAATAGAATTTTCTTTCTTCGCATACAAAGGCAGCCCCGACTCCATCCAGGTGGTATTTTTTAAAGAGCCCTTTTTGTTAAATTGAAGGAAGAATCCGTTATTTTTATATTTAATTTTAGTTGAAATTAATTTTCATATGGTCTTCCCAATGTCCAATTAGTTTATATTTTAAAAAATCGTAAATATACAGGAATTTTAGATTAGATGCCTATATTTCATACCATCTCCTTTTTTATTGCTTTAAAGAAATGGTAGATGTGAAATTAAAAAGTACTAATTTGAAAGAAAATAAACTAATTTTCATTGGAATTTTAGATAGTACTCAGGTTTCTATTTATTTCATGTTTAGTTTAAGAATCGCTATTTTTCAAATAGTAATCGAAGGAGCCAATTTTTGCTATATAAAAAATCGCAAATATATAGGAATTTTGCTTCACTGTATTATATTTATTTTCATGCCATATTTCAAGTTTTTTTTGCTGAAAGGAAAGAATCGAAAATTGATTAAATAAAATATGGAACCGTCGGTCACATCGAGGACATTGATGGAAATGGAAAGTGAACATCTACTCGCCACAGAAAGAACAGGCAGATGTCTTTACGCGACGGATAAATATCGGTAAAGCTCATATTAACAGAGTGCGAAGAATTATTGCCGCTAGGAATGTATGGGCTACTTGCAGTTTTTAAACTACTCGTTACGCACATTAAACTTTGACGATTGTGTGAATGTATTTATGTGCGTGAGTGGTAAAGTGTTGTTGGGCCGACTAAGGGGAATATCGAGTACTCACAACCTATCCAGCTAATTCGGCTAATGAACGTATTATTATTATCATTTCGCGTTTTACTGTCTATGAATGTATTATTTGCCTTGCCGGGCTCCCAACCGTAGGTTTTGACCATATGCAATTTTACCGTAGCCGTAGTGGGGGGGGGGACTCAGGAGTGTATCGAGAACTCTGACACCCGCCAAACGTACGTTAAATCGTCTTTTAAATAGCATGAATATGTATTTTATTTGACTTAGAACATTTTAATAATGTTTGTAAAGGTTACACATCGAAAATCATCAATAAAAAATGCGAGTTAGAGAACATAATAAAGATAAAAGATTCTTTTTTTTTTATTTTTGAGTCCTAAGGTATTAACTTTATTATTAATATAATTCTCCATTTGGTTAAAAAGGTTAATTTGACGGAATAAGCTAAATTAAATTAATTAAATTTCACACTAAGAGCAGAATTATTTTCATTTTAAAAAAATTCTAAATACCCAGGGCTTTTACACTAGACGCATATATTTCATACCACATCCTACCTTTTTTAATGCTTTAAGGAAAAGGTTAATCGGAAGTTAAAAAGGGTTGTTTGTCAGTGTCTATGGTGGATAAAGTCTAGGTTTTTTTTATTGTTCTTTGTAATCTGAGCGTTTTCATCTTCCACTCGCATTTTAATTAGTTTAATGTTTGGAAAAGCGTAAACCACATGACTGCTGGTAATTTGCATGTTTTATGATATTTTAGAGTGAAGTATATTATGTTTTTATATTTTCAATATTTGAATTTGTTCATTTTCCTTAAATTTTATATTTCGAGGTTACGTGTTGGATTTCTGTGAAATGAGGCCCGTAGTGTAATTTTCCCCCAACGCTCCAAAACGGTTTTATTTGTCCTTTATTTCTGTGTTTTATTTTTCGTCTGTTTCTGTGACTGTTCATTTCAATTTTTCTAATTTATATACTGAATCCTGTTTGTCCGTGCTGACTTAATAAATGCACTATTTTGTTGTTTATATAATTTAAAAAGTTGTTTCATTACTAATTTTAACTGAAATCTGTAGAAATATATAAGGAACGACGTTGAATAGTTCAAATAACTAAAAGAAAAATATCCAGTTCATGCTATTTTCGCCTCTAAAAGTACAATTAAACAGTAAAATTCATCTCGATGCTAGGCACAAGGAACAAAAATTAAAATTTAATCATATCGTCTACACGATCGTTTTACTTAAAATATCAGGTTAAAAAACCTTACACCTTCAAAATTCTCAAATCCGATGTATCTTAACATAATTTAAAGTGAAAAAGTAATTAATTTTAATGAACATCACGACACTCAGTTAACAAAACAGGTAAAATCACTTTTGAAACCATGGTCGCCGTGAATTATTTTGTTAATTGAATGATAGAAAACACGGTTTCCACATTAATGTGAGAATTGCAATTTATTAATAAGTGATCGATTAATTAAATCCGTTAAAGCAAAATAGCCGGTATTTAATATACTCATAATATATTTAATACAGTTTAATCAATAGACTGTAGTTGTTAAATGAACATAAAAAGCAAAATTTATACAGTTTATAAATCTAGTTTTATCAGGAAAGGAAAATCGGAAAGTCAATTGTATTGATTTATCAATAAAAATGTTTTCTACCAGTCCATTTACAATAAAAAGTTTTGTTTTTATTATATAATTACTTAACACATAAATTATTGGGTTCTATTAAAAAAAAAGAAAACGGACAATTATCTATATATTTGTTCTCGTAAAATATCAATCTTAACGACTTAAACATCTTTTCCGTTTCCCATAAACATTTTTCTAGTAAACTATATTTAACAAAATAAAAAAAAAATTATTCACCAAATATTTATTTATATAGTTGTTTTATTACAGACGACAAGTATGTCCTGTTTCTTTACAAGTCGATCTATTAGTTATGGAAATATCCAAATGAGTACACTAATCGGGAAAATTAGCTTGAATATTTGAAAAAAGAACTTTTAGCCACACGACCAAAACGGGATACACACAAGGTATGTCAAGTGAATAGTTATGCATACGTGCTCTCTTCTTTGTTATTGTACTCCAGTAATTATTAGTTAATTTATTGATTATACTATCAATAAGGTATTATTGCAATCGTCGAAGTGTAATAAATTCAAGGCAGATGAGTATATTCATCCCAATATAGCGTCATGTATTCGACATACCGACATATATAAAATATGTATAATTAAAAATATGAAGCGTGGCCGTGTGTATATATATATATATATATATATATATATATATATATATGAAGAACTTGAAATTTTCGTAATACGTTATTGTGGCATTGTGTAATTAGCTGTATCTCCGATCATTTTCGCCTTTTTTAGATAAAACAAAAGCATTTGATTGCGAAAAATTTGAGGAATATTTCCAAAAATAATATATATTCGCCAGTTTTTTGTAATGCAAAAGAGGATTCTAATTACAATTAATTAAGGCTTTTAGTCGAGATAAAAAGTCAATTGCACGAGCGCGATTCGAACCCACGATCTTCGGCTATATACGCCGCTGCTCTACCACTTAGCTATCGTGACTTCCATCCACTCGGACACCAACGTCCCTTCTCAAGACCACCTTTTTGAATTTTCCCTCCTTTTTGCCATTTTTCAAATGTCGTGTAATCGGATGGTATTTTCGGCAACAAATGACTTTTTTTATCTCGTCTAAATACCTTAATTAATTGCAATATATCATTTGGTCAAGCGGACCACGAAAATATGGAATTGGTTTCTTATGTTGAGCAGGCATAAGGTCACTTATTGGGTTCGTCTGCATTCGTGATGTGTAGTTTGTTAGTTTTATGTAACTTTTAAGTAACGTCGCCTTTTTTAATTTTTTGTTTCTTGCTAAAGAAATTTACCGATGTATTATGATTCAACCACTATCTCGAATTACACAAATAGATAAAACAATGGTATAAGAAATATTGAAATCCACATTTTGAGAGGCCTTCTTTGAAGTGCGTGACGCTGCTGTTTATGAAATCATGGCATACCTCTCTAGACGTGTTCAACCTCTGGTGCGGAGTAACCTTGACCTCATGCCCAACAAGATTAAAGGGACCACAAAAATATATACGAGGTGATATGTGAGCTTCCCCGTAGCAATTCTCGGGTTTGGGTTTCTGTACTACCTGTCTCCCACGGAGTGCCGTAACTGAGTTTTCTTCGCTACAATCACTGGAACAGGGTTCATGGACACCCACAGAAATCCACCACTCCAGATGATAGTTGTTTGTATGCTGTATAAGTAATTTTTGGGCACGGTATTTTGTGTTTTTTATATTCAGGTTATGAGATCCTTGGTATGGGGCATCGACCTGTGCACTGGTTACGTGCCGATAGGGGGCCTGGACTTCCCCCCGACCTATCATGGCGTAGAAGGGTCTGGATATTCTCATCCACCAGCGGGAGTGCAACAAGTCCTCCGCTTCGCCGCCAGTGTGAAGTGTCCGTACTGGGGCGCAATAACTGAGACTGAGCCTCACGAACCTTGCTAGGGGCGGTAGCTCGAGGGTGTATATAGTGTTAGTGACCTTATATCTGTCTGTATGTGAATGTTGTCATAATTATAGTTATTTTGTCAAAAGAAGAGAATGTATTTAAACATGAATGAAAGTGTGAAGGAGTTTGGATTTAGGAATTGCATGAGTTGATAGCTGAAATGAACTAGCTGTTGATAGCCAGCGGATCCGACCTTGGTGGACTGTCATCATTTGGTTGGTAATTCCCAGGGTCTTCTGTTAATTTATTGTAAATTATAAAAAGGGCGCAAAAAATAATAGACTCAACTTTGTACATGTGTTTTGAAATTGTACAAATCATTGACCAGTAATATATTTTTTTAATTACCTAAAATTATTAAATTTTAATTGTTTCATATAGATTCTAATAGGAAAGATATACGTTGAGGAATTTACCGATGAATGTAATTCTTTTTACTGTTTAGGACTTCTAGGAGGAATGTGACGGCCGTTAGAACCCTCCTATTAAAGCTTGTGTACTTGGGATGATCTCTAATTGAGGTATGTTTGAATACCCTTCCCTAAGTTCCATTTCCCTCCAACAATACTATTGTCAATCCTTCTTGATAGTCCATGAATTCCTTCATATTGCAATATTAATCGGAGGAATTTCTACGTTCTAACAGTTTATTGTTTATAATATTCAAGGATCATGTTAGGTTTAAATTTTAATTAAAATCGGACGGTTACAACAATTATTACAAACGTTACTGCTTGGTAGAAAAACTTCGTCGAAAAAATAATCTATGATCAAGGCATTTTTTCTTAACGGGTTAAATTTATTACTAATTTTCCCTACTCCAAATATTTTAAACGTTACCTATCTAACTTTGAAAAAAATAATTTTTCGGCAAATAAGCTTTATACGATTTATGATCGATGTTAAAAAATTCTCTAATAAAATTTATTTGCGGCTAATTTTTTTATCTCGTTTATTTATTTTTTTCCATTTTTTCTCCTGTTTTTTTGTATGGACGCGTGTGAAAAGGGGAGATTATTGACAGGCCTGACAGCCGGGAAAATGTCTGGGATGTGAATGATTCTTCGTATCTCCGTGATGCCCTGTCTGTCAACTGTACTGTTTTTAATTCAAACTTTTTGATCAGAGGAGGAAAACTATATTCGGAATATTTCCTATTCAAACGTTCACGGTGGACCGTGAACATCAGTTTATAGGTTGTGTTCTAAAATCAGAGCATTTAAACATAAGTTATGATTATAAGATACTTTACAGCATTAAGGATTGGATTAATTTCTCGTATAGCCCCATTACTATATAGGCGATTATTAATCAGTCTTGCAAAGAAAGTACATTTGATTCGATAAATTTGACGTAGATAATGAGGAATAAATAGACAACCAAATATTTTATTTCAACAGTAATACTTTTTGATGGCTGTTCTGAGATTTCAGCCAGAACTTCAGTGTTACTTAAAACACTCAATATTGGCCTACTTATCAGAAGTCCAGCTCCATTTTTGTAAGGACAACCTTGAACGTCTATAAAAACTAATTAACTAACTAAATCCAAAATTTCGTCCGCTTTTTCCATCCATTCAAAGAAGTCCGCGTTTCGATCTATAAGAAAGGCTGTTTCTAGTAGCGTGAGCAATTATTTAACCTGTTTTTAGGTACCACTGTCGTTTTGCTTCATTTAGCTATTTCCATGACTGAGAAGTCCCGATCAGAGGATGGAAAAACACAGGGAACTTGTGGGTGATTTCTGTGAAGGACCCCAGTGCCACTGGTGCGAGCATAGACCGCACGCCTCGGTTTTGGTTCTGGCCAGAGCAATTGTCAGACTAGAACATTAATTTTTGTTTTCGACTGAGCATCAGATGTCTTGTTGTAAAATATGTGTACAAAAAAGACCCGATTTTCAGCTCCTCCCTTGGTGACCTGCATTTTCGCCGGAAGTGTGAGTACATGATTTCTCTCTATTCGTTTTAAAAGTAGATTCCAGGTCGAAAGCACAAGCTGAAGGCTGTATACCATTCTCATTGTGTCAAACGTCAAGTACATTTGCTGCTGCAAATAATTATAATTCTAACAATTCTATACTGTCTGCTTTTCCGATGTAAGGAGCATGGCTATGGCCATGTCAATTTGGGTATGCTTCTGAAGCTGCCTCCGCTTGTCGGTATTGAAATTCCAATTTCGTTTTCTCAGTAGCTTGTAGTTCCATTATTTCGTTGCAATTTTCGCACATGTCTTTTCTACGAAACATGAATTTTTATGTGCATCTGTGTATCTGAGAAAAAGAAATGCCTCCGGGTGATCCGGTCCAAAAAATGTAAATTTGTGTGGTATAAAATTCGTAATTTGCGCATTAAAGAATGCTTAATACGAAACGGAATTGTTTGAAACAATTAATTCTTTACTTGAGGCGTCTGTTCGATTTTTCTGTAACTTGCTATAGTTAATGCAATTTAGTACAATCCTGTCAATATTTTTTATACTTGGTAAAAAAAAATCGACTGATATAAATAACTTCGAAAATACATGCACATCAACGGTAGGCATTCATATTTAAAAAAATATTACGTAAATTACTTAAAATGAGTTTTTCTCGGCTCCAAGGCTCATTAGTAAGAACCATCAGGCATGAGTCTAATATTTTCTATCTATGTATGAAAAAGTTCAAATAAAATCAGTGAAACCTCCTCTTATATGATGAAAAAAAGTGATGGGAATGACAAAACAAGATACAGAGGATAGAGTGTAAGAAAGATTGGGAGTGAGAGATGAGTTGGTGTTAAAGTCTCTAAGAAGGGAAGGTGTTTTTCAGGAACCTTGAAGATGATCTACCGATCTGAAGCAACTCTGATACTATCATTTCCAATCACCAGCTTCAGCAACACTTCACACTACTGTAGTGTTAGTGCGGAAAGAAAATCATAAACTTTAACCTCCAAAAATCCAGCAACATAACCTTATCTCACCTCAGAAAGTTCCCTCTTCAGTTTATTTCAATATCATGAAAAAAAAGATTTCTTGTTAAAACCATAGTGATGCCGATGTAGACAGGAAGTGCGGGGATCAGCCAAATATTTCAATATCCGTTGCACCCAGCTTTTTCCAGATGTTACAGATCACCTCATTTAGTTGTGATGTGCTGCAAATAAATTGAAAAAACAGCAAAAAAAAAATAAGAGGAGAAAATGCGAATAAGAATATGGATGTGTGATGGTCTCTGGAAGAAGAAAGAGAATGAGAGATATGTTGAGAGTATGAGAACAAACTAAAAGTAAGAAATAGTGATATACATGGAAGCGTCAGGCGGTGAAAGGTAGGGTAGACGAGAACGAGGAGGAGTGTTAATGGAGTGAGGGTATTGGAAAAGGATAAAACAAGGTATGTAGTCCGTTCTTACGGTTAGATGAATACACCTTCTGTGAATGAATGAATCTGACATACTATATTTATGATATGCTCTATTATGCCGTAAAACAATCATTATGATTAGAAACCGGATTTTTATGGGGTTGCATATGTTGTTTGCCACCACATATGACCGAGGAACTCAATCAACTATCAGAATCATGTATCATGCAACGGAGCCGTAGGTGAAATTTTATAGAGTATATTTTTGCATATTTGAATAATAAAGCATAAAATTGCATATTTGAAGGATTTTTTCATTGTAAAATTGCATTTATGACGCAAAATAATTAAAATATTATATTGGCTTTCGGTGGAAGCATAAAAAAATATGTAAAACAAAATAAAAATTTAGCGTTAAGTCGGTTTAATTCGGAGAAAACTGAATCAGCCCCCCCCCCCCCGATGATGGGGAGCGAAGAGTCTAGGAATACCGACAAAAGAATATAAAACCTCTTCTTAGGTCTTATATTCAATACTCTCCCAAATTTTAAGTGACCATAGGCACCGTTTCACGGAAAGACAATTTAAAGAAGTACTTGTTTATTAACATTAATTATATTCAATTAGTATAAAATATATTTAATTTAATTATGTAAATGAGAAAATATTCTTGTTGTATGTAAAAACACACTAAATATTTGCGAATTTTAATTATTTTTAGTTTTAATGTATATTTCGTGTAATTATCTATATTTCTGTTTAAAGTTACTATGGTAGTAAAAAACTGGTTTACTGCATATCATTACATATTTTAACGTATTAATACTGCATATTACAGGGCTTTCATACGCTTTTTATGGCACATTTTGGCAATTTTTACTGCATAAAAATCCGGTCGTCTTATTACTTTCCTATTTCTGTCAAAGATAAATCTATAGACGTTCTGTCAAGATTGTCAGTTTACATTACTTCTCGACAACAGCTTAATTTAGTTTACTTTTTGTCATCGCTGCCTCTCGAAATAAAAATATTTAATCCTTGATGAGAAAGCAAACTGCATTGTCATTAGGTAATTTTTCTTGAATTAATATCAATTTTCTTCCGAGAAGTGCGAATTCAGCCCGTATTATTAAATTTATAACCAAGACACGTGTGTCCCTAACAAGTACAATTTACTGGTTCGGTTCCCTTTGTTATACTCAGTCCCCGATCCTGCCACATCTCATCCCTTAGGAAAAAAGCCCTCTTCATTGAAAGCATAACATATATTAATTCAAAGTGTTTAAACCCAGACGCTTCGTAATAACGTAAATTACAGAACAGGCAACGTGATGACTGGTACGAAATTCGTCAACCTATTTTGGCAAGTCAGTACGTATCACACTTGGAATCTATGTGGCAATATCGGTGATATAGTTTCAAATAACTATTTTTGGCTTTGAATAAAACACCTGAAGAGAATCTAAAAACTTTTTGATTAACAAAATTTGCGTAACTTGAATAAAACTCCATTATGAGTGTAAACGGTCGAGTAAAATTATAATTCACTAATTTCGTGGTCCGCTTGATCAATTAATATATGGCACGAGCGGGATTCGAACCCACGATCTTCTGCTTGATACGCCGCTGCTCTACCACTTGAGCTATCGTGACCTCGATCCACTCGGACATCAACTTCCTATCTCAACCGCAACTTTTGAATTTGAAAAATGGCAAAAAGGAAGGAGTTTATTAGTTCAAGTGGTCGAGCAGCGGCACATCTAGCCGATGATCGCTGGTTCGAATCCCGCTCGTGCCATTGCCTTTTTTATCTCAATTAAAAACCATAATTAATTGTAAAAATTATAATTTATTAGACATTAATGATAATAAAACACATATGACGATTTTGCAGGTAGAATGGCTATTTGGCAGAATTGCTAACGCAATATTTTCGGAAGAGGGGTCAGAATCTCCAGCGGCGATGGTTGGAATCGAAGCCGCGATCTCTCGGTTACCTCGGTCCCCAATGACGCAATATTGGATCAAAGCTTGAGCTGAAATCGTGTTTTAGATTTTTTTCTTACAGAATCGTGTTTTTTTCATTACTATCATTATATTTGCCCCATTTTCTCAGAAACCTTAAAAACTATAACAATCAATTATTTTGTAAAGTAGTAAAACATATGGACAAAAGAAAATTTCAACAATCTGAAAATAAACAAAACTTGTTCCCGTATACGTGTTGAGTAGTCGTAATTGGCCATGTTAAATATTGTAATTATTTATACGTTTTATTTAAGGTTTTGAATGAGATGAAACCAGTTTTGAATTTTTTCACCGCTGTAATAAATAAAAAAATGTAGTAAACTTACATAACTTAAATTAAGTAGTACTAGAAACTATTGCCAGCTACGACACGTCCACTTCACTCAGCGCACATTTTGTTTTTCCGTCTACTTTTCCCCGTTCAGCTTGCTTCTCTCCTGAAAATATAAGCAATCAAGAACATTTTCTAACAAGTATTTTGTAATTTTGATAAAGATATCATTTTAATATTTGAGCTGGGAAAAGTTATTATATCTACCAACGCCATAGAAGGCAGTCAGTCGATAAGGGCGTAAAACTTACCCATTAAAACTTATAAAAGGAATAATTAAATACTACTTATCGTTGTCGCAAAACCATTGTACCAAAATCTATAGTTTTTTTCTTTAAAATAAAAAATTATACTTTTTCGACAATTTCAAGCAATTTTTTTACAAATTAACAAGGAAATTTTTAATAACGTTTGCTCCCTAGTATTCCTCTTTTATTCTTCTATTGGCGCTAACCGGAGCCTATAAAGCATATGTACATTACTCAAACACAAGGGAACCAAATTCTCTTGAAATTAAACCACGTTTCTTTAAGTCCAATTAATTAATTATTTACTCTCTGACATTAAATTCACATTAGAATTTAGAAAAATGGATCGTGTAAAGTTTCTAGAATTAAAATTGTCTGTTGTAGATAATTTAATTGAACGAGACATTTACATAAAACCTACATCATTGATACCAGCCGACTTTTCATATTCATGGGCCCATAAGGCTGCTGGATTTATCTGGTTAATAGACTGTTAAAACTCCCCCGAAAGCCCGTTAATTATAAGAAAGAACTAACAAAGGTAGGCTTTGGACGTGGGGTCAGTGATTTTAATGAAACTTTTCGATGGTGATTTTACGCCGAAAAATATTAGACACGTTCCAAGCCAGCTTATCAATGAGCCCATAAGTGCCGAACATTTTATTTTCTTGTACCTTAATTGTCGGTTTTACTAAATAAGTTTAAACGCCATTTCATTTATTTCAAGGTTACCTAATATTCAGTATGATATCAAATGAGAAAAAATTACAAAAACCAAAAGATACGAGAAAATGGGCGATAAAAAAATTTTGGCTAGAATCATTTTAAGTACCCTTTAATGCTTTTTACGAAAATACGAAATTTCAACGAAAAAAATGGACTTTTTGAATTGGATAGCCGCGGACAATTTGGTTTTCTAGGATGTCCGATGTTCCATTTAAAAATGCAAAATCCTATTGGATTTTATTGGGTTTCTGTCTTTGTTGTGCGTGTATTTCAACGTTGCTTTAAATCTGCAATTAGTTTGTTTATTATTAATAATATTTTATTTTGTTTTGTTTCTACTTTTGATAGGAGAAAATATACTGTATCGAATTAAATCAGATTATAAATGCAAAAGTTCCAAAAACCAATAGACGCTTCCAGTAACGTAAAAACTATGTTTCAGAACAATTTGGAATAGCTTTAAACGCCCCCTAACTCCTTTAAATACGAAATTTTACTGCAATTTAAAAAAATAATTTGGGAAGAATTCTCCGTAAACGATTTTTGGCCGATGTCCGTTGTTCCACTTAAAACCATTTTCTAGATTCATATTAAAAACCCTCTAATGGGAGATACATACATACATACATATATATATATATATATATTGAGGATATATGATACATATATATTACTGGCATAGTCCAGGTAGTTTTTTGGCATAGTTTTCTTTTATTCAAAAAAATTGGAAATTACTTATGGGAGTGCCTTCAGATTGGGAATTACACCATGAGATTTCTTTATGTTTAGTGTTAGTGATGATGGGCCAGGAGGCCGAAGCATCAATCTAATTTACTAAATTGAATGAAAGGTTTCAGCCACGGAGAACTTGGAACTTTTGAACCTATCAGTAGAGAAACTTGAACGGAAAAAATTGACGTTTTTAACAAATTTTGTCGTTCTCTGAATTTGTTATGCATGTATTTCAGTTTAATTTTTTTTTTAACTTTCCATAGGAAAAATATGAAAAACAAGTTTGGATTAGTTTTAAGCACCCTTTAATACCCCTTTAAGTACGAAATTTCTCTATGATTACAACAATGGCAGTTTTGGGATGGATTCGATGGAGGCAATTTTTGGCTGATGTCAGTTTCAACATAGAAATTCACAATTCCTCTAAAAACGTTTATATAATCGTTGCAACGCTGATTTTTTAAAATACTACATGAACTTATACTACTTAATACTAATACTTATACTAGTTATAGAGAAAGTGAAAGTAAATAACTAAATAATTTTTTTTATTAATTTTTATAATTGATTGTCTTTCACTACAAGAATAAACTTGACAGAAACCAAACAAACCCATTACTGATTGTAACGTAAAACTGAAATGCGTTAAAGACCAAAACGGGAAGAATACGATTCAATGCATCCCAATTGCTCATTTTTTAGTATGACTGTTTGTATTGTAAATTTTATGT
Organism: Cimex hemipterus; assembly: GCA_039619505.1. Taxonomy (NCBI): domain Eukaryota; kingdom Metazoa; phylum Arthropoda; class Insecta; order Hemiptera; family Cimicidae; genus Cimex; species Cimex hemipterus. Next base: position 12,264,589 of record CM077100.1, read on the forward strand.
AATTACAATTGTTTATTTTTATTATATTCATATCTGTGTTTTCAACAGTTTTAATGTTGTATATAAATGATGTCTAACGAAGCCGATTCCACTGCGAATTGATGTTAGATTCAGATTTAAATTATGTAAAAGATGGAAAATAAAATGGAAGTAGGGAAAATCGATTGATTAATTTGCATAGCAAGAAAGTCCTAATTGATAAGCTTAGCTTCTCAACCCCTTTTGTGTCGTTTACGATCAACTAGCGCATTCTGATTTCCAGACTTGTCACTGTAAATTAATAGTGATCCGCTCGGTTATCGCGTAGCGAATTTATAATCAATCTCCCCCCTTCGATAACAAGCAATAGATCATTTGTTCTATATTATGCGATTCCTATAGCATTAATTCCGTCCGCAATAGAAGGATAATCGATTCAAAAACGTTTTCCTGAATAGGTAAAATATTTGGAAATCTTTAGCCACAATAAGCATTCATTTGTATTAACGTGTTGCTTGTCCAAAGCAAATGATCAAAATTAATATAAATAATCTAAGGGATTTAATAAGTTGGATCAAAAACCGATTAGTGCCGTAGGCTGGATATGCACAGTAGGGTTTCCACGTCATCCCGCGATGGACAGAGATGCTTCAAAAATTCCTTGAGGAGAAGTGAGCCGGGAGAGTGATGTCGGCCGTCCACGATCGCGTGATAGCGACTTTTGACAGCGGATGTTTGCGTCAGTTGAAACCCAGCATTTGTGATGCAAGAGAATCGTTCTCCAGAGCTGCAGAATCATTTTTCACAAATTATCGCCCTAGGCATACACGCACTTGTTGAACTGAACTCGAACGTCGAAAATATCCACCACGCCGTGTTATCAGAAATGTGTATTACATTTTTATGCCAACTGCTTGAACAATATGCCACAAAGGTTATTATGGAATGCTCCGTCTCGAAGAGAAAAAATAAAAACCTCAGCAGACATCAAGGTTATCTAAATTAGACAGACTTCTTCAAAAATATATTGTTGTATGCAGGGAGAAAGTTTTTAACTTCTGTTCCCCCCTCAAAAACCTTTTAATGGGGCGTTTGTTAGAAAAATTCCTAGGGCCTTAATTTTCTATTTTTTATCTCACGAACATGTTCTCTTAACACTTAACACTCCAAAATAACGGGATACGGATTGGAACATTCAAACGACACCGTACATTTGACCATGGACATTTTTTGAATCTAAATTCAACGATGCAAACCGTTTTTAATGTGGACCGACCTTTCTCAAGTTTGCCCAAAACACGTTTTCCGAACACCGTCAAACTTTAGATATGTATAGTTTAAGGGTTGTTTAAATAAAAACCAAGCAAACTATGAGTTCATGTAACCAATAAAATAATGGGACTTTAAATGAATCATCACAGTGATGATTTATATTTAAATTCAGAGTACATATTAAAGAAAAATTTTGTAGAATTAATTATTTAATCAAGAAAAACTCAGATTTTCTTATAACATCCTTGTATATTCCATTGAAGATAAATAAAACCTCGCCTTAATTCAAGCTTATCAGCGGAAAAATGTTTCACCATTAGTTAAAATAGTCTGTTTTCTGGCAATGAGTTCCAGAATAAAAAGTTTTCTAATTTCCTCACATTATAAGTGGATTGTGGCCCTTGTTCTGCTATATTCGGGGGAAAAACTATAATCGACTATTCCGGGTGTCGATGCGTTTCGTGGTGAAAAGTTATTCCATTTAGCGTCCCACACAATTTGTCAAATGGCGGGTTACTCTGCATGATGTGCCATTTGTTCAGGAGCGCCTAGAATCGCGTGATTGTAACAACCAATATGCCCTTTCTTACTTCAATATCAATATTATCCTAACAATCTGCTTTGTTGTCCGTTTCGTACATGAACAACTCGTCTTCCACATGTAACTTAACAACAAAATCGATTAGTCATTTATGTCACCGCGGTTTTACTTTACAGACTCTTTCTATCAAACAACAGAACATCTCAATAAAAACCACTAAGTTAGGGGACCATAAAAGCTTAAATAAGAACTCACCTTCAAGTGTGTATTTTTTGTTTTATTTTGTATTTGTAAATTAAATTCATAAATGTTGTATTCGGTTAAAAATTGTAATTACAGTGTGATGTCATTTGCTTGAGAAATCACCGTATGATCTGCAAGCCTCAGGGTGGTGGTTTAAGGCTGAAATGGGATGTCAGCTGGTAAAATGTGGGGGGTCAGAATGCTATGCTGAGGAACACCTTCCTGTCTTCAAAGTATGTGTTTATCGCAAATTTTCTTTCTCATAAACAATACCTCATTCTCAATTTCTCCTTGTTTTATTATCATCTTCTTCTTTTCACATTTAAAAAGGTGAGGCTGAGGATATGGGAAACTTTTTTGACGACACAATGTTGAAAAAGATTAGCAATATGTCGGAGCGCGTTTACAAATGAACCTTCGATCTGCTAGAGAGTAGATTTTAAATTTATTTACGTATGTGATTTTTTAATATCTGCCGTTGTTCTGAATATATTTTTAAGGTCATTTACATCAGTCGATTTATTTGTTAGTAAGGATAAGAAAATGATACACAAAATTTTGCTAAATCGGATTATACAGGTAAAAAGTAGATAATTCTGCTTCCGATAAGTACGTTTTTTCAGATCAATTTGGATTAGTTTTAAGCACCCCTTAATACCTTTAAATACCAAATTTTACTACAGTTTAAAAACTGACTTTTTGGAATGAGTTCTCCGTAGGCGATTGTTGGTCTATGTCCCGGGTTCCTCTTAACGTCAGTTTTTCTAGCCTCATTTTGTATACGCTTTACTGGATTTTACAAAAACACAAAATTTCAACGAAGAAAATTGACATTTTGAATTGGATAGCCGTTGACAATTGATCCGTTGAATTTTGTGGCGTTCTGAATTTGTTAAGCAAGTATTAAATTAGTATTAAATCTTCTTCACTTTCGACAGACAAAATATGCCTTATCGTATTAAATCGCATAGATATGTAATTAGTCCCAAAAACCAATAGACGCTTCCTTCCAATAAAGTAAACAATTTTGTTTCAGAACAATTTGGATTAATTTTAAGAACCCTTTAACATCCCTTTAAGTACGAAATTTCACTATAATTAAAACAACGACAGTTTAGGGATAGATTCGATTTTTGGCCGATGTCTAACTTCAACTTAAAAATTCACAACGCCACTGAAAACGTTTATAGAATCGTTGCAAAGTTGAATCTTTTTTTAATACTACTTTTAATACTGTTTTTAAACAATTCGGTATCGTTGTGAAGTATCCTGTAAAACCCGAAATATGAATTTTTATAGCTTATAAAAATTAGATATTTTTGGACGGGATTAGCCGAGGCTTTTCTCTGATGCCCGGTGTTCCTCTTAAAAATTCATAGCGCTTCTGGATTTTATCCCACGTCACAGATATTACCTTTAAAAAGCTGGAATTCTCCTCTTTGAGACAATGCCAATAATCTTTAGTCATTGTGTTACTATTAGAGAGATTTCTAAGCATAAATTAACGTAACCTCCTCAAGGTTTTATTTTTTATCTCCGTTCCTTATTTATCCACGGAGGCCAAAATCTTAAATGAGATTTACAGAGTTCGAAAACTATGTAAAGTTTCGTGTAGATCGGTGGAATTATTTCAATGTTATAACATATTTTTGATTTTCAAAAAAATCAGAGAAAAATGTGGAAGGCGAAGAAATGAAAAACTTATTCAATTAAAAACTATTTTTGGTGACTAATGGATTGGTGCAAAATTGATGCAGGCATTGAACACTTGTTTTATTTTCGATGTTGCTTGTCATGTAAACAAAGCTACATCCTTAAATATAATTTATGAATTGTAATAAATACTTTTAACTGTTGTCTTGTATACAAAACAGTTTAATTTATATTGAATTTTGTAAAAGTGATTACCTGCAAAATATGTCCAAACTAGCTATTCGACGAATTTAATTGTACAAATTTAAATTAAGACAAAGTGCGGCTCAAATCACATGTAACATTAGTACAGTTTGGGGGGAGGGAAGCAATAGCGAGCGAGTGCACGGCGAAGCGATGGCTTCGCTGTAAGCCTTCGGTTGTGGACGACGACGAACTCAAAATGTTGATTGAAGAAACTTCACGTAAACAACCCGGGGGTGACGGAAGAGTTTTGCGTTGACCTCTCAACCGTTGTTCGCCGTCTGGACGTTGTCTGTACACTGGAGCAAATTGGTACATTCGGTTCCCGCATGGTTATGGTGTCTGTTTACTAGTGAACTGCTGGGGGTCACTATAATTTCTTGAATTATGGTGAAACTATCGCAGTAGAGAAATATTGGCAAGAAATTGACAAAATGCAAGGCCCACTGCACCGTCTTTGTCCAGCATTGGTAAATCGTATGGGGCCGATTCTTCTTCACGATGACGCCGGGCCACATGTCGCAATGACATTCCTGCGGCAAGTTAAGACCTTAGGATAGGAAACAATACCGCACCATATCCAACCAATACCAATCCATATCCACTCGCCTATAGACTTCTACTGTCTTAGACATTTTGATCGCTTTTTGAGAGATAACATTTTTAGAAAACGCGGTGATGCCAAAAAATCATCTTTCAAGACTTTATTGTGGGTCAAAATAATGATTATTGTATCAGCAGAATATAAACGCTTAATGGCAAAGATTGTATAGATATATATTTGTCAACTTAGTATCTCTATTGTACATAAATTATTAGTATAATAATACCATTTATTTTCTTATTATCACATTTTTTTTAAAAAATTCAATAGAAATGTCATACTGTGCGCAAATACATTAAAAACTAATATTTTATTGAAACGAAGTTTCCTTTGCCTTGGAGGTGTGTTACCAAGGACAACACCGATGGCTCTTATTCTCTGGTATGGCTCGGCAGTCAAAATCAAGGGAAAAAACGGAAGAAGATCGTTCAAATATACCATATTTGACCCATATATTTTTATAGGGAAATGGGACCACGAATCTGATGTGAGTCGAGTAGAACTCCATGAACAGACCTGTATTTCCTTCCGCCTTTTATTCCCCTAACAACGTGAATCAAATCAAGTGTAATCATAAGCCCGAAATATATCAACGTTTACAGTTATTCATAAATTATTTTACGTCCCGGAAGACAAATCATATCTTGAACTAGTACGATAGTTTTTCAGGTCGTTTGTATTATTATGAGGGTTTTTTTCTTATTAAGAAAATGCAAAAACATAATGATAAATCCTTTAAAAAAGAAGTAGTTGTAAATGTGCCTTTTGTGGTATTTCATTCATTATTTTATTGATCTAGACTCTAAGCCCACGTACTAAAATGTATTTTTGTGAAACAACATTTTTTTAAATTTTCTATGTATGTCTTGCAATTTGTTTTATTTTTGTTGCGATCTTAATTTTTAAGCTAATTAAATTTTAGGCTTTTGAGGCCTCGCAAAGTAGGCCGGATCGTGATATTGTAGGTAACAGTTAAAATAATCGGGAAAAAAAAGAAATTGTGAGCAAATTTTATTCTTTAGTTAACAATATTATGGTTACAAACGAGTTTGAAAATATATAAACTTTGAGCCAACAATTTAACATTTTACAATAAAGTTTAAAGATTGCTGTACTAAATGAGCAAGGTATTTTAAAACAGCAAAGTATATTTTTTGCTGGAACAAAATTTAAAAGTAAAACAATATTAACAAATTAATAGTAAAACAAAAACACAACGTGGTTTTCTAAAATATTAAATTGTGAGCTCAAAATTAATTTTTTGCTTACTTGGCTCGCTTTGTATGAATAAATCCTTATTTTACAAAATTCTTTGTGTTCAAATCCTAGGTAATAATTTATTATTTTCATTCAATAAATTGTTAAACGGATTTCCAATTGAAAAAAGGGTGACTAGTATGTATGTTTAGAGTCGTTCACATGAATAGGTTTCACAATTAACTGTGGCTATGCTGCATGAGCTGTTGTTTCAGCATATTTCTCGATCTTGAAATGTCAAGTGCAAACGTGCAAATTGTCTGTCGGTCGGAATTAATTTCTAGCCCTCATTCAAGTTCCTGATATTACAGTCTGCCATTACTTCTTCCAATACTTTTTACTTGCCACATAGATTCACAAACAATGTCATTAAAGGCAATTGTTATTTTTGTAGTATCTAACATTTTTCTGAGTGAAATTTTATATAATTTTTGCCATTTTTCATAAAATCGAATAGTAAGTAATAATGACAAGGGGAATCTACAAATATATGCAGGTTAACGTTGGAAAAACTTTAATTTTTGTAAGAGGTTGAAAAAACTATAATTTTTGAAATGTTTAAAAATAGAACTTAAAAACAAATTGACAATTTTTTTCTTAACTTGAGTAAATTTTAAGAAAATCAGCGTGAAATGGGTACGTTGATTCTTTATAAAGTACAAAATTAAAAGAGGTTTTATGTAGCTGTATCCAACATAATCACTATTTTTTATTATATTCTTTAAATAATAAATAATTAAATAACGAACTTTTCATCGGGCGTATATAATAAATAATGTAAAATGCATTGAGATTTCCAACGAGATTATTTTATTTATCTTTGAAATTTGAAATCTTAAACAATTTCATTTAGAGTTTAGTGTTGACTAGATGGTGCTGAATAAACCGCTTTTAAAGGGCGATGATAACGATCGCATTCACAAAGTATGAAGGGATAAAAAATCGATTTCCTTCGACAATAAAGTTCATCAAACAACACTTTAATGAACCGCTATTAACTACTACGCATTTACCCCGAAAAGTAAACACGCGTATGGCTCGATAGTATCAAATCTTTTATTCAAACAAACAAAAAAACTTTATCTTCCATGAAAATTGAAAACAAATTTCGGACCATAGTGTCAACTTTTAAGTAAAAACAAAATCTTTTGCGAGTATGAACCAATTTAAATATTCACGTAATGTAGACAATGATAATGGAAAGACAAGTTCAAGACGGACGTTTATTTATTTATCTTTTTTTTATGCTATTGTAAATTGTTTTATCTTTAGTATAAAAAGTAAGGGGTCTTCGATTATTTAAAGGAATCAATATACGAAAGTTTTATTAAGCGGATAGTGACATAAACATGCGTCGTTAAATAAAACGAAAAGGTTTTATGTTTAGTATGAAACTGATCCCATGGGTGTTTTCAAGCTTCGGACACTTCAAATAATTTTTGCATAATGAGCTTACAACTTGCAATTCATGTTTGATGATTCTCGTATATTATGAATTTTCTGTCTCTATAACTGAAACATAATCCATCATATTCTTTTTCGTAAACGTTTAAAATTTGCGACAACATGAAAAATTGGAGCTCAGTCAGTAAAATTGCTACTACTGAAAAGTTGTTTTCACATTTCATCATTATTTTCTCCAAAAGCCTTCACCATAACAAAACGTTCGATTTTTCATACTGTGGTACAATATTAACTAAACAATCGTTTCTAGCGGTGTTTTATAAAGCATCCAGTAGCAGAAAAATAAGAAAAGAAACACAGAGGTCATCCTCCCTTCAAGCAGAAAATCGTTAATTTTGACAATAAACGACAAATTCGTTTAACACATTGTACACCAATAATAAGACAATAATTTTAGTAAATAATGATTTTAAAAAAACACCCATGTATAGAGAAATAATTTTGTAGGAAAGAAAGAAAGGAGAACAATTTTTTCATAATTCTACATTGTTGCCTAAAATCACCCAAATACTATGAAACAACTTAGTCACAAAAGCGTAGTACTATGTAGAATTAAACAAAAAATATTGATTGTTATAGCCTGAGCTTAATTTTGAGAAAATGGTATCGTTCAGAAAATCGCTTTCCTAAATAGTGTTTCCTTATCACAATTCTGTTCACTTATCTTAAAAAAGCCCTTCATCGTAATGAAACAATTATTTTATCATGACAATAACAGATAAGGCGACGTCGGTGGGCGCAACGGTTTAAGCGTTGACATGTCGCTCATCACTGTAAGGAAAAGGTCCTGGGTTCGGATGCAGGGCCTGACACTTACAAATGGTCTTTTTTTCAAAACCACCCGGGTTGATGATAAAACCTCTGCTGTTGCGAGCCCTAGTGAAGAAATAAATAAGAACAAAATAACAGATGAAACATTATAGCGAGTAATTATTAAACAAACATAAATAAAAGAGAAAAAAAATAAATTCAGTTGGTAATTCTAGGACTGATACGATTTTAAGAAAAATTAAGATGATGTGTAAAAAACTTAAATATGACATCTGTAGATATATTTAAGATGAGATGAGCTCAAGATAGGGAGAATGTTCGGCATTAATAAATAATTTTTTTCCTTCAAGACCATACCTTGAACCCGTGTTCATGACTAAAAAATTGGTTGATAATTCTCTCAAAAACGAGTTATTTAAATACAACAAATGTAAACTTTAAGTAATTATCTCTCATGCTGTATTCATCAGTCGTTTATATTCAAGAAGAAATTAATACTGAGAAAAATGTTAACTTTTAGAAAGCCATATCCTTCCGTTTTGCCAACCAGGCTTCCTAAACTAAAAGATCTGTATCAATTAAAATTTATTACACAACCTTTTATATAGGCTATAATTTATCCCTCGGTATAGGGAAAAGGGCGGATGTTAAAAAATGGTATCATAAATTTTGTTATTCGAATCACCAAGAAGAGAGCGGCGGAAATCTAGAAAACTCGTTTTCCCAATGACATTAGTTGATGATAATCATTACTTAATAAGCAATTAGAGAGGCCTACTTCTTGTTAGCTACTCGCGCCTGTTTTAATCTTATCCACAGTTGAGCCGAGTACGTGATTTTACCCCCGCTAATTAATTAACGAAGTGATTTATGGGGTAATTTATTTATATCGGATTCATCTGCTTTTTCTTGACTTTGCCCTCCCGGGTCCTTTCTTGAGGGGCGCAATCTGACGAAATTTCCTTACGATGTACATTAATCCCAGCTAGCTTATCGGATAATACAATCCGCAACGGCAAGAATGGCGTTTAGGATTGGCTTACTTTTTTAAAACACACATGACGCTGTATTTACTTTGTGTTACAATCAACTCCATTGTACGCAGTTTATAAAGCAAATATGTTTTTATGAACCTCATAAATATCTAACACCAAATTACATTTGCACCTAATATGTGCATAAAAGTATTACACGACTTCTATATATACGTTGTAGATGGGTTTTAAATAAGTTTGGATCAAAGACCACAACGGAGCCCGAAGCTAAGAATGATTATTTATGTAAACTATAACTTTCCCGCATATAATTTACGAATATGAATAGATATGACCTTCATTATTGCTGCTGGTTGTTGCTGATTCAAAGCCTGCTCGAACCGTTATTTCGGGTTATGCAACGATCCTTCAAATTTTTAATTTTTTGGAGCCGTTAGATCCACATAACCAGCATCTATAATTTTCAAGTCGAATAGTGTATAATTTAAGACCTGATTTTTGTCCAGTAAAACTTTCATCAAAACGTGCAATAAAGTTTCGCTATGTATAAAATCGTTCAAAAAAAGTGTAATAAAGATAAAAACTTCCATTTACAATCGTAACGCGATTTTTATTTGCGTAATAAAATTAATTATTGAACATTGGTTTTGGTTGATTGTGTATTTTATACGAAATCGATTATGTCCATTTTAAAACCCAATATGTACAAACGTACAATTAAATTTTATAATTAGATTTTGAAACATACGACTAAATTAAAAATTGTTATCCTTTTGAAATTGAATGTAAATTTAAAATATATTTTATTATGGTTTTCCTTACTAAAATTAATTTTTGTTTGTTTTCAACACCGTTTACGAAAGAAATAAGATTGAAAGCAAAGACTAGTTTATCGATGACCCGCCTTGCACGCGGAATTACCGTTTATACGTTTTCTTGAAGGAGATTAAAAAATTGAGTGATCTATCTACAGTTCCGGGTACTTTGAACTACTTTGAACATTAACATTAAGCAAGTTGCAACATTCATTTTTTAAGCCTATCAACCGTCTCATTTTTAAAAAAATCACAATTTAAATATTTATAAGTTTTCTTGACACATTTACTTATCCGTTATATATTTTAATAAATCAGTTTAAGCTTTTAGCCAGCTCTCTACTTTCATCAGTGTAAGGGGCGCATCTGTAAAAAAAACATCAGTCGTGAAAACATCGAGAATCTGTTTCCAATTTAGTAGCTTCTAGAATTCTGATCATTTCCATTCTTTCGTTCGTTTATCTCTTTCTCTTTTTACCGCTGGAAAAACTTTCTCACTCCCCCTGACTCTATAAAATACTTTGTTTCGAAAAGAACAGTTGTTATTTAAAAGACCGACGTCACTTTTAAAGTAAAGTTCATTTTCGTAAAATACAAAGCGAATAATATTATTTAATGTATCTTTCAGAAGCCACCTCGTAAAAAAATATATAACAACATTGTCAAACCCTTCACAATAGCGATGTGTACAAATGTAAAAATTGTACACTACGTGCATTGCATTCACGTTTGAACTGCACTGCACAAACAAGTTAATAATACTGAAATTGCCTAGGGACCACTCTGTGCTGGAGTTTAGAGCGTCAGACTCGTATCTTTCAAGTTAGCGGTTGTGGGTTCGAATCCCAGCACAGCCAAATGTTTTTTAATTGAAAATAATATGAAAAAATATTGTAAAGTGGTACTCCTCGTCCGCGACAACGAGCGGGTAGTTGGCGGTAAGCCCTCCTCTCTGACAGAAAATTGTCAAAACGCAATCCCGTAGTTTAAGATTTTTAAAAGCAACATTGACGCTTCAGAGATTTCTTTACAAGCAATTGGCTTTCATTTTCTAAAAGTATATTTTTAGCTTTGATAAAAATTAAAAAAACGCAATTTTTTAAATTACATAAATTAACTACTCAACAATGTAGACGGATATGATATGAAAATGTGCTGTTATCAAAATATTTCTATAAAAATAGTAATATTAAATATTTTTATAGTAATCGTAATCTAACAAATGTTAAATATTTTTGAAAGTGCAATAATCTTTTAGTGAATATCTGCAACTGATTTTATTTAAGATGATTTTTATCTCCCATATGACACAGAAACTTCTCATCATTTTGAGTTCCATCTAAATATTATTGGGCAATCGCACTAATCCTCAATTAAAAACAGCTAAATATAAGTTAGAGTAAAACTTTGGCTTCGGTGACGCATTTAGAAAAATTCGGGTCTCTATAGAACCCAAAATGGAGGTAAATAAGGAGACTTCAGCGTCACCTTATTTAATATTGAAAAAATAATTCTTATGGGCAAGAAATGATTCCTTAAATGTCTACCATATGCTAAATTGCGTCCAGTACTAGTGAAAAAGGCGACAAAGGGAGATGTAATATTCCAAAATCTGGATCTCTAACCAAATTCTTCCATTTTTTGTTCAATATAAAGTAAATGGACTCTAATTCGTTTCTATATTTAGGAATATCTCGAATTAACAGAATAATTATTTGTTTTTGTATTTACTGTTATACAACTTTGAATTTTAATTAATTTGAATGTGGTATTTTAGATAAGAAGCAATGTTTGATGATTAGTGACCGTTAGTCTATGATTATTCGGGAATCGCGAGATGCGGTCTGGTGGGATGTAGTTTCAGAAAAACATTTTCTTTGTCCTGCCAACGTTTCAATCTTTATTGAGAACATCTTCAGGGCTTGAAATTTACAAACATTGTTTACATTTAAATAATACATGTATTAAGTGGAAAAAAGTGAATTTATACAATGCAAAAACACGGCACTGGTCCTCTCTACACGATATGCTAGTGCACTAAATTTGCTACGGCACGATTACACCGAAGACAAACACTCTGAGCGAGTAGAAATACTTTCATTGAATATTTAAAAAAAAAATATTACATTGCATTGTATAACTTCACATTTTTCCACATCCTACATGTATTTGTTTAGGACCTGAACCCTTCTGTGGCATAGGAATCATGAACCACACTATCAATGAACATCTCAGACAGAAGGACAAAAAGAAAATAAGGGAACATTGGAATTCGCTTATTGGACACAGGCAATCCAAGAATCTTCTAACCAATTTTGGGAAGAAAGAAATTACAGAATGTGTCAAAGGAAGCAGGAATAAACTGCGAATTCTTACAGGATTCCTAACTGGACACTGTAGATTAAATAGGCACCTAAAGAAAATTGGAATAATCCAGGATGGCACATGCAGATTCTGCAAAGAAGCAGAAGAAACACCAACACACCTGCTAACAAACTGCGGAGCAACATTAGCCCGTAGGAGGAAGTGTTTTGGGATGTACAATGTGACCATAGAAGAGCTTCAACCAATAAAACCGGGCCTATTAATCAAGTTCCTTGATGAAATAGGACTCACCGATGTGTTTTAGGCAGAGAACTGGGGATACAATAGCTCTTAAAGGGCGCAGTATACAACACCCTGAAATATCATCATCATCATGTATTTGTTTAACCAATTTTATATTTTTCACTTTTCAACTTTTATATTTTTGTATTTGGTTCTTCGGTTGGGTTGTATTAATGATAATTAATTGGAAGGAATGTAAAATGTTGGCTTAAAAGTAAGTAGTCTTTAACCCTGCCCCGAGCAAGAAGTATTAGCAAGAATGGAGTGGACTCAACCGCGCCTTGAGGAATATGGAGTAATCTGAGGAAGCTAACGTGATTAGATTTCTTTGTATGTATAGGTGTTGTATGTAGATAAAATATGTAAAGATACTTCACTAATGTGTACCTTTAATAAGCAGCAGTGGTGAAGTGTGAATAAAATTACTTATGGCTTAATCCTAAATATCAGATTTGAGAATAGTGCTCGGCTTGAACTCAATTTATTTGGTGTATATTGGGGTATTGAGAAAAAGTCTACAAAAACCGATTTTGTTTTACAAATATACATCAACACTCATAAATTATGTAAAATGTAATTTTATTCCATTCTTCATCGACTCTAACGTTTTGTAAAACTATTATTTAATAATACATACAGTGGAACAAATTTATCATTAAATTGAATCGTAAGAGTTGGTGGTTAACGAAAGTTATATGAACTTTCCAACTTTAGAAGATTTTACTTTAAAGAACCGACATATCGTTCGAACTGGGCCAATATGAATTTCCTAGTATGTAATGCCAAATGCCGGAGGCAACTTATACCAGAACCTGCTTTCAATATCCACGTTTTATTCGGCCTTATAGGTTTTAACTTACGATTCAATTTCTCCAAAAGTTTCAAGCCCCCTCCCTCATGGGAGGCTTACCTCTCCCTATTGTCTTTCCTATCCCCAACATTCTGTCCTTTGTCCTACCAGCTAACACCCTTATTCAATTATTTAGTGCTCCCGTCATCCTTTATAGCAATTACAATAAAATTGCATATATTGTATTCATTGTGTTACAATTCCAGGGAAGATTAGTTATCACTTTCCAATGATTCCAATTAATCAGGTGTTTAGTGTAGATTGCAATAAAAATATTAGGGATAAATTATTTTAGAGATCGTGAGACGCAGTCTGGGATGAAGTAGGTTTACAAATACATTTTCATTGTCATGCCAACGTTTTGATCTACATTAAGATCATCTTCAGAACATTTTGAACACCAACACAACAATCCAAAAATCTTAAACACAGAACAAAACAAACATAAACGCAACTTTTTAAAGGGATAACCGATGAAGCTGAATATCTCCCTGAGTGTAGGGGAATGCAGATGCATACTTCTCCCGCTTGCCTCTTCCGAAGAGTTGGGTTAACATTTTGCGCGTAACAGTGTGCTGCGCGTAAATGGATTCCCGATACGATTGAAATGCATCAGCCGGTCTCCCAATGTGCTCTATAAATAGAAAAGACAATTCTATCTCCCTGAGTGAGTCCCTCAGCAGAGTCCAAACTACCGGATGCGCACCAGCCGCAGTTTCGTTTAAAGTGGAACCTGCCTTCGGTAAAGGAAGCACAAAAAGGCACCACCTAACAAGCTTTTCACTAAGTACTCGCCAGGCGCCTCACCACTAAACTACTAAGAGTCCATACCCAGACAGGTAGGCTGGAATTGGAAAAAGCCAATGGTTATTATTGGTTTATGATTCTACGAGGTAAAAAGAATTCTATTTCGTTTTATATAAGAAAGGAATTAGTAATTTATTAGAAATAAAGTTCATCGGCTAGGTACGCCGCTACTCTACCACTTGATCTATCGTGACTTCGATCCACTCGGACACTAACTTCCCATCTCAACCCTACCTTTTGAATTTGGATCGTGATCACGATAGCTCAAGTGATAGAGTAGCGGCGTATCTAGCCGAAGATCGTGAGTTAGAATCCCGCTCGTGCCATTGACTTTTTTATCTCCACTAAAAACATAATTAATTTTAAGATATTAATTGGTCAAGCGGACCAAGAAATTAAGTGAACTTATAAACAATATAAACAAGTTTATGTTACCTCTTAATTTATGTTCAGCATTACACCTTTAGAATATATTATGGTTAAAATTTTAATACTGCTAACAACATAAAGAGTGTTATTCTATTTTCTAATGCAAACGTAAAATAATAGAACATAAAACAATCGCAATTGTGTTGAGCTGGGTTTCTAATTCACATGATTTTTATTATAAAAATCATGTTAAACAAAACGATTTGGAGATGTTGTTAATATAACAATAAATCATACTTACACCTCCCTTCATTAATTATTGTACGCTATACATTTCCTCGTTTAAACATTTTAACTTAAGGAAGGATTAAGTTAAGCGTCTGTGAGCTTTCTAACAGAAGTTATATATACTAAGTTTAAATCCAAGTTCGGCCCTGGTGTTTTGTTCGAACTAGGTGAGAACAAGAAAACCCCTCTTGGGGAGATTTCAGGTCTTAAGCAGAGCATCCCCACTCCAATCTCGATTTTTAATTTTCCAAATAATGTAATATTTGAAGGCAACGATTATCATTTAGTAAAACCATCTAAGGCTCGGATAGTAGCTTAATACTTGTTGATAACCTGTCAAAGACAAAATTCTAAATAGAAGCAAGTGGGGGTACAAGTCCTTTTATATGTAACTTCCATAACTGTGCGACCAATAATATTGTTATTTTAATATACCAACCTTTTAATGGTTTTTATAACGATTATATACTTAAGTAAATCTCCTTTCTTTGGGGGTATTTGTTTTTAGTGACGATAAACTAAGATATGTCATTTCGAAACCTTCATGATAAATCCGATTTATACACCATTTAATCAGATAGCGGTTCGTTCTATGGAAGATGGGACTGATAAATATTGGTTTTCACCTGGGCCTAATGATTATTATGGTAAAACCGGCTAAGTAGGAGAAGTCGCTGCATTCTTTTGTCTCGAGAAGATTGATACATATTTAACATACTTATGTAATAAATAAATTATGAGAACAGGCGTAGAAAAATTTTGCTCTTGGCCAAACCGGGGCATCCGTTTACTGGTGCGATACGTAGATGCCAGAATGGCAGAATATACGAGCGACTTCAGTTCCACGATCTCGCGGTCGTGTTAGCTAAGTCCGCCCTGCCTTTATCGTGCTAAGTTCTTCAAGATTAAATCGATGTACATCGGTTTTTCAAGTGGTCTTTACAGACGGGACAAGAACCGGCAAAGATGTGGCGTTCGCAGTGTATACGGGGGAGGGTGCATAACCATCTGAACTACGGGGCAGTAAAAAATCCTTTCAAGTTCAGTCTGCCTGTCTGGGAATGGGCTCGTAGTGTCTAAGGACATGGACTGTGGTGAGGCTCCTGGTCAGTGCTTAATGAAGTATGCGTCTGTATGATTGGGGATGTGGTGGCTTCTACACCGACCTTCACGGTGGTGACACTATCTACCGTGAGTGGAGGTAAGTCGCTCCTTACTTGAGAATCTAAACTTGTTATAAGCCCTAAAGATATTGCGACCCTCAATGGGAAACATGCATACGTCCTTGAACTGTTCTCCGTCTACGCCCTTGTTCTGCTCCCAATGACCTCAATTAAATTAGTTGTATAATAAGTGAAAAGGGTGAGAAGCATTATCGAGTACCCAACTGCCCTAATTGAGAGAATAGGGTTTAAATAGGAAAGTATGCATTTAAGAATGAACCATTAAGAATGAATTGGTTGCCCTACCTATTGTCAGAACTGGTGGCTGGAGAGATAAAACCGATAAAACCTATGGCCCCTAGACGCCAACTTCATGATTCTCAAGTTTGCGTTAATTTAATGTAAATTTCAAAAGCTAGATTCGCCGGTGGCCCGATCCAAGTGATCGGCTTACCTCTATACACTGTGTGAACATGCATGTGTCTATTTGAGCTTATATAAATCAGTAATCAAAGTTAAGATTTGATATATGCTGGGGATTAAACATATTGGCACGTTTTTTGAGGTAACCCCAATAATAAATCAAATATTTTGCGGAAACATTTTTTTTAAAGAAATAAATGAGGTAATGAATAGACACAAAGAAAACAAGCTAAATCAGACACAGATTATATCCTACAAAATGAATAATTCCTAAAATCTCCTATACCCTTATTTTTTCGTCAGGTGTTTAGCTTGCAACAGAAGGCAGTAAAATAATAGTTAAATAAATATATTTGTACTCCATTTTCATTGTATGTGTAATGGTAGCAAATCTAAATGTGTAAAGTTTAAAAAATCTCTAGGCAAAACGGCTTAATAAGTTTCCTCTCCATGTTCAGATCACGTCTCCGGGTAAAGCACATTACGGTAGGAAGTTTCACGTCCCAGTTGGTCTTCTTTATGCGTTCTGCCATGGACGAAGCATTTTTTTTTAAACAATCAAAACCAAGTGTTTGAAACCAGCTTGATAGGACAGTGTTCCACAAGATACAGCGCATATATCTTGGATTGAAATACACCTTCACACACAAATAAGCAAAGCTCTGTGCAGATTTGGACACTGCTACCCTTAGGGAGTGCCGTGTTGTGACCTGGGGAAAAAGAAATCATATAGACACATTTGTAAATAATAAATATGTATATGCTACTGTGTTTTTTCCACACTTTTAAAAATAATGAACAAAGTGTAAAAATAATGAAGTCGAATGTGTGCAAAAATAAAGTATTTTCCAGACATTTTTGTTGAAAAATTAAATTATAATCTCACAGCCTTTTTGGCCAACTGAGCTACAAAGGGGGAAATATCAAATTTAATTAACAATGACACGAGATAAAAATTACAAAATAAGTAAGTTACGGGGTGAACGTACACACATAGGTTAAAAAGTATTTGAACGTGGGAGAGAACACAGTAGATAATCCGACCGGTATTAACGTAATCCTACCCGAGTCAGGTCAAAAGCAGAAGGGGTGGTCTGGAAAGAGGACCTGTCAAAAAATGTCTACAGATTTTGTAGGGTGCATTTATTAACTAATGAGCAAAAAATAAGAATATAAAAACGTCTTGAGGGGCATGCAATGTTAGGAATTCACGAGATTTGTTTCACTGTATAAACGATCCAATTACCGAAAAATCCTTTCAAAATTTTTGTTTTTCTTTCTTACAGCGCTATCATTAAGGACCAAATTCCGAGTAAATTCTATTCATAACGAATTATTATTAGAATCGTTAAAAGAAATTCTGTTCCTAAGAGACTTTTCCCCAAGGTCCATCAGACAAAGGGTCCTTATTAAAAGGGCACTTTAATTACGGTGATTATACCTGCGTATAATTTTACGAACAGTACCACATCAAGCATCCACAAGAGACGGATAGTGAAAAACACACGGGTCTCAATTAATGAAGAGGTGAGGGTTTATTAGCAAGAATGCAGTTAATAATCTGAATAGGAATCATGGTCAAAATCCTAATTCAACTCTCCCTGGAAAATTCCTTGCACGACTTCACTACACATTTCTCAACGGACGATTATATCATAAAGGAATTTACCAAATAACTGTTTCACTAATAAAACTCAAAGTACTGTTGAGTCAAATCTTTCAAAAGAACCGACAGCTGTTTTTGCAAATTTTCACTCAACTTAATTTTTAAATAAGCCAGATCTTCGTTAATATGGATGATTTATGAGTTTGGGCAAATTTACATGTGCAATATAAACTCACATGAGTAAGGTTTTGTCGTAAATTACAACACCCTGGATGCACGGTGCATAAACGCCACACTAACTAATAACTAATCTTATGACGCATGAAATTATACATATATACGTGTATTATATATATATATATATATATATATATATAT
>CM077100.1:12283316-12298446 GCA_039619505.1 Cimex hemipterus
AAGGTGTATTATATATATATATATATATATATATATATATATATATATATATATGCATATATTAAAAATTATATTTTAATGCATTTCTTTGCGTGTGGTACTTTCAGGCAGGGTGTTTTGTATTGTTACCCACGACTTTCTCTATTTATGGATGTCAGGCCATATTATATCTGTGGCAGAATTTACAGTACTCACAGATCCACCTCCTAGGTCTTTCTTTCTTCCTGAACCTTTTCCCAAAGGGCTATATCAGGATCTACCTTTTCTCGGCCAATTGGCTCTGCCCACCTGTCTTTTCCGCTCCCTCGGAACGTTGTCACGGTATGTCCTCATGGCCCTGTTGGCAGTAACCTGTCGGGACGTGAGAACGGAATTACAATCCCATGATTTTGTAAATAAATTTTTTTGTGGCTATAAAATTTATCTCTGCGGCAAACATGTTTTTTAATGTGAGCGCTATTCCTCTTTCAGCTTCTCTTTTCCACTTACCTCTTATCGTATCAAAATTTGTCCATTCAATGAGAGTATGTAAAAATTTCATTAAAATTAACACCATAATTATTTCAATTAAAGATTTGAAAAAATTCAAATGTAGCAATAATAACTAAACTTAATGTATTATTTATAGACCGGTTGTGCCGTATATTTAATTATCAAACCAACTGGAAAACTGGAGGAAGCAATTCACAGTAGAATTAGGAATTAAAATATTTAAGGGAATAGGCTCTAATAAAAAACAAGAAAAACGTTAACAAAACGATAAAACTAACAATAAAGCGAGAAGATACTAAGATAATAAAATTGAAGAGAAGACTGAGAACTAGGAAGGGTTAAATGGAACCTTTCCACCTGAGGCCTATGATAACCCCACACGAGCGTTTCCTTGACTAGTCATATAAATAAATATTCAAACGACAACTTAATTATTACATTTCAATTATATATAATATTGATTATTTTTATTATTTGACAAAGGTATATGTGTGCTAATTAAGAACGCTTTGGTTATGTATTTAAAATATGAATTTTTTTTCAATTGTACATTACCAGCAATGAGGATATGATCACCCTATGAACTTTGTATGTTACGAATTATTTTTCTGTGACATCTGCCGTAGTACAAGGTACTCACCTTGATCCCCTATTATTTAATATTTTAATTATTGATCTTCATGATTCTTTTGTTAATTCCAACATATGATTTTCTGACAATTGCAAAATTTGTGAATCATTCTTCATGAAGACTTGCATAGCTTAAATGACTAGGCTTTGTTTAATAAAAATCTGGACAAATACTCTTCAATGTCCTTCTTTCGTATTAAATACCAAATTGCTAATTTTAATTATAACATTTATTGCCATATCGTGCCTTAAATATCTTACTGTTTATTACTAAAACCTAGATATTTTTATTAATTGTCGGTTATATTTCAAGAGTCATTTTATAGGATACTTTTCATTTTAAGCAAAACCCTCGTCCAGTCAGTATATTCCTGAAATAGTTATTAGTGAAGGTGATTAATAAAAAGCACGGTTCAAATAACAGTTTATTAAAATTGTGTGTTATGAGAACTTGAGATGGCAGGAGATTTGTTTGACACGTGGGATGGGGAGCGGACAGGGAGATCCTGTTAACAAATTTTGACTCGCTCGTTTGTTGGAGGATCTTTTATGGATGGCTTACGCCTTGACTTGAAAAACGCGCCTGAGAAAATTCGATAGGCTCAATTATTGGGGTTTTGGAGCGATTTCGGGGGCGTTCAGGACCAGCACCTTGGCCTGTCTGTGCTGCGAGCTGGGGATCTTGCTTCCCAAACTTCAGAGAGAGCAGCATACCCTCCGTTAAACGGCAGCGTTATTGCCCAAGCCGGGGTACCCCACTCGCTAGTATGTTCCTACAGTGCCCGTGCATTAGGCTTCGCTTACGGACGCGATCCCTCGTACAAAAATACTATTAATTATATACATATAACTGTATAACTATGAATATAAAGTGGAAGGTTTATGGGCCGACAAACAGCTGAGGTCGCCGTTGGCCCTCCGCGTGTATTCCTTCTATTTCCTGTCTTTCTCGCTTATTTAGATTGAACTGCTGTCATTTGAGCATCTCAATCTGGTTACTGACTCTCTGCATTAGTAATTACAATAATTAAATAAACTAATAACTAATTAGTAAAATTATTTTTTTATATATAATAATATAAAGTTATATTATCATTAATAATAATAATATAATCATTAATGATTAGTAATCATTATATAATATTAATTAACCTAATAAGTACGATTATCCTATCGATACTACCCTTTTGATTATTTGTTTCAACATCCTAGTCCTACCAGTGGGAGGAACCCACTGCATCTCAAAACAATCCCCAGACCTATAACTCAGTCACCCTCTAGCTTTACTTAACTCACTTTAAAATACAGCCACTATAATTACTGTACCCGCGACATACTATGTTACTTAGGATTGTACAAACGGTTAAACACAATCATAGTCTCCACCGAAATTTTCAGGCTTTATACAGAGATGAGGGAAGATATCGTATTATGGCTAACGTGAAAATCGATTTGTTATCGAGTCGAATGTTTTAAGGGTTGTTTCTAAACCTTAACTTCTATTTATGCGTGAAAGATTTTTAGAATCGTTTAGTCGTTTGTTTTTTAAGGTCATGAAACTCCCCCCTGCCAGATTAGTTAAATGATTGCACCCACGGGTACGGGTTAAAATGAGACAAACGTGGCTGAGCCGTTTTATAAGTTATATCTTAACCGGGTGATCTTAAATTTTGACTGACCCTAATAAAACTTTTATGTTTTCAACGTGTAGGGTCAGGATACTTCCATGCATACCTCGCCGTACCACGATCGACACAAAAGCAGTTGTCAATGCGAACCACAAAGGAAAATCCATGTCAGTAGATTCTTCAAGATAGCGAGACCTCCCAACTTTATAACGAACCTGTTTGCCTCATTTCAACTAATCTGAGTTTCTTATGTATAGGAAATAATA
Organism: Cimex hemipterus; assembly: GCA_039619505.1. NCBI lineage: Eukaryota > Metazoa > Arthropoda > Insecta > Hemiptera > Cimicidae > Cimex > Cimex hemipterus. The sequence goes on from CM077100.1 coordinate 12,286,333, forward strand.
GTGAAATTGAAATACTCGTTAAAAGTTAAACCAAGACTCAAATGACGTACAAACTGGTTCTTGTAATTTGGTCGTTACAGATCATTTTGGCTTTCCAATCCTGGCTGGGTGGTCTGTAAGACGACTTACAAGTTACAAAGAAGTTGCTTAACGAATTGAATGGCGGGAGTTCCAGAATTTGGGTGCGGGGATCAAGAAGGATATTTCGAAGGAGTGGGTTTTGTGTTGAGGGAATAAGGTCACTGGGGGCGAACGGGTTTTGCAGGAGTGGTGAGAAAATTTGAACTGGGAGGGAGTGAATGATGTATTGAGGACAACAGGTATGAAAACAATGAAAAAGAAGCGATCGTAAGTACTGAGATCTGAAGGAAGTAGACAGCCGACTACGAATCTGACCCAGCAATTCATATGCGCTTCAGGCGCCTGCTCTGACCCTCTGAGAGTCCCCCGTATGCCTCAGAACTGTAATCGAAAAAAGGAAGGAGAAGAGAAGATATTAGGAGTTTAGGGGTGAAGAAATTTGGGCAGTACGAAAGGGGTTGGTATCAAGAGAAGAATATTGGGGAGGGATTTAGAGAGAAGTCTGTATCCGACGATTAAGGCGGAGGACTTGAGGTTGAGATAATTTTATGGGATCATTCATTAATGACATTAATGTAAATTCGGATTCTTTATGAGCGCCATTTGTAGGTCGGGGGATAGAAGGATAGGTAAATTTGAGAGTCTTCTGCATAAACATGGTAATTACAGTTCTGGATGGAGTCCAAGTGATCGTTAATGTTATACTAAAAAGGATGGGAGAGCTTCTAACGCCTTGGGGAACTCCAAATTTTAATCGGAGGAAGGAGGATGTACGTCGGTGGGGAATAGTGATGGCTTGGATACGACTGCTGAGATAGGAGTGGAAGGAATGGAGAGTATTATTGTTTAAGGAATAGGATTCTAGTTCGGATAGGAGTGATGAGTAGGCGAAGAAATCGAAGGGTTTGAAAATGTCAAGGAGAATTAAGATCTCCGTTGGTTCATTGAGGTGCGGAGATCATTAATATTTTGGTGAGGGCGGACTTTTTGTCAGACCGCATGGCGGAAGCCCGATTGGTGGAGACTAAAAAGATGGGAATGTTCTAGATACCGGGAGGCTTGGATTTATACTAACCTTTCGAAGGGTTTGGAGAGATTGATATGGGACGGTAATCCTTAGAATAAGAAGGATAGGAAGTTTTGTTGGTGTGATGGACGAGGACTTTCTGCCAGGCTGAAGGAAAAACGGAACTCTGTAGAGAGTAGATGTAAATATGCAGCAGGACAGAAAGAGTAACAGGGGGAGGCAGAGTTTAAGGAATTTGTTAGTGATATCATCGGCTCCAATGGGTTTGGAATGGGATTTGGTCATTGCCGCAAGGATAGAGTAGGGGATGAATAGGAGAAGTAGAAATTAGATGGTTAGGCGTGGATAAGAGAGAGAGAGAGAGAGAGGTGATGGAGATAAAATGATAGTTCATTTCATCGAGGTGGGCAGGAAACGAATAGGATGTCATATATGCACTCGCTTCGGCGGTAAATATACTAAAATTGGTAGGGTGATATAAGCAAAGATTCGGAATATTATATGTGATGTGTTTCAGGTTGTGGAGAGGAGGTTCTATGATGAGTGGGTTGAAAAGGTTGAGAGTGAACCATAAGTTTTCGAGGAACCTTTTATCGTAGGAGTCAGAAGAATAATTCGCATTGAAATCGTCTGTGATGATTACGTTGTAGTAAAAGAAGCCGTTGAAGAAAAGAACTTGCGGAGGTCGGTAAACAACTACAAGTAGGAGCCGGTGGGAACTGAGGGATATTTCGACAAAAATAAATTTCAGGCGTGAGTCGGGTGTAGGGGAAGTTTCAAGGATCCGACACATATGCCCCCCCCCCGGAACAGACCAGTCTATCATGTCGGAGAAGAGACTAATTAGACAACGACATAGAGTGACGCTTCTGTGGCTCAGGAAGTGCCTAGTTTCAAAATTGGCATTTTGCATCTTCCTGGATTATGAAGCTTTCATTAACCCTTGAAAATGCGTGAAATGTGAAAAGATAAATGAAAGAAGCTGTTTTTATCTGTCTGTGGCTCTTAAAATGGAATTGAATTTTGTTGATTCTGTTGATTGTATTCAAAGTCAACTTTTATACGTACGTGACGTACAGTTGTAGTAACACTCATTTACTACTTGGGGAGAAATTGGGGACTTATGGTTCGTATTCTTAAGACCCATGTGAACGCCTATTTCCCAATGTTGTTAAATAAATAATTCTTTAATTAACCAACAGTCATGTTATTTTAATACATTTACACTTTGGAATGTTGGAAAATGGGTTTACATTAATAATTGGGATGGAGTTGATAAGTAAACAGCGTTTGAGAAGTCACCTGTGGCCTAGATCACAAAGTGAGGGTTAACTTTAAACCATATCATTATCATTCATGTGGTTTTCTCATTTCTAACGAATTTTCCTATGTATCCATGGTTTGATCGGCAACGACCACAATAAAGGCTCATCAGCCAGCAGACGCATAAAGCAATCTCAAACTGTATTATTACTTTTAAAGGCGTACATTTCCTGAGAAAATATCTGAATTAGAAGAGCGCAATAAATATACATAGCATACATAACAAAATAACGGTAGTTTCTGTAACAAATAGAGGAAAAACGCCGGTCCTCAAACCGCCGCCCCACAGTTATGCGTTCAACATTTATTACACTAAATCAACACAAAACTTGACAATTCTGGGAGTTAATTAGATCAAGCTATCTTCTCATTGCTCTTCAGGTTGGAATGGAAGGTGCTAGGATTGAACTGCTTCCACCGACGGAGCGGCAGCGGAATCATGCGACTTCTACTATATGCTCTCAAGGAGTAACAAAAGTCGTATTTCATTTTCTAGCTGTAAGTCCTGCACTCTCGCACTTACGGCTAAAATTCTTTGCGGCGGGACAGTTGTACGCATATTGTCCTCTCACGACTGCCTTCCTATCCGTAGATTTACGCATACACCCCTGTTATTCAGAAGTAACCACATATATAAAAATTATAATAATAATAATAAAAATAAACAAAAAGCTTACAGTAATTTTTAATTATTTTTATTTAGAGTAATCACACATTTTGTTGTTATATAAATGTCATTACTACTCTATACAAAATAATTGTTTTCTGTATTCTTTCTTTAATTTTGAAAATTTCTTTCTATTATGTGTACACTTAGTATTAATATTAATTTTAACGGATATTTTTCTTTACGCAAACTCCAGCTGTCGGTATTAGCCATGCAAGTATATATTGTATATTCTTCAGTTTGTACGTGTATATAATGAATTGTTCAAATATAGAACTAATTATAAATTACACAAAACAAGAGCTTCAGTTGTCAAAATATAAAACAATATTTATAACGTATACATTAAATTCAACCTAGTGAATTACCACTTATGAAATTCACTTTCCAACTGAAAAACGAGCTGGAGGAACGTTTCCGGGAAAAAGGTGGATATGTTTCCACCAATGTGAGAGAAAACTATTTATAATACAAAAAAGCCGCATAGCCTTTTATTTTGGTAAATTAACTTCTACAATTGAATAAACAAAAAGTAGATATTATGTTATTTTGAAGTTGGGCTTAATTCAACTTAATCATAAAATAGGTTTTCACATTACTGGATTTACACAGGTTGGAGAAAAATTGTCGCTCGTAAGATAGTTCTGGGTCCTTAATGATATCGGCATCCACGTGAAATCAAAACAATGGCAACGTTCGTTTTCTCCCTAAGAAAAGAAATATATTAAAAAATACGAAAGGAGCATGCATCCTATTGGAAAAATACAAAGCTTATTTACGTTTTTCCACTATCTTAAACACCCCTCCCTTAAAAAATAACAATGCTTTTATAAAAATATTTTTGGAAATATTACAGCTTTACCAAAACTTAGTCGGATAAAATATTTTCTGCAAGGCGGCGAAATGATGCCAGGTCATCATCTCTGATGATAATAAATTCGATTTGTACCGCCCGAAGTTACACTAGGGCCAGGCATATTGTCACGTCGTCACATAGGCCGGACCTCTAAATGATTTATGTCTGGATCCCAGGATTAAGGCGATATTCATTTTCGTAAAAAATATATTTTCTCTGACAAACGTTTATTATTGAATGATATTAAAGCAAAACCTTGTCATTCTCTTTTATTGGAATGTGAAGATCACGGAAAATTCTTGTCGTATACTTATATACTGTCGTATTCTTCCTTAATATTGTTTTTTCCATTTTTCACACCTTACAATATTAATTTATCCGTCTTTTTTAGCAGGTGTAAACTGTGATTGTGCTAAAATAAATACTGGCTGATTGAGGATGGCTCATCCGTCATTGATTAGTCATGTGTTGACCGTTCTTCTTTTTCGAGCAGGTTTCTTCAAGTCTGAATCCGCACATTGAAAATTTCCATCCTCGAAAACTACTCGTTGCCTTGTCCACTTTTATTTCCAGGATAGCCAAACTTAGAAATTAATTTCTGCCTTAATGGAAGTAGACGTTTTTGTGCGATAAAAATGCAATTTTTCAAAATTTTGTTTGAGTATATTTTATTTTTTTCATAGAATAAACCTGTTTTTGTGATTCCGAGCTGTAGGAGTGGCCCAAATAATACACTGATGAACAAATTAACGCGCCATCGTTAAATTTTAATTTTTTATTAAGTTTATTCATAGTTTACTTACCACAAATAGTTTTGGTTGTAAAAATAAGAGATTTCAAAATAAAATGTTTATTACCTAATATTCACAATTAAATAAAAATGTTAACAAAACGATTCGAGTGCAGGACCGCTGGATTCCAACCCAGGACTTTAACCGTACAGTGATGAGCGACGTGTCAACGCATAAACCGTTGCGCCCACCGACGCACCCTCAAAACATTTTTGTCCCCTTAAATACTGAGCAATTCCACCTGTGGCACGGATCACGTCCGTTAAACGCCTTTTCATCCTCTGAAAAAAATTTCTTGTCCCGAGGAATAATTTTTCATTCATCAACAACAGTCATTTGGAAACGTCTAGGATGTTAAACCTGGGATACACGGTCATCGATTAAATTGGTCTAAAATGTGTTTGATTTGGTTTTAATCGAACTCACTTCCAACTTCGTTCAGATGGTCATCTACAATTCGTGATCTATTGGGGCCTGGAATTATCCTGCAGTACCAAGAATCTGTCACGGATGTGGGGGGAAGGCACTGCATGTTCTTCATTTATCCCTTGCAAAGTTAGTAATATCTCTATGAAGTTAGAGATCTTCCTCGCAACAACCAATTCGGTGAGGGCGTCCAAGAAATTGCCTCCCCAGAATATCAATGACCCACCACGGAATACTACATGAGGAATGAGCCGTACCTTTACCTGAGCGCCTTCACAAGAAATTACTCCCATATGAAGTTTTGTGGACAACTCTCACCTCATTTTGAAAGACCCCCTTATCTTCCAATGTCCAATTCGCATGTTCATGTGCGTATTAAAGCCTTTACATTTTCTGAGTTGAGGTAAGAAGAATTCTACGATACGGGCGCAGGGACCTGAATTTATTTTCATTGAGTCTTTTTCCTACAGTCCTGTAGGAAAACTAAACATTTCGGACTCATCTTATTAGACCCATGAATCTATAGTCTATTGTCTGTCTAGGCCTTCGAGTGACTGCGCGCAGGCTGCATTCTTCCTCTATTAATGTTATAACCGAGACACTGTCATACTCACTCATATGCTTTTAAGAATAAAAATAATATCAAATAAAGTCAACGAAAAGGTTAATTGGAAGGGATATTAAGGTGTTGCAGAAAGAAAGGGAAAATGCTACTTTTTGTGCAAATTGGGATTAATAAGTACAAAAGTAAATCAAGGAAGTAAACAAAGTATTATTTCCTGTTTATTTTGACTACGATAGCTCTCTAACTAATATACAAAGATAATGGACTTAATTTTTAACTAAATAAATTGAGTGGTGTTTTAACTTTGTCCAATAGTGTATTTTGAAAGTTTTAAATGAATTTTTCTCGTGTGTCTTAGGTGGATGAATTTTACTTAGTCATCCCTTAGTGTTTAAGGAGACTCTTTGATTCAAGTGATGAAGTAGAAACTGGTGTGTAGTTTTCGTAAATTGGGGGGGAAGGAAAAATCCGAGCTCAATTAGGAAATTTTTTTCTCCTGAAAAGTGTGTTTTTCATTTATTTTTTTTTTAATCTTTCTGTACACTTTCTTTAAAACTATAGGTAGTAGCGTTAAAAAAGCCATAACCCTTTAAGATCGAAATGCTGAAGTCAAGTGCCATTGAGCTCAATCAGAAAATCGCTTCTTCTTCGCATTTCAGTACACGTTATTCAAGACCCCATCATATTTATTCGATTGGTTGGTGATACTTTAGAGCAATAATTATAAGCAAATAATTATTTTAAAGAGCCACCTAAGAACAATACCAACCGTTCTAATGATAACTATGAGAGATATGACAATCCGAATTTTCTAGCTCTGTGGTTCTGTATTGACTGCGGACAAAAACGGTTTTGATAAAAGTCGGTTTACGCTGTGAAACGGTGAGATGAATCAACGGGATCGAAGGAACATTGAAACGTGTGAAATAATAAATCGACCAAATTGGTCGTGTAATTTGACGGTTGAAAGAAGTTGAAGGGGGCACGGGCGAACGGAACATTTTGTTCACTGGTGTTGAATCGATCTAATTGAAACAAGACATTGACGCGTGTAAACAGATAACCACGCGGTTCACAAGGGTTGCGCAGTCGGTTTGAAAGCTCATGTTGCATTTATGTTGTGAATCTTGGATATGAATATGATTTGCAACACTCATGGTCAATATTTGTCCATTTTCAGTGGGGAAAACACAGACAAAAATACTTATAAATTAACGATTTCAAGATAGATGGAATCTATCTGACGTAACGTCTGTTCAAAATAAAGTTGAATAAGAGGTAAATTTGTTAGTTTTCGTGCAAATTATGACTGGCATGCAATGTGACCTTGCCAATGCCGGCTATGGGTTTATCTTTGTATACGGGATTCGAGATGATGTTTATTTCTTGGTTGAGTAGATTTTGCAAAAGCCATGAAAACCAGAAAGTTGGGACCTTTGTACGCGAGATTGGGGATGATAAAATCAGTAAAAGTTGAAAACCTAATCATGTACAACTGGAATGGTCAATTTTTATTAGATATCTAGGTTTTGAGAAAATCATGGTAACGCTAGTCCCTTTACGTGTACAATTGGGAGTATAATTTTGTCCTGGTTTAAGCAGGTTTTGAAAAAAACAATCCATGGATAAAACTAGAACGTTGAAACCTTTGCATATGCACCTGGGATTTTTTTCCTGGTTTAAGTAGGTTTTTAAATATATGTGCGTATGTTGATGCCTTTATATGAGACTGACGATGATAAAAAAAATTTCTTGGTTGAGTAGTTTTTGCAAAAACCTAGCAAGTCAATACCACTGAATCTGCAATTGGATCTGACTATTTTTCCAAGTATGAGTATTTTTATAAAACTAGGAAGGACACTAGTAAGTTGAAACCTTAGGATATGCATCTGTGAGCCTTCGCCAAGCTTTCGAGTTTGGAAATTATTTTTAAATATTTAAACGGTAAAGTAATATATACATCGATTTTTTCTAAGTTATGTAAGGTTTTAGAAATGGATGTTACTAGTAAATTGATTCCTTTATAGATGAGACGATAGATTTTTTTAAGGTTAAGTAATTTTTGAGAAAACAAAAAACAAACTTGGACTGCTATTTTAAGAAAATGTTTCTATCGCGAAACTAGCAAAAAAAAATTGCAGTTGTTGGCATAAGGCAGTTGGACTAAAATGAACGCCACTTACGTCTATATCTAACCAAAGGATTATTATTTTGTTATTTTTAGACTAGCGAACTGGTTTGAACCACCCCCAAAAAATACTACCACTTTTAGTTGGTTTTGCTTAATTTATTTATCTACAACAGTATATTTATTATATCCATCAGCAGATTGGATATCTATTTTGCGAATGTGGCATTAACTTGAACTACAGACGAAGATATACATTTAGTCATCTACTTATAAATCGTGGTGTACGGAGTAATTCTACTTGTTTCATTCCTGTACTATGTGTGTGTGTGTGTTTGATCATTTTTTCCTGTTGTAATTTGAAATTTTCCTATCATCTTTTTTTAGGTTAATGTCTGGAAAACACTGGTGTGCATTAACACCGTTTCTAAGTTAGTGTAAATAATTCTTTAAATTACATCGGCTATAGGGATTCTTTCATTTGGATGGTTGCAGTCATTGTCGCGCACAGAATTATTCTTCTTAAAAAATTCTCTATGCCTATAGGAGTTTCGAATGAAAACACATTAACTACAAAACCTTTATTCAAATCAATATTACTGATTAATTTAACCGTCTGGCTATAAGCTACTGGAAAAAAATTATAAACATCTTTAACGAATACCAGACGATAAAAGGGTAATGTTTCCAAGCGGCTTGTACGGTAGGGATTTAACGTACACTGTCATCACAATCCACCGGGCTGTTGCTGTTCAAACAAACACCTGTCACAATCCGAAGGGTTACAGTCCACTAGATATTTAAAGTTCTATACAGTTTTTTAACTCCTCGAAGCATGCACGCAGTAACCGCGAATTGAAAATATATAAAATAACAATAATCAATATTAGGGATATAATGACCAAACGCAATAACTTGAATTGTAGCAAAGATGAAATGTCACCAGTGTGCACGCGTAAGAAATGAAAAGAACAATAAACAAAAGAAATTATAAGAGGTGTTAAGCAAACTGTATAATTCCAATTTAAACGAAACCGTTGATTTAAATCAAATAACAGTCATGATTATGTAAAGGTTTTTAGTTCGCTTGATTAACGTTGAGCAATTTTACTTAATGTAGTTATTTTCCATTTTTTCTTTTTTCCCCGTGAAACGTATCCAATCAGCCGAAAAATGGATTGAGGTATTTATTTACAGTATAATAATTTCAAAGCGGCATTATTTTTTGCCTTTAATGACAGGAAAGTATGTCAGACCAGGAGGCAAATATGATAAAACTATTCACTATTCGAAATTCCCTTTTAGTTTGTCTATTTGAAACCGCCTAAATTGAGCCACAGGTTCCGTAAGTTCATAATATAAGCGGATTTAAACGAAATGAGATACTGTCCTGATCGCGGTCTTTTGTTTAATTTTTAGTGAACCTCCTGCTAGAATATATGAAATTCTTTACTCACTATCCACGTTTCTTCATCGTCAGCAGTTCGTGTAGTCAGACCAAAAGTACTGTGGGTATCAATAAATACACGTTTATTTACTCGACTTAACCTGCTAAGTGAACGGAACGTTGATATATTATAAGAAGGTTGATATATTATAAGGTGCAAAGGTGGCTCCAGACATGCCATCCGCCGAATATTTGCCATGTCGTGCCTACATGGGGGTTTGTACAGTCACCCAGTTTGTGCGGAATTCGCCAAATGCCGTGCGAGTCCTCAACTTACTACCATTCGTGATGGATAACAGTGGAGCGGCGAGTACTGTTTTGTGTAGTGGCTACTAACTCAGTCAAAGAGTACGGTTGCCAGACCTAGCTTACCGATTCCAGTCATCGAAAAGCACTTTCCGATTTTTGTGATTCTGAAGAGAAGCAGCCCGATTTGTTGGTTGGTTGTTGTTCTTTCATCAATGCATCTATACTATTTAGGAATAGTTTATTATTAAAGCATAAATAGCAGTAAACAGAAGCATATACTTTGCGATCCATTTCCACCCGTCGAAAACCTCGTTCCGATTTTTGTAATTCAGAAGAGCAGCGTTTAAAGAAAGGGAACAAAGGAATTATTGAATATTATAATTATTATTGAAATTAAAAAGGAATAATGTTTAAATAATAACATTTAAAAAAAAATAGTCTGGTTAGAAAAGGGTTAACTTGAAATGAATCAGTTTTTTTAGTTAATTTTGTATTAAAAAGTGTTAATTTGAAATTAAAAAGAGTAAATTTGAATTTAAAAGGGTTAATTTGACGTAAGAAAATATCCAGCGATTGGCAATCCTTAAAATTACACGCAGTGCATTGCCTAGTTTTAGCAATGGAAGTGGCGCTGAGATTGTCACCATTGCATTCCTGCATCCTGGGGATGGCATCCAAATAGACAAAATGAAAAAAATGAATATTTGGAGATCGTGAGGTGCGGTCTGGTGTGAAGTAGGTTTTAGAAAAACATTTTTTTATATGCCAACGTTCGATCTTTACTGAGATCAACTTCAAGGCTTGGAATTTATAGAAATTGTTTAAATTTTACAGATACATGTAAGATGTGAAAAAAATGAATTTATACAATATGCTACAAAATTTCAGATTCCATCAAACAATCTGTACTCATTCAAAGTGTTTGTTTTCCGTGTAAATGGGTCATTCTTATGTGTCGTGTTGAGAGTGCCAGTGATATAATGCTGTTTTATGTTTATATTTGGAAGGGGTAGGGAAGGAAGTCGGGATAGAAAGACATTTTTATATGAGGAGTCAGCTACTTTGAGGTGAAAGAAGCCGACGATGGGAAAAACGTGGGTAATGGTTCGGCCTGATTAACCTTTCAGGATTCTATAGACCGGGATAATTACGGAAAGAAAAGCCAATTTGTTGAAGAATTAGACTATGTAGAAATGTGTGGAATGTGATGACCGTGAAAAAAGATGACTTAATAGTAAGCTATCTAAAATCTTAAAATAAATATTTAACAAATATATATTAGACGCCTAGAAAAATGTCTGACAAAATGCCTTTTTCACAGACCTTTCCAAATAAAAATAATAAGAGATATTTGAAAGATAAAACCCTAAAACTAACACAGGGACCTTATAATACCACAGGAGGCATACATTTTGACCAACAATTTTCCATGCTGATATTCATACAAGTAGAATGCTATGGTCAAGAAATACTTAAAAAAGGGTGTACTTCTCAGGCAGGAACGCTGAAGCCCTTAACCTCCTTCACCTTCAATTCTAAACTGGTCTGGAAATGCCTATGAAATCTCCAGTTTCTGATAAAATGTTGTCAGGTAACTAAGAAGTGGGTACAAGGAGACGTGGGAATGAAGTTAACTAACAGTCTAATCACCTAGCAAAAGCGAATCTATGTATAAAAAAATCACAACTCGGAACAGTTCACCAGGGCAAAACAAAGAAAACATTTCTGTGTGCATTTATTTGTATTATTATTTATTTATTGTCATAAATTGGTTATAATTTTTTCTTCGCTATCCCTAAAAATTAAAAAAATGCCCTTTCGATCATGATGAAATTGGTACCCACTTTTGCCCAAGCAATTAGTGCTAAATTTAATCATTTTTAAAAATTATGAACAATTTTATGGTAATTGTTTCTAAAACACAGTTAGATGAAGAAAGATATGAAAAAGTCTTCCCATTTTTACATACTGTACCTAACAAGTGCAAAACATGGTGAGAAGCATATGTGATGTTGGCTAAAATTATGTTGTATTATAATTTACGTTTAACCTTCGAACTACTTATCACTTGAGATTTGATAAATAATAAAGTTTGGAGGATTTGTTTTTCCGTTCATTTTGGCTGGCCTCTAAAGTGTGATCTATAAAACAGAATCGATACGCCAATACACCTTGAATGTTTAGTATTGGAATCTGTTAACCGACCACTTTTTAACGGTGCGGCATATTTTATACGAGATTTCAATAAATTGCCTCAAAATCATTTGCTGTATTACCAACTGGTGAAAATTATTAACAGATGAATAGAAATCGGAAAGGTAAAAAATTGGCAGGCTAGTGGACTTCGTAGAGAGGGATTAGGATAAGAAAAGGGTCCTGAGCTGAGTCAGCTTGCATTCTGCCAACCAGGTCTTATATTCAAGATGAGGTAATTGACGACGCTATCAAAGGTGTCTCCCTCTTCCTCACTCTCACTCATTCTCTCCCCGCGCCTACTCTCTCGTTCTCTCTCTCTCTCTCTCTCTCTCTCTCTCTCTCTCTCTCTCTCTCTCTC
>CM077100.1:12298846-12340494 GCA_039619505.1 Cimex hemipterus
TCTCTCTCTCTCTCTCTCTCTCTCTCTCTCTCTCTCTCTCTCTCTCTCTCTGTGGTATTCTTTCTCTGAGAAGGTAATCGTCAACTGTGTTCATAAAGATTTAAAAAGAACAGTCTGTTAATTGTGAAACTGCCCAAACAATGAAAAATAAAATGATTATATAACAGCTTGGTATATTATTTAATTAAATTTTATTATTATTCTTACTTAAATAATGAAAATGGGCTTGGTGTGTTAATTGTGAAACTTTATGAACGAACTGCAAAACGGCCGAAAAGTAATCTTAGTTGAGTTTCGATTGAACGTTTCTTCACATCATTAGTCTGGATAGAAAATGTCCTTCCAGAGGTAAACCAGCATCCCTTTTGTAACTAAAAGTCGCAGGCGTTTTAAAAAGATATAGCATATAGATAATATAAAGACCAATATTATATATAAAAGTATATTTAGAAAAGAAAAGAAAATATTACTTTTTTTACAAAATAACAAAATAATAGTTATAATGGCATGACTAGTCGCCTGCCAATATTATATTACTATATACTACCAAGACTATTGTATAGCACTATTTTTCTTCTGGTATGTGAGCTATTAATATTCCAATTAATTAGAACACATGCCTAGTAGAAAGAGGCAAATGGTAAATATTAAATATGCTATCAAGTGAAATTTACATCTTTTTAAACAAGACTTTGAACCAAAAGAAGTTATCGCACAGTAGTGTATCCTTTGGAATAGTTTTGAATGATCTAGGTCACGATTTATTTATTTATTTTTACGTTAGGTATTGACTAGGTGAGTTATAATATTCCGAATAACGTTGGGACCTTGTTAATCATAGACTAAATGAATGAAACCATCGGAAAGAGATATGAGTATGACTCCCAGGGAGTCCACGACATGTTTTATGCGTTGCCTTCTTTTTCGATTTTTACTTCAATTTACCTTTAAATCTCTTTCCATTTTTATTTTGTTATTCAACAAAACTGTAATTTATATTATACCAAAAAGGAAAAGAAAACAAGAAAAAAAGAGCTGTTTGAGAGTATTCCACAGTTCTACTCACATCGAAGAATAATATAAAAAAACTTCTGTTTACTTTTTTCTCATAGCTAGATTAGGTTTTATTGGGGGGAAAGCAAAGGGTTCAGTAGTAAGTTGAAACCTTTTATTATGCCATACACATTTTCATTCATCTGACTGACAAGTGCTACAGACGTGAGATCAACGATTTTAGTGATACGTAGAAAAATTAAAAAGTATACAAGCATTTTTGAAAAAAATTAGGCCCTCTTTAAGACCTTAAAACATGAATTGTTATTGCAATAAAAATAGACAACTTTTTGACAGGATTTGCCGGGTGAAGCTTTTTTTTCTCACCTATGTTCCATTTAAAAAACATTGCTCACACGGATTTCATCCAAATTTGAGGAGATTACATGCGTTGCAAAGCTGAATTTTTCATGGCTGTTAATAACGTTTAGATTTTAAGTGGGAAAATATTATTTTTTTTATTTAATTTATTTATTAAAGCTGGTCTTATTAGACCAATCATTAATTTTATAATGAAATATCTAGATCAAATAACTTTATTTACAAGCCCACTGGTACAATAGGATTTACTACACTTTTCACAAAAATTTTAACTACACTTGTTCATATGTCTGGCCCCTCCACATACCTGTGCTGGCTGAGGCGAGATTGGTGTTTGCCGGCAAACCTTTGCATTATATTTCCACCGTAACTTCAAGAATTTCAAGATCCCTATGTATGCCCTTATTCTGTACAAGCCCAAAATATGAGCAATCACTCAAGTACACCTCGGTCTTTCAAGTAGAAACACATGCCATCAATGTTTGTACCCTGTAAAATCTTAAAAGAGGTTACACTTACAAAAAAATTCTAATAAGACCAGACATCCAAGCAGCTATTAAAGCACTGGCATGCAAAAGAATTATATCAAAATTAGTCAGTGAATGCTTCCAAAATCTCCAAAACCTGGGGGAACACAACAAACTAACGGTATCCTGGGTGCCAGAGCACAGGGGAATTTTGGGTAATGAAGAAGCCGACTGGCCAGAGGAGGATCCGCAAGACCATAGTCCCCGAAACTATCCTTGGGATATCAAAAACAAACATAGAATCCTCCATCGCAGAATGGATCCAAACAAAACAAAGAGAGAAGTGGATAAACTTTAGCAGTGCTAGAAACAGTAAACTTATGATAAAACAACCCTCACCAAACCTAGCAAAAACACTACTACAATTGGAGAGGGCAAATTTCAGAGGGGTGGTAGGACTACTCACCGGCCACTGGCATCTGAGAAAACATCTACATAACATGGGCATATACAATGATGATTCCATTTGTAGACTATGTAATGAGGAGGAGGAAACAGCCACTCATATCGTCTTCGAATGCGAAGCAACGGCTCAATGGAGGTTCAATCTAACGTACAAAAACGACTCAGTGAACCACATTGGAGCAATAACAGTCAATGACTTGATATTTCTGAGAAAAAGGATAGAGCCTATTGACTAAACCACGGAACTACGATGGTACAATAAACCAGTAGGCTGCATTGCCTGGGGTACACAAACCCAGCCTCCTAGTATCCTTTTCCACTATACCATACCATACCATGCCCTTATTCCTTACGTACCAAGGTACATTGACCATGTTACGTAAGATTTTATTTTGGAGTGTTCGTGTAATTTTCATATTGCTGCGTTTAATATACCCCATGGTTGAATACCATATGTCCTTTAGGTTTTAGGGCTTGTTTGAATAACACTATTTTATTTTGTATAGTAAGGTTGGAACCGCGTCCTATCAATTATTATAGTTACCTATTATCTTAAACCTATTTCTATCCTCTTTTTCTTCACGTGTTCTTTCCAACTTAGCTTGACATCTAAGGTTATTCCCAGATATTTAGCTGTATCGCAATATGAGATAATAGTTCCTTCGGTCCTGTGAGACGGAATATGGTCCACGTTTTCGTTTGTAAAGTTTATATAAACTTATTTATGCTGATTTAGCTTGATTCGCTTTTTTTATCATTCTTTTATCTTATTGGAAGCCTATTAAAAGCCTTTTGAAGGATTTTGGTTGGAAATTGTCATCAGCAAACCTTGCAATTTTTTATTCAATCTACTTTCAATCAATGGTGTATAACAAATAAAGCAGACGGCCAAATATTGAACCTTATCGCACTCCTGCAGTAATTGTTTTTAATTCGGAATATTGATCTTGTTTGACGGTAAAACGTCTGTCAGTTAGCTAAGAGCTGACAATATCTACATACGGCTTTGGTACCTGCCTTTCGGTTTATAGATGAGTCCTTCATGTCCTCCATTGTCAACACGGATGATTTGTTTTGTAAAAATAAGTAATCAAACCCTCTCAAAATTTGTGTTACATAGGCTTACATTACTTGTAGTTATTAGATTTTTAAATCCTTGCATACTTTCCTGTTAATCCGTAGAGTTGTATGAAAGTGTTGACTCTTGAAAGAAAAAATTGAAGGTATTTGGAAGGCAAAATATGAAGGGGCTTTGGTGTGCTAAAATTACAAACTTTATTTTTGGCAAAACAAAAATTTTAACTTCCTATGCTGCATCACAAGAATCAATTTACGCGGCACCTAAAGAATTTATATAAAAAAATAAACCCACAAGATATATCAAATAGGTCGGATTAATTACCAACCCTCTGAACCAACAAAGCGTTTTATGGTTATTGCTGTCCGAGTAGACACAAAACAGCCGATACAGTTGAATGGCGATAATTTTAAAGTTTGAAGAGAGAGAGAGAGAAAAACACAACTTGTAAAGCGTAAATGAAACCGAGCGGATGTGATTTGGCACATGGGACGAAAGAATCAACGCGAAAGGGAAAATCTCACTGTAAATTCAGCGGTTTAGGGAGAGTGAAAAAGCTGGGAAAAACGAACTCAGCAGCTCGGAGCAAGTTAATATGGCGAAAACAGCGAAATGCAACAGGTGGTAGTTAGTACGGGATGAGGGTGGCATCGCGTCGTCCTAAGCCTCCCTTTTAAAAATTCAAGTTCCTTTTTTAATTGTTTTTGAATATTTTTTAACTTAATAAATGTAGTTTATTTTAGTAAACACATGAGCGATTTATCCTAAAAATGAATGAAATATATTTTTCATATGAATGAAATGTATATTTTTGAATATAAATTGTATAAACGATTTTTTAGAAAGGATTTTTGTCTCTTTAAAGAAAAAGATTTGTGTTATTGCAAGTCATAAAGGAAACGTTAATTTAAAAACATTGCATACATGCATTTACGCTATATAGCCTTTGATAGAATATATTTACATTACAGGCGCATTGATAAATATTTTAATTTTTGTATTAACAATCAGGGATAATAACTTACAAGATAAAAGAATCACCCAATTCTTGCCATGCTTTCGGGGAAAATATATAATATTAAATGTTCAAAACATCAACCTTCTTGAACCTTCCAAGTCTGATATTGGTTCCTTACATGTTTTACTGGAGTAATTTGAATTTACTTGACTTAAGGTTACGATAGAACATGAATCTCGTACGGTTTTCAATGGTTTTTTACTGGTTTAATCAAATTCACAGTAGTATTAATGTTTTATAGAGAGAAATTGTAAACACCTTTTTTAGAACTAACTATGTACTCCCAAATTTTCCCTATAAATGCAATATTAACTAGCGGACCGGAATGAAAAAAGCCGCCTTAGTTTGCCAATCCATAGAACTATAGATAGTCAGTCGCCTGTACATGGGCGTTCATTTGAGTTTCGACATTTTACAAAACTAAAATATTAAAATATATAACAATTACAGGTTTAATGGCCAATGTTTGCTATATATTTGACCTTGATAAAAACGTTCGGGCGAAAGGAAACCACAGAAACCAAAAAACGAACATTGAACATCTTTACTCATTTTCATCCTACCTTATCACGGTCTACTGCATTCCAGCGAGATCGATTGATACAATTTCAAAATTAATAATCACAAGCAGAATCCGTGGTAAAATCCAGAAGAGTTTTGAAATATCGGCGGACAAAATTGCCTCCTGCTGGTCCATCTCAGAAATTTTTATTATTTATTTTCAATAATATTTCGTATTTAAATATTTTAAAGAGTGTTTAAACATGACATAAAGACCTAAATAGGCAAACAATCCGTCGTCTACGTTGATACCAAAAAGTGACCTGAGCACGATTTGCATGAAGAATATTTGAATCGTTGAAATATTAATATGAAAATATGATAATGAAGCGTGAAAATTTAATTTCATTTTTTTGTTAATAATGAGGTTAAACGGATAAAATTTGAAAATCCAATTGTTTCATCATTGATTTTACGCCCACCTGATAAGAATGAAGTAAAGACGTATTGATATAATCTATGGTGGAAATATTGAGAAATTGATAAGACATATGGTTACATTTTGTACAATCGATGGCCTTAAATTAAACTAAAGCAAACTTTAGTAAATTATGTTTTATTTTGTAGAATAAATCAAGAGATCTAAAAAAGACTACATTTAGCGGTATGAATAAAAAAAACTATTAAACTGTGCTGCATAATTAACCGTTTAATTATTGGCTTATTTGTTGAGGGGTCGTATAAACTTGATACTTGTATTATGGCATATCTTATATGTCATAATAACTCGTGTAACTTTTCGTACAAGAAATAAATTTTATAATTTTATTAAATTTAATGTAATTTGGCCTTCCGAACTTGAAAAAGAAAATCAAAGCTTGGATGGCAATAGGATAAATTAGATTACGAGTGGATGTTTGGTGTCAGAGCTTTGTAGCACTCAGAAGAGATACAGCTAACCTAAAATATCATGTTTGGATGTTAAGGCGTGAAATGACCTTAGCCGTTAAAACGCCCTTAAAAATTAATAATAATAACTTTTTGTACAGGAAAAAATACACACTATTTGGATTGATTTTTCTAGAAATGATAAAATCTGCCAGTTGTCCCATTTTATCGTTTCATGTTTGAGAGCTAATTGTTCCCAGGAAATGTGGGGAGGTTTTACAGCCAATTCTGCTCAGATGACGGAGGCATACTTCTTGTGGGACGTACCTGAGTGCTCTTCTCAATTAATGCAAAGACCCCCTTGTCGCATTAGCTATGCACAAGGATAAACTCAAGTTTTATTTTTTATAGCGGCATTTAATTTTAAAACGGCTTCTTGTCGCTTTGTCACGTCGGATCTGTGGTGACAATCAGACCAAAACTGAGACAAGGATTAATTTTTTTGACATAATAAAAAATACAGCCATCTGTTCATTATCAAATCAAAAATTGACGGATATATAAATTTACTGACCATAGAATTGTTTATATTTATTTAAAACTATTGGATATAAGATTCGAAGCGTAGGTTGAAATGTCAGCGATTCAAGTTGATTGGCAAGGGAAAAGCCTAAGGAGGAAAGGAAAAGGAAAAACTAAGCCCCACAAGATCAATTTTGCAAGCATAATCCATGCAATAGAACTCTGTGCCCAAGAAACAAAGAGTTGGTGGTGGTGGTGATGGTGGTGATGGTGATGATGAATACTAGGAAGTCAACTCTTTTTGTTACCCATGCTGTGCAGTCTTTTTATTGAACTTCCTAGTTCCTTAGTTCAGTGCAATCGATACGATACTTCTCCTAAGGGGTGCTAGGTCATTGACTATCATTGCATGACCTACAAATGGGGATCCAACACTAGATACTCGCTGGTTATGTTTGTACTTCTGACGTACCAAAACAGCGTAATTTGGCATGTCAAACCGATTATTAATGACCAAATTACAATTTCAGATGTTTTAATTTGTTTTTGTGTTTTCAAAAGAAGCCGTTTTACGGCGAAACCCGAAAATAAACACCTATCTCAATGTGCAACAATAATCTTACAAAATCCTTTATTGCTTATTTTACTCGAATTGTTACTGAATGTTATCAAAAGAACACAACGAAAAATTAATCGATGGACTTGAATGATTTGAAAATATATTAATTACAATCCTTATCACCTCATAACTGACACCCTGATGGGAGCAGCGGGAATAGGCGAATACACAGTAGATATTGACTCGCAGACCTTCGGACGTGACAACAGTATTAACAATATGACAGGCGTTCCACGGATAGCAGGGAACGCCCGAAATATAACTAGACAGCTATTTCTCACAAATGATCTAGTAACTGTTATAATTTCTTTGTTTTTTATGTTGACTGCCAAAAATCGATATGTACCACGTCCAAATTGGTGTTAACTTGTCTCGTGTTTTAGATTATCCATGGGATTATACATATACTTCATGCTACCTTATACTGCCAATAATCTCATATAAATCAGGTGATTTTTATCGTGTTACAAATCTAATTGGTGTTCTTTATTAGTAGCACGCGACTGTGTAGGCTGCCGGCGAATTTATTTGTACAAAAAAAATTATCCTGCTCAACGCCTTCCATAGGTCAAATGATTTTTTTTTTTATAATCGTATACCATACGTACAAAAATAAATATCTTTGGTTTAAAAAAAGTAGGTTTAATATCGAATAAATATAAAAAACTCATAATAATGAATTTTATATTCATGAAGAATCTGCAAAACATAAGAAATAATAATATGTTTATAAAAGATTTATTTGAAAAATCTCAGCAGCAAATTTGTCACGGATTATGTAACATCGGAAAATTCTATTCAATATATAGTTGGCTGCTTAGTTCCACGAATTCCGAACACCTCCAACTTCGTCTGCTAATTCACTTCGTTAAATCTCTTTCCCATCTCGTACATCCATCTTAGTCACATCTTACCGAAAACAATACAAAAACAATTAACCTATTAGTTTAGTTGATCTTATCGGAAAATTATGCCGAGTTTTAATAATAACCGTTGTACTGTTAATGAACTTCGTTTTGCTTTCACTGTTTTTCTAAGTAACCTTCTTCGGAATCTTTTATTTCTTTTTTTTCGCAGCGCTGGAATATTGAGCTCCTAACTAGAGACTAAATTATTTTTGTTATGGCAAGTCATAAAACCAACGTTAATATAAAAACATTATAACCTTGCACATTATACATACCCTGTGATGGTCTGTGTTTATATCATAGGTGTGTCGATAAATATTGTAACTATGTATTAAAAATCTGGGGTAATGCGAATTTAAACCAAATGATAACATACAGTTTCTTGGCCAAGGTTTCGGGGATGGGATAAAGAATAATTTGAGTGATATGTTCTATTAAATCTACAAAATGTCAACCTTCTTGAACAATGCAAGTCTGATAGCGTTTCCTTGCTTATTTTACTGCAGTATTTTGTATTTAATTGGCTCAAGTTTAAATTTACAAAAATGAATCGCCTACGGATTTCAATACTCTCGTTTTACTGGTTTAATCCAATTTAGAGCAGGATTGATATTTTATCAGATAGGGAGTTTTATCAGGCTCTAGGCAATGGGAAATTTTAGTAGTTTTACACAATTGGGCGGATCGGCAAATCCCGATTGAGTGTACTCACACCTCTCATTCGTTGACATCCAATACTTGGATATAAGTCCTTAATATAAATATATAGATATAAATATATAGATATAAATCTTTGACAAGTATAGCATCTCTCAGGCTCAGTATATAGTCAAACCTTTAACTTGTAGAACTATAACATGAGAACAGCTGCTTGGCCATCCGATCTCATTAGGATTCTTTTGCCAGTGTAACCTCTTTTAAGATTTTCTAGGGCACAAGTATTGATGGCACCGAAGTGTACTTTTTATTGCTCATATTTTTGGCATATACAAAAAACACCCGATTCGGTTCATTTGGTTATTTTGGAACCATCTGTAGACCATAACATTGTATCTGATGCTTGTCTGAGTTCTTATTCTCCTTTATAGTCTGTTGACCCTTTGCAAAGAATGTTTCCGGGATCATATAGTCAATCACCATTCGTAACAATGGTTGTCTGATTGTATTACTAATAGTTGTGTGTTCATCCAATTTGATCGTTCTTGGGACCTATATGAGTGTGCACTTGTGGAGTTCTCTTTGCCACGTGATACATAGGTTTGCTCTTCTTTGTATGCTGCTTAGGGTTTGAGTAGATCGTTGTTGTACATTAGCCCGCCAGATTAGAAATCCGTATGTTATTTGGGGTCTCATTGCTGTCGTAAATAGTCCGGAGGTCAGAATTTGTTTCAAACTATTTACTCAACGGGAATGTTATAATTTTTTTATGTATAAAGCATAAAAATATAACGATGTTGTTTATACAGTGCTAGTGAGAAAAGATAAAACCTAAAGCCCCTATTAGTGTTTGTAAAAAGATGGGATATTTCATTTTCCCACTTACATCATCCTAATCAAAAGAAGATAAACCATAAATAATGAACTTACAAAAAAATGAAAATGAATATGTCATAGGCGGACAAGTCTTCCTGCCTACAAATGGGCCATATTCCACATTTATCTGCGACCCATGGGAGTACTTTCCTGAAGTTGAACCTGATAGCGCATAGCTCCTAGAGACAAACAATACATTTCACCCCGATTAGAGTACCAGGATTCGATACATAACCATTTCGGCTTTATTGTATTATAATGGCAATTTGTCGTACAGTGTGAAATTAAACTTGAGGTCTACTGTCTACCTCTTTTCTTGCTCATTTCACCTGTAACATTTACGAACATTTTTCGTTTGCACACTCGAGAAATTTTATTTTTCAATTTTATTCTGTCTACTAGAGTCCGAAAGTTAGAAGTATGAACTAAAAGTTCATGTATTCATTTTCAACATTAAGCTGTTCTCATTTGCAATTCTATGATGTAAACACCATTCATTTTTTACTTTTGGATAAGTCTGCTATATAGTTCTATAAATTTTAAAAAAATATTGCTATAAAATTACCTTCTAAAATTAACAGTATATTTTTCTATACAAATCGGATCACGGTATTGCTTGGGCATACACAAACGTACATATAGATTCATTTGTGCATTGCACTTAATCTGATAATTCGGTGGAGTACTGGGTATTCCTCCGTCGACCTACAAATTAGGGTATGGCATTAATAACTATCAAAATTAGGGTCGATAGGGTACTTTGATCAATATTCCGCCATCAGCCCTAGAAAAACACACACACGCACGCACACACTACTGGAGGGACAATGGTAACGCTATATTTCACCATCATCCCTTACCACTTAACTAATAAATACGCGCACCAAAACAACACATAAAGCATAACTATATATAATAAAATAAACCGACATCCTCCGAAAGGTGGACCAGGGGATCCAGAAACCTGCTGCCCGGAGAGTGAGCCAAATCGCATACAGTTCCGCCATTTATATTCTGCAATAAAAGGGCAGAACTAGAAAGTTGGATACATGGCACACCGCACACTATCGCGTTGGGCCCGTCTGTAAATACTACACGAAAACCGGCGATATTTTTCTTAGTTCACGGAATTCTAGTGTTTTTCAATAAATCATCTTTTATTTTTTTAAACAAAATGGGGGAGCAGACGTATCAAGAAAATTGCCTATACCAAGTTTTACGCGTAAATGAATTTACTACACTCATTGAATAATTAAATGACCTTCTAAAGAATATATCTTTCTTAGCGGATTTGATTTCATTATAATTAAAATTTTATTCAAAAAAGGTGAATACTTTTAGTAAAAACACCTGCGCAGTAAAAAAGGCTGAGCTCGTGTAATATGTGTGTGAAACATATAATACCATAGTAATCTTTTTCTGCGACACGTTAAACAGTATTAGTACTAAAGGAATAATTTCATTTATGAAGTGAGGCGTAACTGTACAAATAAAGATACCCTAAAGCTTACAAACCTTCGCAGAAAGTTGCAGCATGTACATTTTAAAGTGTTTGGATAAATTCGTGTGGGGAGAAAGGAGGTCAATTGAAGATTTACGGTCTGATCCATACCATTCACGGTGGTGTTGAGCATTATTCATCGTGCATTTGTAAAGAAATAAGGGAACAGAAAATTCTCATACTTGTTGATCCTGTTAATCCATATATTACTAGTTTTTGCTTCATTTAACTGGTTATTTGTCCTATAATGGAATATACAATTGAAAACGTATTGTTACTAAAAAGGGATAATAATTATTTAACGTAATAGTAAGTATAAAACAGCCCTGATTCTTCTAAGAATCTGAACAGGGGATCCAGATACTCGCGGCCGTGGCCAAGCACAATTCTCATGGATTGTGTGCTCTCTAAATGGAACGAAGGAACTGCATCCTTCAATTAGGAGGGACATATCGAGCAACCTTTCTCTGCTTGACGGGTACATTCGCCCAGTGAGGATGTCCATTCCACGGCCACCCATCGACAGTGCTCTGGATGCGAGTCAATTCTTCTTTTTTTGAAAATAACCTTTTTATATTTCAAAATGACGTAATTTTTATGTCAAATTGACCCTTTTTAATTTCAAATTACCATTTTTTAAATCAATGAAAAAACTTTGTTGGTATGAAATATAAGCATGTAAGTAAAATATACTTGCAATTTTGTTTTAAATGTAAAATAGTACAACGCCATATCAAAATTATTTACAATTAAAATTAAAAGTTAAAAAATTAAATATAAAAACGAATGATTGACGTATTAATTAAAGATTTTGTAACTATAAAACAATTGTTTTATTTAATTTTTATCTTACTTTTAATATTATGTGCTATTTTAGATAAAAACCCATTTTACCTTTTTTTACAATTCCCAAATTTAAACAAAAATACTTTAACTTTATATTAATACAAATTGTCATTAATTTTCGTATTTTATTCTTAAAAAATTCGCAAATGTACAGCAATCTTGCGTTACACGCCAATATTTCGTTCTATTTTCTAGTGTAATTTAAAGTTGAATTTGAAAATAACGATGTCAATTTGAAGTTGTTTTAAAAAAGGTAAATTTGAAGGTAAAAAGGGCTAATTTGATTAAAAAATAATAATTTGAATATAAAAAAAAGGTTAATTTAACGGGGTAAAGCATATACATGTATGTATATCCATGGTATCAACATAATAGATTAACCTGCTTTTCCGGAGTACTACTCAATCTAGTAAAGAAATTGGTTTAAATTATTTGAGGCACAATAGTAACTTAGAACCCTGTATACATACGTGTGTTCTATATATAAATTTTTGTTTGTCCCTAAAGACAAATTGTTTCCGAATGTTTTTTCAATAGAACGTCGTTAAGGAATCATCAATAGTAGAAATCATTATAAGGCGCTGCAGTTGAGTAGGAGTAAGTTATAAATTGTATCCGTACATTTTGACGGACTGTGTATTTCTCATGGCATTGGGCCAACATCAGAATTCAGTCGAGTGTTGGGATCAAGAATTTGATCTGGTCCAGTGGACACGAAGGTGAGTCAAACAGTCTAAACGCCTTGGCCCCTTTCTTACGTGTTATGTACGGGACGGGACTTCGCTCAATAAAATACACCTTGTGTCATCCCATTATCTCTATTATGTGTAAATAAATATTCACCTTTGGTACAATAAAAATTTAAATCAACATAAAACAAAACATATTCTTTGATTTTCCAGGAAATTTGTATTCAGAGGGTTTTTAGGGGATAAAAACAAATACCGACGTTGCTTCTCGCTAAAACAATATTTGAACCAACTTCCCTACTGCGACAAATTATTTATCTTATATAGCTTATACAGAAATGACAGTAGATATATAAAAATAAAATTAGGCTCTTAAATATTTTATTTTTTATTTGATAAGGCATTATTAATTTCGACGGGAACCTTTTTTTCCTTCAAAAGATTCTGTACTTTCAGCTTTAACTATTAAACTATGAAATTTTACCGTATTTCCGAAATGTTTCAAGGTTAATTAATTTTCCAGAGAGAGACAAAAATTGCCACTTTTCGGTACCATTTTCAGAAAATCTATTATGTATAAAAAATCAATATCTTGCTACAATTATTTACTTATAACTCGATATGAAAAGACAAAAGATTTGTTTCAACATGATGTTTTTAGAAAAGTGTACCGATAAGCATTGGAGAAACCGGAGCAGAAACCTTTTTCGCACAAACATCTTCGTTTTTCCTTATTTATTTGTTTGGCTTCACTTCTACTCTATGGTTAATAATTTTTATACTTATTTCTTTTTCAGGAGAATCTACACATTAAGGTTTCGAATCAAAATATAAAATTGTACCACTCCAACAATTTTTAAAAGTCGTTTAGTTGTTCAGAGAGAGAGAGAGAGAGAGAGAGATAGATAGAGAGAGAGAGAGAGAGAGAGATGGTATGGTATGGTAAAAAAAGGTTACAAGAAAGCGGGGCACTGTAGCCTTCTGGCTTATTGTACCTTCCTAGTTCCATAGTTAAGTTCAACAGAGTCAATCCTTCTCCTTAGAAGTATCCGGTCATTGACTGTCGCTGCTACAATTTGATTCCCTAAGGTTTTTTTGCACGTTACGTTAAATTTTCATTGAGCTGTTTCTTCGCATTCGAAGATGATACTTCCTCCTCATTACATAATCTGTAAATGGGACCATAGTTGTATATACCCATTTGTGTAAAGGTTTTCTCAAATGCCAGTGACCGGTTAGTAGTCCGTCCTACCACTACTCAACTGAGTTTGGCCCTCTCCAATTGCAGCAATGCTTTTGCCAATCTTGGTGAGGGTTGTTTCACCATAAGATTACTATGTCTAGTACTGCTAGAGTTTATCCAGTTCTCCTTTTGTTTTGTTTGGGTCCAGCGTGCGATGGAGGATTCTAAATTCGTTTTTCTTATCCCAAGTACAGGTTCAGGGCCTATGTATGGTCTTGTAGATCTTCCTCTAGCCAGACTGTCTACTTTGTCGCTACCCAAAATTCCCCTGTGCCCTGGCACCTAAAATATCACCAGGAAGTTGTGTTTCCCCAGGTTTTGGATATGTAGGATACATTCACTGATTAATTTTTATGTGATTCTTTTACATGCTAATGCTTTAATGACTGCTTGGCTATCAGATCTTATGAGGATTTTTTTTTTTTTTTTTTTGAGAGAGAGAGAGGGGGGGGGGACAACAAGTTTCATTTTTCCGAGCTATATTCTGAAAATCTATGCCATCAATTGAAGTCAATCTTTTCTGGTATCCTGTCCTTAGTATGCACTACGTATTCGTAGGTCCATAAAAACGTCTGCCAAGTCGATGGGCAGGTATGACTTCCTCCCTTTTTGCTCATACGCAGTCGTACCACTGCTGCGATCGCGTTGAAATTGTTATGTACATCCTGAAGGCAAAACAGTTTGTATCACAGGCTGCATATACCAATCCAAATATAGCCCATAATTTTAACACAATAGAACCATTGTTTAGTTAGTTATAGTTGCCTACGTGGCTTAGATTGTCATGTTTACTTAGCTGACTGTTTATTTTACTGCTTACATAGCTGCCTACGAGATTTTACGTTTGCTGAAACACGCAGGCGAAATACATAGAGGACCATCATTCTAATCCTCACAATCTCTTAAAATTTAGTCTTGCCGGTGACAAGGAATTGACCACAGAGAGACGCTGAACCAATTTTTTTCAGAAAGGTATGAAACGCAAATTGTGAGCAGAAATTTTGATTTTGGAAGAGAAAATTCGTTCGACCTCCCCTATGAATACATGGATTCACTACGTTCGGTAGTTCGTAATGAAACAATTTTTCAGAAAGGTTTGAAACTCAAAAATCTAGTGTAAATTTTCAATTTAGAGCAGTACGCATTGAAGAAAGACAATAGAAGAATATAATAAAAATTATTCAGAAAGTTTTAAAACGCAAAACAGGAATGGAAAATTTAGTTTTGTGGTGTTTAGCATAGAATATACACGAAAGACGTTTCATCAAACAGCGTAAGAGATAAATAGTTGAATATTTATCCAGAGAAGATACATCAGATCACTTAATTCGTAACTGTAAAAAAAATGGAAGTACATCTAAATCTAGGAGTTTCATTGGAAGTGCACTCTGTGCAAGAAAAGGCTTTTCTTTGATATCGGAAATAAAATAAAATATATGGTCCTAAAAACTGTCGCTGTCCCCCGTTAAATCAAAAATTGTAAAAACAAATTGAATGAAGTAAAGAGAAAAATATAAAACCCTTCAGGAAGAAAGTTCGTTCACTTCGTTTTAAACTATTTATCTAATTTTTGAACAGTTATTACAATACGACCATCTGTCACTGGTGCTGGCACTCGGCAGGACTTCCGACGTATCAATTTCCTAATTCGTGAGAAATGCAGACCTCGTCAGCCGGCAATATAGTTGGCCGGCCGGTCGTTACACAACAGCCATGACATTTGATGACCTGTGAATAAGGTGTCAGAGTAAAAAAAAGGCTACAACTAAATTGAATCTCAAATGAAAATGAAAATTGCCCTTGGCGACGAACTACGTTCAATAGACTCCACATCTGTAATAAACTTGTAAGATTCGTAAAATATAGCATTAATAAAACAAACTTGCATTGCTAAAACACGAACGCTCTATGATGGTCATGAAGAAAAATACATATTTGTTGTTACTGCCAACCTTTCTACCTATTTTAAGGCAGAAACAAAAATTTTAAGAATGTTAGGACTGAATCGGTCTTCAAGGGAATTTGAGATCGCCTAAGATTCGTCTTGATGTAGGTCGAAATCTTAGCAGTAACGACTGAATTTGTTTTTCTCTTTAAGACCAAACCATCATCCACTGCTACCGTGAGTGTGGTCGGTAATTCTAACAATGAAAAGATTCCTAAAACAGTTACAAAATGTAATATTTCTTAAAGAATAAATATCATTAAAAAATATTAACTATAAAAAACAAAACAAAAATTAGTGCAAACATAAATTTCTTAGCGTATTAACATCAAGATTACCTTTTTTATTTCCCAATTAACTCATTTTATCGTCAAATTAATATTTTTTTAATTTCTAGCCAACCTTTTTTAATACACTAATATACTTTAATACACTAAAAAACGTCGAAAATAATATAAAATATAAACATGTAAAATAAAATTCCTGTGTATCGGCGATAAAATAGTTGGATTATAAGTTTTTTTTATTTCGACGATTGCAAAATTAATTTCAGTTGTAAATACTTTCAAGGGGTTGTACTCTCTTAACATTAAAGAATATCATATTATAATCCTTTATTATTCTGTTTATTTTTATTTAATTTTTAATTGTACTTGTAATTTACTGTGAACTGGTTTGAGAGCAGCTGTAAATTTAATTTGCATATTTATATTTCATACCAACTAGTAAGTTTTACTAAGGAATTAAAAGTGAAAATTTGTCGTTAACAAAGATTAATTTGAAGTTAAAAAAGTTTAATTATAAGTTAAAACTGTTAATTTGAAGTTAAAAATGTTAATTTTAAGATTGAAAAGGATAATTTGAAGTTAAAAATTGTTCATTTGAAGGTAGAAAGGGTTAATTCTACGGGAAAAAGCGGTACTATTGAACTACGCTATTGCGTAAATCACAGATTTTCAATGACCATTAGGTTTAACAATGTGATTAACAGCGGATTACCAGCAAATTGTCTATTGATTTTTAATGCTTCTAAATTAAAATAACTGGAATCTTATATTGCTATAATTAGTTAAACATTAACAAATTTTAAAACGATAAAACATATTTTTCTTGTAAATACGCTGTTGCAATAGTTATAATTTTTATTTGTCTTACTTACGGCATTTTTTTAAATATAAGGCATATCTAAATGAAAAATTTTAATAAAAAATTAAACCGGATGAAGAAATTTTAACCCAAATATTGTTATAGAAACATTGGAGAAAATTATTCTGATATCGATTAACGGTCATAAATCTCTACTCATTGAAGAAAATATCCAATTCCGTGTGGAGTATTTCCTCCACTTGCGTTTATCATCGTTGCATCACCATGTGGCATCGTTTTATGAGGTTTTCAATATAGTGCTATGAAATATTTTCATACTCCTCCCAAAGTGCAATGATTCTTCTTTAAAATCTGTAGCATCACTGGGCGACGTCTTTCCTTCTTTGACATCAAGGTTTTCGATGGGGTGTGTTCATGACTACATGCTGGCCACCTTAAACATTGAATTGAAGACCGTAGTAGTCACGTAAATGTATGGGGGGGGGGGTCCTTGTATTGTCATACAAAAATCTAAAACCAGTGCCAATCAGTGGCGTATAAGGAACAACTTCTGACAACACATCTGTAAATGTATCGCACAGCTGTTATCGAACCTTCGATGAAGATCGAATTGTACGACCTTTCATAGGTTTTCCTGCCCAAACCATACCGACACCACCTCAATAGCATAGAAAATGTTACGGGGAGACAGCCCTCTCCTGTTTTTCTCCAAACCTTCTTCCGGCCGTTGGAAGATTTCAAACAAAAAAAAGGCCTTTTGGCACGTAATCGGAAAGTCCTCGCTTTATAGAGCGTACACTGACATTAACATTACTAACTTGTCCGAGTCGTTGCTTGATATGCCCAGCGGTAGAAGAAGGTCGATTACGGAATATATTCTAATAATTATGTAAATAGTTTGGTTATTTACACCTTTTATGATAAAATTTGCGATTTTAATTTTTTCTGACGGAAAAAGTATGGCTATACGGGACTGTTAAGCACTGATCCCCCATTATTCTATTAGAACATTAGGAGAACATACAAAGTTATTTGCTTAATTGATGAATCGTGGCGATATTTCCTAGCGTAACCACGGAAATTAATTCAGGTTTAACGTTCAGCTCTAATGACTCTTGTACGGTCAGTAATCCGTAATCGCGTTTACACAAACATGTTCTCAACGAGCTCCGCTATCATTTTTTTTATTCACGTATAAATTACAAACTTAGAAATGAGATAAACTTACAGCATTTTACCATTTGTTATTTAATTATTACAAATTAATTGTATTGCGCCATTTAAATCTAAACGTACTAAACTCTTTTATGTATTTAAGTGTTTTTTAAAATATTTGACAGATTTGAGTCGAAAAGTTTTGTTTTTCAGGATAATTCCTTTTTTGAGCATGGTATTCTAGAAACGGTACCTATCATATTTTAAACATGTTACTACATGTTAAAATACTATAAATAAAAATACAGTCGGATCTCACCATCTTGACGCATAACTGCATCAAAAATAGATTTAAGCTTCAACTGGGTAAATCTCTTAAAAAATAATCCTCTCCGTTATTCTGGAATCAATAACGACCTTCATCGCTAATATCGGTCGATCAGCATGCCTGGAGAGTGAGATACGAGTAGCTTTTGGATGAGCAATGAATGAATGCAATATGTACATTAGAGAGATATTTTCACCAAGTCTGATTTTGTATTTTGTGTTTCATTCTCGAAAGTCAAAGTAGGAGATATTTTGTTTTTTCTTCTTCTCGCAACTTATTTCCGGTTTAACCGAACGGAGTTTAATCAGATTAAGATAACTCTTTTCAGGCTACTGTGATGATGGGATGGATTTTTTATTGGACAATTTCATTTTCAAAGGATAAAACGTGAAAAGGCTTTTTGAATTTTTGAAGAGATGATTTTTTTCTAAAGCCGCAAATGTTCTCGTTTTTATCATAATGAGCGTGAAAAGAATCGAATAGTTGTTAACATCTGGGATGATGACCATCTTATTATTTCCCGTATTATCGCTCGGAGACATGGACAAATAAATATCCGCCAACAAGGAAAATATTTACTTAAAATAATTAAAAAAACTAACTGAATTTACTATTACGTCAGTGTAACAATAATAGAAGGATAAAGTTTCTAATATGGGTCTTAGAACAATTTCGCATCTTTCCTCTACCTGGAATGTAAGGTTTTTTTGTATGCCACGAAATGGTTTAGGTCGATAGATGTCCTGATCGAACTTCCCTTGGCCATTTTATCGAACTTTTCGTGGTCCCTCAGCCCGGTATGTCCATACAAGGGTAATATTTTGTTTTCCCCAATGTTTGACATAGTCTTGATACGTCCAAAACAGCTTTAGACTTCACTACACATAAGGTAAGTAATTAATAATAAAATCCAGAAATGAAATAAAATGGAGTCCTTTCCGTATGAATATGATCATAAAAAGCAATGTCCATTTATTTTCTGATTGTTGCATCTTTTGTTACATCTATTTTTTTGTGTTTATTTCCAAGATTTTATTTACAATGGACATTGTATAGAATACGATAACAATTTAAATTAATACAATTGGAAAACACTTATTAATAATACTTATTATCACGTTTATAATTATAATAATATACTTCTAAATAAATAATATTTAACGAAAAGTCGAAATAAAAACGTATATATATGTAAACTGCTCAAAAATGAATAAGGATGTTTCTAATTTATTATTATTCTATTCTATTTTAGATATATTCTTGTTAGCTGGATAAAACAAAATAAAAAATACATGCCAAAACCAAACAAAAACTAATCCTTATTTTTAGTAACGATTTACTCACGAATAGTAAATATGAAGGGCGTCGGTGGCCGCGAGGTTTCATCTTTGACACGGCGCTCATCACTGTAAGGTCAAGGTCCCGGGTTCGAATCCAGCGGCCCTGCATTCGAACCCGAAATACTTACAAATGGGCTTTTTTTCAAAAACACCGGCACCCTGAGGGTTTATATGACCTCTGCTGTTGCGAACCCTCGTAAAAAAAAGTAAAAAAAAAAAAGAAAAAAACATTTGTAAATATGGAGAGTCCTCATTTTGTAACAAACACTTTTTCTCTATTTTAATCCAGTTGTATTCTCTTTAACTATGAAAGGACATAATCATGAGCCAGAAATTAGCAATATTATTGTGAGAATGAGTCATCGAAATGACTGGCAAATGAATATAGCAAAAGCTGATGGAGTTTCTCAGAGTACGGTTTTTCGGGATTTAGCCCGATTCCGAGAGTCTGCAAGTGTCAATAGAAGGCCTGGTAGTCGATCTCATCGCATTACGACGCTAAGTGAGAACAGTAATATTGCCATTGCTTCAAGACGGAACCCTTTCCATAGTGGACGTCAGTTCCTAAAAGAAGTACAAGATGTTTTGGCAAGGTCGTTATCAATACAAATGTAACCGTTTGTCGTAATTTGGCCTCACACCTGTAGCAACAGCCCGCCATCAGTAACTCAGGAGAATATGGTGCAAAGAAGGCTCAGAAGACAACACCAATTGGAATGCTGTTATGTTTTCTGTTCTGTCGCGTTTTTGTCTTTTAGTGATAGCAGACGCCGATGAGTCTCCCGAGAAAAGGGGATACGTAAAATGCTCCAGTTCGTCCCCTTCGGTGGAATTTGGAAGAAGTGGTTTAATGGTCTGGGCTGGGATCTACATTGGAGAACGAACTGGACCCTCTATTGTTTGAAGAAAAGAAAAGAAAAAGAAACAATTCATTATGTCCAAGAAATTTTCGAGGAATACATCCCCCCAACCACAGCTCTAATTGGGAGAGATTTTTGATTTCTGGATGATAATAACAGACCTGTTAGAGAAAGTGTTGTTTATCAATGGTTCGAAAACCTTGGAAGTCACCATTTGCCCATTTCCCTATTGTTTCAAGACTTCAAACCCATTGAGTACATGTAAGACGCGTTGCTTTTCGATCTTAATCCTCAGCCAGTTGACCTGCCACAACTGAGTGCAGCGTTGCAACATCTTTGGAGTGAAATTACCGATGAAATTAGTAACAACTATATGTACACCTAACAGATGCACAGATGTTTTGCCTTACAGAGGACATTATACATGGTATAAATTGTTTAAAAATTTATTGTATACAATAAACAAAATTATGAAATTAAAACATTCTATTTTGCTAATATTCAAAATACTTTAATTGAATTCTCCTTCATTAAAAAAACATAATTTCTAATACATTTTTATGCAATTTATAACACAAATAAAATTAAAATGCTAGGAGAAGTAATTACTAAAAAATTGACAATTAGCCTTTTCCGTTTCAAATAAACCATTTTTAACTTTAAATTAACCATGTTTAACTTAATTAACAATTTTTACCTTCAAACTAGTGTTTTTTAATTTCAAATTAACCGTATCAATATAGCATTAAAAAGAATTAGAAGATGTTATAAAATATAAACATGTAAAGTAAATTCCTGTATTGTAATATTATATTTTGTAAAATATAAAATAACTTTGTAAGATCATAATTAACTGCAATTAAAAATAAAACTATATAAAATGAAATAAAGAAACAAAAATTCCAACTTTTAGTTTTTGCTTTTTTTTAACTTTTGAAAAATCTCAACGACTTGAAACCTTTAATTTTTATTGTAAATCATTTCCATGTATTATGGTGTACTAGCACCGTATTTATTTTATAAACTAATTAGAATTAAAAGAAGAATCGTATATTTTTATACTTAATTTAATTTTTAATTTTACTTTAATTAATAAAATAATTTATGATTTGGCAATGCCTCCCGCAAAACGGTTCAGGGCCGATAATGGTCCTTACCGAACTTTTCTTGGCAGATTTATCGGCCTTCTCCGTGGTCCTTCGCCCGGTATTCAAATCCTGTACCCAAACAAGGGTAATTTTTTGTTTTCCCAATGTCTGACTTAGTCTTGATGAATCCAAACCGGCTTTAGAGTTTTTTAGTAAGAAAGTTCAAGAATGAAAGAAAAGGAGTCGTACCTTCATTATGATTTTGATCAGTGGTGTTTTAAATCAATAAAAGTCAGGTCTATGCATTGATTATTACAAAATCTCTACTTTGCAGTTGTTTATTTTCGAACAAACAATGAATCTAAGGGGTCAGGTTCGTACCTATTGGAAATTATGATCGAGTTGAAATTCGATTGAAAGAGTGTCACTTTTCACTTGGAAAAGTACACTTTATTTCCATTAACAAAATAGGATTTTTTCCAACTTAGTGAAATTAGTTTTTTTTTATTATTATTATGCAAGAGAAATTGTGAAATCTATTCAGGTTTAAGCCATTTTTAATGTGGAGGGAATATACCATTTGCTGGGCCCCCAACTGTGTTCCGCCACAAGGGGGGGGGGGGTCACCGGCGACAATTTAATAATTACAAAAATAAACGTAGAACGAATACATAAAATTAAAAATCTAATAACAATGAGTACTGAAAACGAAAGTTTTTTTATTTTGCAGCAGTAGTCATTGTGTTCTTCAGAGACATGCTTTATCTATGAAACCAATGCGACCCTCTTTTAAGTAAATTTTGGATGAATCAGTTCAAATTATTTATTATATCAAGTCGCTACCATTAAAGTTAAGACTTTTCATAATAATATGCGATATGGGAAGTCTTCATCATTCCCTGCCTTTCCTTACAGCAGTGAAGTATCTCATGGTTAGAGGAATAATTCTGAAGTCATATCTTGTTGATGGACCACAACATCAAGTTGGTGAACGTTTTCAATGATCAGAAACGGTAATGTATAATGTCATATTAATCAGATGTTTTAATGAACATGAATGAGATCTTCTATGCGAGGAAAGAGTATCACAACTTTCGATGCATGCTAATGACAAAGTTCGTGCCTTCAAAGAAAAATTCAATTTTGAGTGAATTTCTGGTTAAGGAATGGTTTCCTGTGTTAAATGATTTTGTGAAAGAAAGCAAACTGGAGCTTGCGAACATATTGATTGATGAAATATGTGAACACCTTCGATGTTTGGAGATGTCTTTTGGGCACTACTTCCCAACAGCTCGAGATCCAATACTGTAAGGCTTGGGTGGTTAAACCGTTTTCAATTTCTGAAAAGCCAACCAATTTATCTTTAGATGAATACGAATGTTGATAAACATTGTTTCAGACTCCACCTTGATAATCTACTTTCGAGTCCGATGATTAACCACCTCCCCTAATTTTTGACTCGGACTGGAAAACAAAAAGTTACAAAACCAAGGATGGCTAGATGCTGAGCCCAGCATCAAGTTACCAATGCCAATACCTAATACTCGACAAATTGTTCTTAATTAATTTCCCAATGCCCCAGTTCTTGAAAATTATTAAAACGTTTTATTGAGGTCGATTAAAATGCGACAAAGGAAACTCAAAAGAGATTATTAATTCAAAAGTTGACTGTCAGAACTTCGAAGATAGGCGGATGGTAATACGATGCTGGATATACTTATTCCGGTTTACTTGGCTAACAAGCCGAATTAATCTAACCCCCCTCATATTCCCTCCAGAGCGAGTACAGATCAGTTTAACTTATTATTAGATAATGACAGTCGTATCGAAGACATTTTATTGCGATCTCGTGTGTTACCTGAAGCGGCGTACAAATTTATTTATTTGAACGGCTCAAAGAATCGAGCCTATTTGCACAGTAATTGAGCAATTGGGTCTGTTTGGGAACACTTGGTTGAAGTTGATAAGTGGCGAACGTTTTAAAGGAGAGCTATGTCGAGAACACTGTTGTTACGGTTAGAAGTTGGAAAGTGGGTAAGCGAATGGAGAGTGTAGGGGACAATATTGTCCGAAATTGAGAATTCTAGCAAGTGCGCCCCAGCGGAGTTATTGGGTGGACAATTCCATGCTGTCATCCTGTCTTCTATCAGGACGTCTCTAGCACGAGACGATCAGTACAGGCTCGGTACTAGTGAACAGCTTAATCCCGATCACCATGATACAGCTGAGGACATGGATTGCCACCAACACCAACTACCACACCTCGAGTCACGGCCGTATTGTGTACATTGTAACCAGGAAGCTTCAATTGCATACTAGGGGATAGTTTTGAAAGACCACAAATATCAATGTCATTGTTAGTTATCACATCAATAAGTGCATCAATCTTATCTATATAGAGTTTGTATTTTATTGAAATAATTTTCATACATCTCGATGTGGTGGAATCATTAAAAGAAGACCACTTCTGCAGTGGTAGTGTTTAATTTGAGTAGGGTAGTTTTAACTTTTAATATTATATTTTTATATCAAAGAAATTATTAACAAGCTTGAAAATTGATGATTTTGTAGAATTTTCATGGGCTGCATTGTTCCTAGCTGGCTGATGTACTTCGGTGTTAGAAACATTCCCAGAGTATCTGGAAGCACAATGGATAATATGGAGGAGGGGCGGGAAATGCCTTCTATACGCCATTTGGTGGTGAAGTTTCGTGACGGTATCTTTTCTTGGCTGCAGCTGCTATTAGAATAGAGCACTCAATTGGGCCTATCCTTCTTTAATAGGGCCGTGCTTGGTTTCATGATTAGTAGCATATGTCTCACACTTTCATTACGTTGGAAGTGTATAGCTAAGTGCCCTAGATTTTGTCAACGATAGCACCCGATTATAGGCTTTTACTATTTTATATTTGCAAAGAGTCTAACCAAATGGCAACAGCTCTGATCGTAAGTATTTCCTTAATTGTGTTTCCTTTAGCTATCACAAAACAGACCAAAACAGACAACGTTGCTTAGAAGTTATTGTATTTTCTGGTAAACTGCTCCACTTTGTCAGTCTCAAAGCCGTGTATACCTTGTGTATAAAGATCTTTCTTCAACTCTTGAGAGGTTAAAGCTGAAAGCGAGTTTACAATCATTTTCGTTCCTTGCTCACATTTGGGTGTACATGTTGGAATTTAATAACTGCTCACTAATACATACTTTGTCAAATGTGAATTCATATAAATTGAAAATGAGTGAACACAAGCACCCTGTCTCTCTTAGGCTTAAACTCTATTGTTCCAGTTATCTTCCGTTTTGAAGTAATTAAGCTCACAGGCTTAATGTGCTTTTTGAACTGAAAATACATCAGTATCGGTAGCATGTCAAATTTGCTTTTCTTTGTAGCATTTCGATCAAAGAGAGGATTAATCCCAGCAGGTGGGGAAATTAGTTCGTTTCGCCTGGCAATACCTGAAATTTATTGTGGTTTTTAATTTCAACCCTCAACATCCCGGAGGTAGTTTCAGTTTTTCCTTGTTGTGTGAATGAGGGATTTGTTTGAATTCTTCAACATCTGTCTGCGTTGAAAAAGTTTCCATGGTGTTTATCCTACGCTCGGCCGCCGAACGGCCGCTGCTAGTTGGGCTTGTATTTAGCGCCCTCACTGATGTTATCGGCACACAACTTATGCGATCTTGGTACCTCCATATTATTTCCTATTAGGCAATTTTTGTTTGGAAGAAAATGATAGCATCAGCAGATAGAATCAGCACGTAGATTTAGAAGAACACTGCGCAGTGTAAAACTGAATTGACATCGATTAGATAAGATTTGAAATGAAACTCGAAATAACCAGATGTACTTTAGTATTAACTATTACAATGTGGAGTTACGGAGTGTAAACACATAACGTACGAAAATTGCACTGTCTAATCCACATCTTTCATAACACTTCCAGCACTTATGTACCCAGATCGTATAAAAATACTATAGTTCATGAGCATCTACACAGATGATTATATATTTTTCCGTCAATCCACCCATTTTTAACATAAAATTAACCCTTTTAAATTTCATAGTGGTCCTTTTTAAATTCAAATTAACCCTGTTTCAAGTTCAAATTAACTCTTTCTTTAATGCATTAAAAAAATTCCGGAAATAGTTCCAAATATGAATATGTAAAATATAATTCCTGTGCAATTGTTTCCGTAAAATTACCAGTTTTTAACTTCAAATTAACCGTTTGTAATTTTATATATAAACGTTTATAATTATAAATTAAACTTCTTAAATTTAGATTTATTCGTTTTCAACTTAAAATTAAACTTGTTTAATTTCAAATTAACCTTTTTCTAACTTTGAATTAACCACTTCTAATTTTAAATTAGCTTGTTCTTTAAAGCATTAAAAATATTGGATACACTATGAGATAAGAATATGTAAAGTATAATTTCCATATGGCGTTTTCCATTTGAATTTGTTCCAAAAATTTTCCATTTTTGATTCAAATTAACCCTTCCCTTATTGCAGTAAAAAAAATGGGAAGAGTATCAAATATAAGTAACCCGGAGATCCCAGCCTCGCCAGCGGTCGTCAAAAAACGATGACGGCATATGAGCTGCAATAATTGGCACGTCCGCTGGGTTGCCATGACCAAAACGTTAATAGGGGTGAATCCGATAGTGAACTCTGGTTCCCAGAAAATATACAAAGAGAGGGACAGAATCGTTCTAACACGATCGAGGATAGGCCGCACACGCCCGACACACGGCCACCACTTAATCGTAAAGAGACATAGGAAATGCCCCCTACACGGCTCAGTTGTAGCAATGAAACATATTTTGGAAGAAGAATGTCCTACCTACCCTACGATACGTCAAATGTTCTGCAGGCACAACAGTAACCACAAAGCTTATACATACCCACCACTCGTCGTTCTTTTTCATTTGATTTCTTTAAATCTTATTTGCGTGTGTGTGTATGAGTGATTTGGCTGTGACTAAATAAATATCGAGGCCCACCGAATTAGTCTATAATTATTATAGATAATTACATATTTGTTGTTTTATTTGGGAGAGGAATCGACGGCATTTCAGTTTTTTCCTGCTTTTGGTCGAGGGGCCATTGATCACTATAAAATGATGGTACTTATTAGCGTGGCGAGTTATATGTGGCTGGTGAGACACTGAACAGTGTCCAAAGCTCGAGGTCTAATTGTACATACCGTTTGAAAGGTTACTCTGTATTTATTGGCCTGAATGGAAGATGGTCGGCAAGGAGATCTCGATTTATTTTACGGTATGGTTGTATGGTACATCTGTACACTGAGACCAGTGAAGGTTTATATATTTAGAAGTATGAATGTCCATATACTAAAACTAATTATTTTATAGTTTTAAAAATTCTTAAAAATATACATAACTTTTAATTTTAATTGTAATTATTGTTTATTGTGTTGGATTTTATAAATTATATTTTTTACAAGTCTAGAAGAAATTTAAATCACAAATTCTGAAATTTATTATCTGTACTTTCTTGGTCAGAATAGACATAAGGAGAGCAACCAAGGTTAGAAGGTTTTAAAAGTAGTGAAAAAAGATAATGAAAAATTGAATTTAGATAATACATAATTCATATTGAAAACTGATTTGATAACTGTCTCTAACGTTTAAGGATATTTTGACCAAGTATGTTGCAATCGTAAGTATAAGAATGATATTTAATAGTAGAGAAAAAACATTGTTCAGATTTACCAACATATGTTGTTCAAACAAATTGAACTTGTTAAAAAACTATTCAAATAATGAAATTTCCTTAGAATCACATCACTTGTACGTTATATTAAGCCACGAAAAGAATAATGATATTCGGAAGAAAGCAAGCATTCTGCTCGATAAGGCTGTTTATAAAAACGAAGATGTGCGTTGATACTGTTGATAGCAGTGAGATAAAAGTAATGAATAAAAAAAGCGAGATAGAGAGTGAGGAAATGAAAGAGAGAGAGAAAATAGGATGAGAGGCCGTTATTTGTATGAAGACATGGATAAAGAGGTTTGAGGCAAAGTAGGGTAAAGAGAGCCGAGGTGGCAACCATTCCCTGTCACGCCAATCAGTGATTACAAAGTTATGGCGACGGCCTAAATAGCTACCCCTTTCTCCGCAATTCGCCTGTCCCCCGGTTTGAATCGGATGGAAAATTGCTGTTATTCCATTCGATATTGATGGTCGACTTTTACAGAATTACTTTGTATTCCCAAATACCACTCGGGAAAAGGTTTAAGGTGACTTGAAAGGCTGGTAAGCATTCTGATAAGTTATAGATATGATTTCGACCGTAAATGATGCTAGTATAGTGCACACAACTGTATTAATAAACCTGGGATTAGTGGTGGGCCAGCCGAAGCCGATCCGACAAAGACAAACGTGAAGAAGGATCGCAAGAAAACCACTGCTGTTTACCCAATATATTGATCATGGACTCGTTTTTTTTTCTTTCCTGCGTCAAATTAGGCTTTGAGTTGTTAAAGTAAGTGAGTTAATAAATAACCATTTTCAAACGTTTATCGAATTCATTTTCCTCCGTGTCTTCGAATATTATTATTACTGGTTTTAATTTAATCCTTTACTATATTCATTTGTAAACATAATACTCCCTAACGTATACGCTCAGTGTTTGTTTGACATTCCTATAATGAAAATAAACCTTGTGGTACGAAATTGATAATAATAATTGTTTGAATGATAGAAATGTAATATTGATATTTTATTGAAACAGAAAACATCACGTTTGGTGGAGTCTGAATACCCAATGAACGAACATGGCTGACGAATTTAAAAGAGGCCAAAAATCTACATTTACTCGGAAATATAATCTTTCTCTTCACTATAGATCAACAGCAAGATATGGATTTCCCATCAAGTCAGATACTTAGAGGTTACAAATATACATCAGCCTGACGTGGAATCTAAAAAAGACTTAAAAGACAGCTTATCAGAAGATTTTAAGAATCACGAAGTCCTAAAACCTGTTTCGAAAGTCAAAACGCGACCAGCTCCACACAAGACGATTACTGCCGATTACCAGAACTGAATTCGGCCAAGCCGTAAAATATCCAACACATTCAATCTTTTCAATCGGAACTTAATCAAATAGCTCAAATAAGCTTCTTATTACGTCAAAAAGATTACTATCCAGAACTATCTGTACCTTTTGACCACATACTAATCCGTTTCCGGTTCCTAAAGTCCCACACTTCTTGAGTGACCCTGACTCCTCCTCGTTTCATCCCTCACATTAAGTGTCAGCTGGTTTCTCATTGCATGTGTCCTATCCACAGTTCTAGCCAAATTGTCCGTGTTATTTCTGAGCGAAAAAAAGACATTACCTATTATCCATCCATATATGTGAAGGGAAAATTATAGCAATATACGCGGATCGTAGAAAAGACTTGCTATGTCTTTTTCTTAATTCAAATGGATAAGGGCAATGTCAAAAACATGTCCAGGGAATTTAACTGAAATTGATCGTCTTGGTAGATGGAAAATGGTTCCAATGAGTAACTAGTTGCCCTACAAAGCAAATGCACATAACGAATGGTTCCCTTAAAGAGAAAGCAAGTAAACGAAAATTAAAATTTATGTCGACAAGCGAAGTTAATATACTTATATAAAATTGTTATTAATACAGAACAGTTAAACAGTTACCAGTTTTAGCTTTAATAAATAGGTACAAATGGGTATGTTACGGTTTGTGCAATCAGTGGTAATACATGTCTTTAAGGTGTTAGACTCCGACGGGGGCAATCGACAGGTCGGTCCTTTCAGCACAAAACGCATTCAAACTATAACCAAGTCTAATATTAATTAAATTAGATAAGTCAGTCATCACACGTAAGGGGCGATGATGATGCTTTATTTCAACGTCAACCCTAACCACTCACTCTAATCACGCAATCCAGCAAAACACATAAACTATAACTACTACAGACCATTTATTGTTATAGATCGCCACCCCACTTCCTTTAAAAAACGGAACAGGGCACCCAGAAAACAGCCGAACAGCCTACATGCTCTCTGTATGGGGACACGTCACCTTGGTACCCTATATATCAAGCCACCTTTCTCTTCGTAAGGAGCACCGATCCCTTGTCTCCGGCTCAGGCTCTAGGCGGCCATCTACGTGTCGTGGTCTTGACACGCAAGAGCCGCTCGGATGAACCCGCCCACTGACGCTGCCATCTTTCTTTAATTGGGTTCTTTACCTCACGCTTAGCGTCAGAGGGCCTGATTGCGAAGGTCTAGCCTAGAAGGTGGGACGTCCCAGCATTCCCCTACGTTACTCTCCAGGCCGACGTGTGAATAATATATATATATATATATATATATATATATATATATATGGAGGGTTCACAGAGAGGCCCAAAACAGTGCTCTGTAGTAAGCATATCTTCCAATGAATGGCAACTGCCAGAAGGTAACCAACTAGTACCTCGTTAT
The DNA here is from genome assembly GCA_039619505.1 of Cimex hemipterus. Taxonomy (NCBI): domain Eukaryota; kingdom Metazoa; phylum Arthropoda; class Insecta; order Hemiptera; family Cimicidae; genus Cimex; species Cimex hemipterus. Next base: position 12,328,800 of record CM077100.1, read on the forward strand.
ACAAGGCACAGGCCACACCACCGCCCGTCTTGTGCCGTTCTGCAAATGTAAGATCTCAGACTGTAGAAGTATAGTGGTGAACAGGCCGTCGCTATATCGTCGAAATCAAAAATGGAAAAAAGTGTCTGTCTACTCCACCTAATTCGGGTCGACCAGCCCGAACCCTTCTTCCTCCATCCAATAGGAAGGAAAGGTTGGATTGGGAGAGGTTTGTTAAGGGTTGAGGGGGAGTATTGAGGAGTACGGCTCTGAGGTTAGAGGGAAATTCCGGTAGGTAAATTCGTTATAGGGATTGGGAAAGGTGTTAGGTTAAGAGTGGGCGTTGGGAAGGTCGAGAGAAGAGTAGGCACTTTTACGCTTTTTTCATATTCCCAGCCCTTTTGGGTGCTTCTCGAATCTGGCCACTTCCTGCATGTTCTTAGGCGAGCCCACCGAGATGCCCACCACTATAACTATCCATTGGTCCCCCAAGTGCCGTGGCGTATAAGACCCATATTATCGTCCACACGCAGGGGGTGCACCAAGTCCTCCTCCTTGCCGCCAGTGTGACCAAGTCCGTACTGTTGCGCCCTTTCCGATACGTGAGACTGACCTTCGTCCGGGCGGTAGCCCTGGGGGTGTTTATAGAGTGGTAGTGAGGTTATGTCACTGTAGCTTTATGTACGTTGACGCAATTTACCCTCGTGTTCGGGAGCTTTTATCAATTGCTGGGTGTTTCTAACATACTATTTTTTAATTCTTAATGATTTTTTTAATTACTGGTTTCATATTGTCTTAATTAATGGATTTTTGAACAGGTTGGTTGTTTGTTTTTAATTACTAGTGTGTTTTTAATTATTGAATTTTTAAATTATTGTTGTTTGTCTTTCAATTTTTGATTTTTTGACTACTGTATATGTTTCAATTATTGGTTGTTTCTAATGACTGAGTTTTAAAACACTAGTTGTTTCTTAAATTCAACTTTTTGTTTGTATTTTAATAATTGGTTGTTGCCTTTTAATTACTGCCTTTTTTGAGTTATGGTTGTTGATTTTAATTATTATTTTTTCATTTTTTTCATTTTTTTTTTTTCGAAGGAATCTTCGACATTTGGTCTCGGTCATGCCATGGTAAGAACCCTTTCCCCCACTCAGTAATAGATGAATTAAGTCTAAAGTATAAGTAATATATTAATTTGCCATTAAATATTATTTAAATTTCGTATTTACCGGTTTTGAACATCCCGGTTAGCCAAAACAGATCAGGGCCCGTGTAAACTGGAAGGTTTCTTAAAACAGTATTTCAACTATCATTTGACAATATTTTCTTTTAACCCAATTTCAAACAGTTAGAAAAGTAGAGCGCAATTATAGAACTTGTGATATGGGCACTGGAACTTGAACTGATAATCTGATCTACAGCGGCAATAAGAGATAACAAGTTGGGTATTGAACAGGTTACAAATTACGCTGGAGGAAATTGTTGAAATGTAAGCAGGATGCGGTCCGATACGCCCCCACCATCCAACTCCACAGACCCCTAACTTAAACAAAACAACATCTTATTTCTTCAATCTTTCAAAGTCGGAAATTGTTTTTCTAAATTTTTGAGCTTTTTAAAAATAATTTTGGTTGTCATTATTATTATTTATTATTATTATTAATTTTTAAGGGCGTTTTAACGGCTAAGGTAATTTCACGCCCTAACATCCAAACATTCTATTTTAGGTTAGCTATATCTCTTCCGAGTGCTATAAAGCTCTGACTCCAAACATTCACTCGTAACCTAATTTATCCTATTGCCATCCAAGCTTTGATTTTCTTTTCTTAATTCTTAATTCTTAATTCGGAAGGCCAAGTTACAATAAATTTAATAAAATTATAAAATTATATCTGTTTCTTTTCTTTTTTTAATTAAAATTGTGAGTTTTTTCATAAATTAAAATTTCCCCATAGGCTTGTATGGCTAATAATAATAATAATAATAATAATGGAGTAAGACTAGCAACAATCTCAGCGTGATTAGCTCATCTTTATCCTTTTATTCTTACATTCAAGTATGATAACTAATTCTACATAACAATAATAAGAAACACACACACAAACATTTTTTTTTTTTTTTTTCTTTTGAAGGAGCTATTTTTCTTATTTAAATTGCGATATTGGGCATTGTAGTGTATTACCCCGTAATTTTTATTGTCTTACATTTTATTTTTACGCTCCGGTATTATTTTCATTATTGATGATGATGATGATGATATTCATATCACGGTACTTATATTTGTTTATAAAAATACTTGTAAATCAAAAGGATTGAAGGTGTCGAGAGATTCGGTAGAATCTTCGTCAACTTTATGTATGTAATAATTCAAAGGAAAGGTTGGTGAAAGTTTCAAAATCCATTAACTTGGTGAATAGTAAAATCTCTCATCACACCTTGTCAGGTCCCGACGTATATGATACGTATTAAATATTTCGCTTTTAGTTATAATGGGGCTGAACTGAAACTGTAACGTGATTATGTTAACACTTTCTTTGAAAATTAAACCTATTTCTTTTAATATAATTCTTGGACTAAATTAAACTATCCGGTGAAATTACAGAAAAACCGAAATAATTTATTAATATATTCTCTGGAATCGCTAAACAAGATAGACCAAAAGCCAGTACTTCTTTTAAATACCTAAACTTGCTTATTGAGATCCAATAAAAAGTATTTACACAATGAAAAGCTAGGGATTTGATTTTCTGTAAACAATCTCTGAAATTGGAAAAGAGTAAACTTTTGACACAATTTTCTCAAAGTGAAATTGCATTAGAGATTTTATGAAAAAAAAAACAATTGTTCGGAAAATTAAATCCTAAAAGCAGAAATTTTGATTCACCGAAAATCAACTATTTCAGAAATATTATTTACCACATATTTGATAAAACGGAAAACGTGTCACTTTATTAATACTCGTACCATAGAAATCAAGCAGGTAACATATTTTATTAATTCAAACGGGCGAAAGATTAGATAGATTTTAAAATTAATTCAAGAAGAACAAATAGCATTCAGAAAATGGTGGGGTGACTAGATGCGATTTGTACCCTTTCGGGAATAATAAATTTGCAACTAAGGTTAAAGAATAAATTTTATAATCTAAGTAAAATTTAAAAAACCGTTAGTCTCTATACACGATAATAAACTGTTTAAAAATTGTTTACTCGTGAAGTAAGTGTTAAATTGGTCAGAATAAACGGAAGGACGTCTATTAGTTCTGATTAATATCACTAAGGGAGTTTTGCAGGGTGAAAAGCTAAGCCCTCTCTTTTTTCCTATTTGTTGTGGCAGATTAAATTTTCCGTAAACGTACGTTCAGAAGGCATTAGAGTGGACTATACGGTAGACCTCCTAACGATGCTGTAAGAGGATGATCCATAACTAATTCACGGAAGGATCCCAATTCGTAAAAAATACGGTGATTTGGATAATCTAGTTGTCAAAAATCAATCATTGTACCGTATCAGAAATCAGCATCATATACTCTCTTAATACTTCTACGCTATAAGTATATGATGCTATAACGAACCTCTGACAGTCTCAAACAATTCTGTTACAGAACAATAATATAAACAACGTACCGGATTAAATCATATCCCTTGTCAAGCGAAAAAACGAGGATTCGCACGTTAGAGCTTAAAAGGTAGACATCGGTGATTGGACTTTTTCTAGAATAGGCGGATTTTGGACTAGATTGTGGATTCTTTGGCGAGGACAGCGAATTGTTGATTCTGAAAGAAAAAGAGACCTTAGTGTTCTTCTTCATTTACGTCCGCAGTGGGCGAACAAAGCGTTTTTACTTTTATTACGACGAATATTAATTTGTTTAAAAAAGAATATAGATATATAATCAACAATTTTGTAATTAATTAACTTAGTAATTAAGCGTATAAGGACTATTTACATTTTTATAAGGAACAGCAATCACTAATTTTTTGTTTTTCTAAACAAACGAGAATTGTTTTACCTTTTCGGTTTTTTCTTTCTGAAAAATAATTAAAATAATAAACATTTTTGTGTAGAGATTAGTGACCGTTAACGGATAATTATTCAAATATCGTGAGATGCGGTCTGGTGTGATGTAGGTATCAGAAAAACATTTTCTTTATCGTGCCAACGTTTCGATCTTTTATTGAGATCATCTTCAGGGCTCAAAGTGTTTGTCTTCTGTGATATATAAACATGAAACAGTAAAATTTCACTGGCACTCTCAACACGACATGGCACAATTACACAGAAGACAAACACTTTGAGCCCTGAAGATGATCTCAATAAAAGATCGAAACGTTGGCACGATAAAGAAAATGTTTTTCTGATACCTACATCACACCAGACCGCATCTCACGATATTTGAATAATAAACATTTTTGTGAAAAAGGTACATTATAATTTTATTTATTTAAAACTCCAGTTTTCATATTCTGGAAATGGAGTTTTGAATGTACTTGTTTTCAATAAATCTAAAAAATGGGACGTTCAAAGAGTATTGTTCAAAACAATGGTTGGTTAAATTCTGATGTATGGGGGAGATCTGGGCTCTCTGATTACAGACGAAGTTGAAAATACAACTAAAATTCCTAAAAGCCTTACTACGCTTTTCAAAAAACTGTTATATTCAAACAGAGACCTGTTTCCTACCCCAAAATGTCACTATTATTAAACCAACGCTAAAGTTCTGATGAATCTATCCAAAAACATTGTTATAATAATCTCGCCCGACATGTGGAAAACAAAGATATTGTATGTAATTGGGCGCAAACACTAAAAGATTCTCTCAGCATGATTGACGTCCAACGTACCTTGGAATCACAAAGTGTGACTACAATGCAAAAAAATTATTCCGATTTAATTATAACATTTAAAAATAACTCATCACGTATAGGCATTGATGTCATTCAAATTTTCACTTCTCAAACATTAGTAATTTGTGTGGATGATAAACATATCTCGAATGGTGTAAAGATTTTGAAATAATTAGTGTATTCTGCCGATTATGGTTATCCCATGCTGTATTTAAATGGATAAAAGTACAAATTCTCGGTTGTTTTCTTTATTTATTTGTAGATTTTAATCTTATTTATGCAGTACAAACCACATGTTAAATTTCTCTTAAATGGAAGACTATGACTATGAATTTGGCATATCATTATTATACAAACTTTCCTCCTCTCTTGAAACATAAAATAAAACAAAAATAATAATTAGCCAACAAAGAAAGCTAATTCATAAATTGTAAATTGTAACAACATGATAGCTGTTTTGACAATTTATTGATAGTTTTTAGCACCAACTCCATTTTGTTCAAAAATCAAATTCTTAAATAAGCTAAATAAAGATTTTATGTTTTATTAATTAATTTATTAGTTTATTCGAAAGTTTGTCGTCCCTTTGTATTCAGGAATTAAAAGTTTCTGCATGGAGGGATAAACTATGCAGGACCTTTCTTAATTCCCATGACAAGAAAAAGGGTCATACGTCCTCAAAAGGTAGGAGGAGGACCTATGTCGTCATAACAAGGTAGGTAAGTATATGACTATTTTATATGTAAGAGTGTGAAAGATTACTTCTGACTACCTCATTTTTGTGGGTGTTTTTATTTAAAGAAGAGATCAAACTATTTTTTGCGTGGATCTTTGAAGACAATATTATATCTGTGTAGCAGATAGTTTTCTCGGTGCACAATATAAACAAATGTATAAGATAATCGATCATAAAAAGTTAAAAAATATCCTACTATCCAAGTGAGGAAATCAGAGGACGTGAATTAAATAACGCCAATATAAAGGAGTCAATAAACATTCTCTATTGTATGATGAAGTACGTTGTAAGTTGATGACCGATTCTTCCAATTCATTGAAGGCCATTCCCTCTCTTCATATTTTCCAATCCATGCTGGTGTTCCTCAAGGTAGCGTTCTGGCCCCTACACTGTACCAGGTTTTCACAGCTGACATGCCAACTCATCCCGAAACCACCACATTCACAGTTGCAGACGATACGGCAATTCTCTCTAGCGACTCCGACCTTGTCATTTCCACTCGAAACCTCCAACAACACCTCATACTACTAGAGTCTTGGTGTAAAAAGAAAAGGATAAAATTGAACACGGAAAAATCCACCCACAATTACCTTCACTCTTCGTAAAAAGATCTCTCCCCCTGTTTTCTTAAACTACACTCCCCGTCCAACTGCGGAGAAGGTGCGGTACCTCGGATTGTACATCGACAAACGCCTGACGTGGAATCCTCTCACAAGACTGAAACGTCAGGAGGTTATGACAAAATTTAGAATTCTTGCACGACTTCTTGACGAACGCTCGAATTTACCTCTCAAAAATAAAAGACTGCTTTACAACACCATAATTAAACCGATTTGGACTTACGGACTGGAAGTGTGGGGTTCAGCCAAACATTCCAATATCCTCCTCATTCAAACTGCCCAGTCTATAATACTACGAAAAATACTATATGCTCCATTTTATGTATCGAACCAAACTACACATACAGATTTACATCCGTTACCGTAAATTTCACGAAAACCTCCCAACGAACGTAAATCAACACATCAGAAACCTCGCATCCCGACGAATCCCCTCAAACCCTCCTCGCCGACTGAAGAGACAATGGCTGCGAGATCTTCTAAGAAGTGATGGCGATAACAGCGAAAGTGATAATGACACACAAATCGATTGAACACACAATATTATTGTAACATTGGAGTAATACCAACGGGTGTTTTCTCCACTCTTGGTTTTAATTTTGTTTGATTTTAATTACCGTTCTCACTGTTACTCATTACCTACTTTAAGGTAGTTGTAATGTACAACAAATTTAAAAAAAAAAAACGAATGCTTTTCTTATTTCAAAACCTAACCTGAACGAATTTATCTATGAGAATTTTTCCTAGGTTTCTTTAAATATATATATAAATATAAATGCGTTACAACTGTTCAAAGATATGATAAAAGGGTCCTGGAATTCAAGTACTGGCATAATCATAAACCTAGGGAAAAAGGTAAAATTGGATCTCTCTTATCAAGGGAGACACACTGTGTAAATAAAACATGAGAAAGTTGGACCAATGAACTGCCCTCAACCCATCAAATAATAAGTTAAATCTCTGAAGAGTTTTCCTCCAATGTGCTACAGCATAATAAAATAGATCTTGATATTATTTGCATTATATAGTAAATTAGTACAAAATATTCAAAGAAAGGCATGCTTAATTGGAGTTCTACCATACAGTAGTTTTAATCTGATACGTACTTATTGTTGAAAAGTCAAGAATAGGCTTTTGTAGACAATTTTCCATGATGCCTAATAATTAAAACAAGTAACTAATAAAGGAGGAACTACAAAAAGCTTAATGTCTAAGTCGCCATTGTAGGTGTTGCATACAAAAGAAGTGCTCTCACCTAAAGAATTACATTGCTAAACTATAATACAAAAAAAGCTGAGTGCGAAAGGCCAGTCGCCTCTGACTCAGATTGGTACAAGGGTAACTCAAAAGGGATACAGAGCACTGGAGTCGGTATTATGGAAGAAACTTATAAGTTAAAATTTTAAAATGCACACGACTAGTCACGGCAATAGATCTTTGCGCAAAATATATAAAAAGGCTGGGAAATTGAAGCAAATATTGATATCTAACAAAACACTTGACGTCTGTCGTCATACAGGAGGGCTCAATACATGTACTGCGGAATCTATTTGGTTTGACTTGATTATCAGGCGGATATTTTTGAATGATTTGAAAAACCGAGAGCTTGACGCCAACGGGGCGTCATCCGCCTAGTGAAATAGCCCATTAATGACGCCATCATGGCGACATCCGCTAATAAAATGACACTCAGGACACAAAGTTTGCGATAAATTTTTATTATGATTATTTAAAAAGCCAGGGGCTATGCTGGGATTCGCCCTGAACTGCTAAAATAGCAAATAACGGTCGGATGCCCTAACCACTCTGGCATTGTAGACATTGCTTACTTTGCTATGTATTTTGACAGCCATGCTGGGCGTAAGTGTGTTAGAAGAAGTAACAATAGAGAACAAACTGTTTCTAGTTTTGAATATACACGACAGAAGGGTAACGAAGAGACCATCAGATTATCGGGGGAGGCGTCGTTAGTAGCACCAGTAATAATCAGCATAAAGAAGTGTCAATTGCCAAGGATCATGATAATAATCGTACATTCCAGATCAGAGACTTTATTAACACTCCTAAGCATACTCAACTCCTTTCCCTGCAAAGTCGAACACCCAGAATTATTGTCTATCTGATAATTGGACGGCATTAGGCACTTAAAAATTCTGGAAGAGACAGAAAATAATCTGTGTAGGTTCTTCCAACGTAACCAGAAACTCTCAGCTTATTTTCGCTGCTGTGATTGTAAGGAAAAGGGTTTCTGTTCATGGGCAAAGCAAAGCTGAAACCATTAAATATAAATGTGGACGAACTATCAATGCTATGAGACTAATAAAGTCTAATTAAGGCTAATTAAGAGCAATCGGTTTGGGTGTCTACAGTCTAGGCATCGCTGAATGCGAGCAATAAGAATCGACCACCATTACATGTCTGTTGGTTAAATAGAAGCAATTAAAGATTCGAGAGAAACCTCAGACAGACAAGGTTCCTGGAATCTCTGTTGACGCTATGACCCCAAAATCCAAATTTATTAAGCAATTTCACATTAAAATACCAGATAGAGCAGACTGGGAAAAGTGAACTACATCTGTTATAGAGATGACTCTAAAACGGAATGTAGGTCAGGATTTGATATCAAAGAAAATCAACATTAAAAAATATCACTATTTCGGCAATATGCTTATATGCCTCTATGCGGAGACTAGTTGCCACTGTGCCACTGGCTATTACCAATACAAGTATAGCCATCTACTGACAATCAGACAGCCTGGTGGCACTAAAGGTAGTTATCTCCTCAATATCCAAAGGTGTTTGGGTCTCCATGGAAATCCCGTCAGACATTGGGGACAACAACCAAATTACCCTTCCTTACGTACCAACGCACCCACGGCTACTTATTGGCCCTGAACTTTTTTACGGTAAACCAAATTGCCAAAAACAGAGATCCGTATGAATTATGAATAAGTCTTCGGTTCAGTGGGATTGAATTCAAGAACTGAGAGTTGCGAAAAAGTTCATATACTGCCCTACTACTAAATTTAAGACTTGTTAGGTATAGAGTGTAGGTGGACTGGCTACGAGGCACTGCAAACTCTGGAGGCATATGTCATGACTCGGAGTAGCAAAAGTAAACATGTGTAGATATTGCCAGGAAGGAGAAAAAACGAACGGAATATGTGCTCTGTTGAAACAGTCGCTCTGACCTACTCAGGCTGCGATTCCAAATACTGCAAGAAGAAAAAGCCTAGGCCTGAAGGTTACACACGGTAGTCTTTGACAAAGCTTTGGGATCTTATAGACTTAAGCTTTATGGAGAGCTTTAGGTAATAATGGAGACCAATATGGGTTGTGGCGCGTTAGTCCGTAAAGAAGTCCCTTTTCACCTTACTCCTAACAGTCAAGATCGAATATTAAACTACTCTTTAGAAATTCTACAAACCATACATAGTGCTAGTGCAAATTCTTTCTTGAGAGATCAAAATGCTGAGGCCCTGAGAGACGGTTCTGCTTATTTTAGGGACCATGTTTCAGATAGAATTTCCGATTAAATTAAAGTAGTTCATGTCATGGCAAAGGGCAAAACATCCAACAATCCCTTGGGTTTTATGTAATGACAAATACAATTTCAAGGGATTGCTGGGTTTCGAATCCAGAATCGCTTGCAAGACAAATACTAGTGGCGTAGAAGCATAATGCTAGCATAATAAAAGCATTGAAACAAGTTTCAGTAGAAACATTTTTCAGATTATAAAGGATAATTTGTATTTGTACCATTACTAAAAGTTGATAACAATAACACATATTTTTTTGCTTTTCCCTTCACTTTTTAACGTCCCCTTTGGCACATTATTAAAGTTACCAAAGGTAGTAGCATTATGTGACAAGGCTTGACTGTTGCTTTGAATATTTGTCATCGCTCTTATACGCCTCTTAAAATTGTCAGTGATACTTGTTACTACGGTTCATATGCCGGGGTCTGCTACAACGCTGAAGGAGCAATAAGTCGAATATGACACCTTTAAGTTTGTTTCTCCACAGGGAATTAGGACCCTTATAAAGCAAATGTCAGACAACTTGTTCCAACAGTAGGTCAAGTATGAAATAGTCACATTGTTTGTTATAGCTCACTCGATATTCAAATCGGTTTGACAAAGAGTATCAAAAGTAAGAAGACAAACAACAAAAGTTAGGTAAATTACGCAGAGGGAAAAAAGTATAAAAGGCAGCTTTCAAAAAGTGTCCCCAAATTACATAAATACGTATATGCATTTTCACTACATTGTTCTATGCCAAGTTTTTATTTATAACTATTATTATATATTTATATACGTTTAAAATTACTCTCTTTCTTAATCAAGATTTGCTGTTTTCGATTTACTATTGGCTAACATAACTGGAAGTACTTTTAACATATTCATATACATGAAAGATTTTTAAGAATGAGACATACATTGTTAAAGGACGATTAATATTATAAATTTATTCTGAATCTATTTGAAACAAAAAATAGCTCGAACTAGTTATCCGGTTTTAATGGGACGTTCAAATAAATCGTTTTTCTCTTCCACCACGAAAGAATAATCCGGAAATTGAAACTGCTTCGAAGTTACCAAAGCTGTTTTGCGGTTACCGGATTAAACCTGAAGGTAGTTGCTACTTGTTAAACGAAATTCTAAGTCTCTTAAAACAGACCTATCTTGAGAAACACTTAAGGAAATGTTTTCTTACCAAACTTTTTCAATTCTGAACAATGTTAAAGCGCATTGGCGTCGAACCTGTTTTCAATCAGTCGATGCATTCTCGCATTCTACGGATAATACATAAAACTTGGAAACTGTCTAAAAAGAAAATTATAAGATAATAGACCATACGATAAAAACGTTAGAAAAAATTAGCAGACATGTTCTTCACAAATTCAACAAATGTTAATACTCATTTTTAAAAACGGATTTACTTAAGAACAGAAAACAAACACCTTGCAACAACATTTTGCAAACAATTGCTAATTTTAAACTTTTGTTGAGGTGAGCGGCCCCAGAAGAAAAGTTCTAATGCTTCGTTCAAAACATTTATTGACAACGTCTGACGTCTCACGTCCTTCATCAAGTATGTAGTCATTATTTTTTGTGTTAGTCACATCCTTTCTGGCGTCCCAGACCAACAACTATTTAGAGTTTTGCTTTTTCTAGAAAGTAAAATAATTTCTTTACAAAACTTAAACAAAAATAAGATAATAAAACAGATCAAAATTTAATTGAAATGGTTTTGAGTAAATGATTCTACTTATCGCACTCTCGAAGAGGATGTTGATGATCACTGTTCAAAATCTAAAATTCAACTGAAATTATCGTTTTTAGCGCTCAATACTATATTTATTTTTTAAATTTTAAATGAAAAGAAGAATCCTTTACCTTTACATTTAAATTGATACCATTTTTAATTTAAGAGTAATTAATTTTGAAGTGTTATTCCAAAATTCCATTTATTTCATAAATTATTTATTTATGAATTTATATTAAATATCT
>CM077100.1:12340894-12352213 GCA_039619505.1 Cimex hemipterus
AAATAAATTTATATATTAAAAAATTAATAAAAAAGAATTCTTTACTTTTATGTTCGCACAGTGATATGTTTCAAATTATGAATGTACAGGATTTACTTTAAATGCTCATATTTCGTATCGTCTTCTAAGTTGTTTTAATAGAAAAAGTGCAAACAGACAAATATTAGTTGAAAAAAATTTCCTCCATTCTTTAAGGCTTTTCTAGATATCGTTCCTAAGATTTAGGTGTTCAGCAGAAGAATCGCCCCTAGTTTTAATCTAGATTACAATGCTATTATATTCAGACCTACGACAAGGCTTTTAAAGAATTCCTTGTTTCCTCACAATATAGCAAACAAAATGTTCTTTAGATCTCGAAGAATTTCTTTCCGCACCATTGCTATACTTTTACTGATGGATCGCTGCTAGAAGGTAAAGCGGGATGTGCCCTTCTGGTTCCGAAAAATGGTTATTCTGAGGTCTTTTCCCTTCCTAACGCAGTATCCATCTTTACAACAGATATCGTTTTGCCATCGTAAAAACCTTTGAATAATCTCAGCGTTAACAATCACCAAGGCCTATATAATGTCAGGCAGCAAAAGTGCAATACAGAATATTAAAAACTTTATAAACGACTCGATGGACTATTTGCTTTGCCAAATTAATAAAAGAACTTTCGATCTCGGCAGAGAAAGCAAGAACCTGGTTTTCTGTTGGGTACGAGGCCATATAATTAAATAAAGAGCATTCAAGATTTGAAGCTTCCGAAACTCGATGCGCTAAAGTTCTTCAATAAATTCTGGATCAAAAAGTGACAATCTATTTATGAAATGAGGTCTTTTTTCAGGGCCTTATTCTCTAATGTTAATAAAATACTCTGGTATTCACATGTATACGGTATTAAGGAATTCTTTTCCGTAATGACACGAATTCAAATTAGTCATGGAATAAAAGGTGCCTATCTTTTCATAATAAAACGGAGTCAATCCCGCAATTCTTCCACTTGCGATGTACATGAAGATTTAAAGCATTCACTTTTCTATTGCGAGGAATACCAGAAAATCAAAGAAAATTTCCTAGCAGATGTTTTTGTATGTAATGTCATTGACAATCCTTTCAACCTTGAAACAATGATTGATAACTTCACAAAACTCGTTGATTTACAAGTTGATATTTAAATTGTTTAGAAAAACGTAATTTAAATATATAAAATGATCTGTAACTACAGCGCATCCGTAGATGGGTTGCCGTGGTTCGTTGTGGTCAGTACTGGGGAGCGGTAGTTAGCTTAGTAGCTAGCAGTAATAAAGAGTTTTTGCTGCGAGGTGCTTATCCTGTCTTGAGTCGCCTGGGAGTATCATGCCGCGGGGGTCGCCAGCTCGTCCTTCCGAGGTGCGCTACATCTTGTCAAAGGCAAGATATTAAAAGCATAAAACAATAACAATAAAATAAAATAATAATTAATTATAAATAAGAAAAGGTTAATATGTTGTTGTATAATACAAAATCTAAAAAAATCATATAAAGTTATCAGTAACTACAACGCAGCCCCGAGCTGGGTTGCGTGCATCCTTGTGGTCGGGTCCATAATGCCGGGGGGGGGGTCAGTACGGGGGAGCAGTCTTATTTTTAAAAATACTTCAAATTTAAAAAAAAAATCATTTGTTTTATATTTAATTTTATAAAACTTTTAATTACGATCGTAATTAATTTTCACATGATTTTTAAAAGCCCAATTATTTTACATAATAAAAAATTACATGTAACAATAAAAAAAATTTATTTTTAAGTTGATATAATTTCTAATTTTAACGGTAATTAATTTTCATTTGTCCTTCCAAAAGCCCATTTATTTCATGTCTTATAAAAACCAATTTAAAAAAGAATTCATTATTTCTATGCTTGAATTTTTAAAGTTTAAATTTTAATTGTAATTAATTTCACTGATTTAGTGGTCCGCTAGACCAATTAAATCGAAATTCGAATCCCGCTCGTGCCATTGGCTTTTTTATCTCGACTAAAACCCTAGTTAATTTCCATGCGATCTTCTAAGAAACCAATTATTTTATATTAATTCTCAAATTTAAAGACATAAATGTTACTTTACATACCATTTTATACCTTTACTTTTTTTATTTTCAATTTAAAAAATAACAATTTAAAGTTAACAAATTAATTTTAGACTTGCTGAAACAAAAGTTCATTCGAAATTAAAAAGAGTTCATTTGAAAGTAAAAAGGATTAATTTCACAGAAAAAGATATCTATGGGAAAACCTCTTGCTAAGGTAGTGTGATGGTTTCATTTCTTTTCTCCGCTTTTGAGAAGTGTCCTCTGAAGAGAGATTCGTATCAACTGATAGTAGGCTGAATACGTACAGATGCAGCATGTGAGGTGTCGATTTAATTTTGATGAGTGATTTTTTTTAAATATAAAATAATTAGGCTCTTACAACATCATATGGAAATAATCTATAATTAAAATAACAAATAGGTACATTTAAATATAAAAATAAAGGAGTCCTCTTTTGAAAAATGTGGAAATTGTGGCTTTAGGATCCCAATTATTTTTTTTAAAAGATCTCCAATTTGAAAAAAGTAATTATTTTTGTATTTTACGTTATAAATTTGTAATATTAATTGCAATTAATCTTGACATGGTCTTCCAAAACCTCAATAATTTTGTATTAACAAAATCCGCAATTATACAGAAACTTTACTGTACAAGCGCATATTTCATATAAACTTCTTATGTTTTTAATGCTTACCAGAAATGGTTAATTTGAAATTTCAAAGAGTTAATTTAAATATAAAACGAGTAAATTGGAAGTTAATGCCGTTAATTCGGTGCAAATATAGTTCATTTCAAAATATTCAGTATAAAATATATATATTTTTTAACGCTAAGGAATCAAATATGACCCGGTAATTTTAACTTCTTTGCTAATAAATTAAGTTTTTTCAGAAAATAAATTAATGGTTGTAATAATACACGCTTAATTAGTAGAGCCTTTTATTAGTCTGGTGAGGTGTTCGTCATATATGAGTTGGACATAGAGAAAAAAAAGAAATTGTATAGTTAGAATGTTTAATGCGGCTGATTACCAGACTTCTCGGACATGAACAAAAATTACATAATAAAGTATCAGCTCTATAGTTAATGTCTTAATTCTTTACCCTTCACTCACTTTCTCCAATCGATGAAAAGATAATTTTCCTTGAAGCGAAGATTAATTATGTCCTGTTGGATGATAGCCGCAGTGAGGCGGGGATGAGAGGGAAGCATGCTGGAGGTGGTACCAAGGGGATGCTTCTAAGGCTGCTTCACCTTCTCTCGTAGGCAATAAATCAGAAGTTAAGTAGGCACGACGAAAGAACAACCATTATCCACTTGTGCCAGTGATCGATCCCGGGTAAGCAAGAAGGCTAATGGAACAAACTTAAACAAAATATGCAGCCTAGTCCTGTTCGAAATTTGACCTGTTCTTTAAAATCATAAAACATTGTTGAATATGTAACTACTTATATATGTACATCTCCCCAAAAGGTACACATTTTATAAAAAGTTCCAACTAAATGTTTATAATTGAATTAATCCGTTTGAGAACTGAGAAGACTACATATTTCTTAATATGGCTCTATTGAAAAAAAACTATTAAACTAACTTCAATTAAAAATAAATCACTTAACATCTAAAAATGCTTATATAGATAAATCGTAAATATTGTAGCATTTAAGCAACAAATTAACCTTTATTAACTTAAAATTATTCAGTTTCAACCTTAAATTAACCTATTTAATTGCAAATTAACCCATTTTAATTTCAAACCGTTTTTTTAAGCATTAAAAACTTAAGAAATGGTATAAACTATAAGCATATAAATGAAAAATTTTATTTTTAAAATGGGATCGTACTCGTGACACTAATTTTTTCTCTCAACCAAAAACCTGAAGCAAAAAGAATAATTAACGGGAATAATTAATAATAAATTATAACCGCTAAACAAATTTGGCTTATGTTAATTTGAAATTAAAAATGTTTAAATTGACATTAAAAAATGGTTAATTCTAAGTTAAAAATGGATAATTTCAAGTTAAAAAAGATCAATTTGAAATTAAAAATGGTTAAATTGACAATAAAAAATGGTTAATTCTAAGTTAAAAATGGATAATTTCAAGTTAAAAAAGATCAATTTCAAATTAAAAATGGTTAAATTGACAATAAAAATGGTTAATTTGCTGAAAAAAAGCTATACGTCCTGGAGCGAGTCTGTAACCACTATTGTAACCAAAATGTAAAATGGGGTTACACTAACAGAACCTTATAACAGAGGTTTAACGCATTAAAAAAATCACAGTCAAAACAGTCAGTGAATTCATTCAAAATCTTCAAAACCGGGATGGCATAGTCCCCTAACCATATCTCGGTATATAATATAGAAGGAAGGAGGAATGAACATAAAAAACTTCGAAAAATCCCAAACCAAACATTAAAATTAACATAAAAAAACTCAACACACAAATGATTAATAGTTTATTTAAGTCCATCTACTTCCCAATAAAAGATAATGATTTACAAACACCGACCTAAACTATAAAAAAGGCAGAGTGAGTTCCACAAATACCTATTACTTAACAGAATGACACAGGCGCATTAAAGATGGCAAAGACGGAAACGCTTCTGACAGACCAACCCAACAAGGGCAGTCTGACCAAGATGATCAATCATTAATAACAACATTACATAATATTAACAAAATCGTCACCCTGATAGTCTGGGCATGTCTAATAATATTCTTACTCACTATGCAACGTCAGTTGAGATTCATTCTTAGTGTTTAAAGGATGAATTATTTTCAGAGTTTAATATCTGTTCAGCTAGAATTCAACTTTGTTGATTAAACCCAGAAATATATTGCACTAACAGGGCATAATATCAATCAGAAAACAAGGAAGTTCAGTGTTAAAGCCGTGAAAGTGAATAACTTCGGTCGGTACGTATGTTTAATATGAAATTCTCTTTAAATGAAGTGCTGGTTAATTATTAAAAGTAACCTGTGCGAATTTAAGAATTATATTACCCATCGATTTCTTACTTCAAATGTTCTTTTCAACAGAAAAACACAAAATTTGTGACCCTGCGTAGTTTTATTTACTTATGAGTCTAGTTTTTGTCCGCACGGAGATAGCGTAACAAACTAGAACTTACAGGCAGAAAGACGGCAACGAGTAAACATAACATCATTTGAATCGGTGTTCTTTTCTAGTCGTTCACTGCGCCACATTCTCCTGAGTTCCTGGTTGCGGTGTGATGCTACAAGTCGTCTCGTCAGAAACAGGCGATTTCTGGATGACAATACCCGACCTCATAGATGCAGAGTTTTTCATCAGTGCTTAGAAAACCTGTGAACTTCCTATCTGCCCCTTCCACCATTATCTCCAGACCGTAGTCCCATTGAGCACAGGTACGATGCGCTGCACAGAAGGCTTTTCGATCACCATCCGCAGCCAGTTGACCCTCAGAAACTAAGTATAGCGTCGCACAACATCTATGGAGTGAAATTTCTTATACGATTAGTGAATATCTTTTTAATTGGTCTTATTAAGGCGGTTTTACCTAACAGAGCCTATTATATCACATTATCAATCGTTAGAAAAACGAATTGTGTCCAATAATGATGGAATCTTTTGTTTGTTATTTTCAAAGTCCCTTAATTACATTTTCCTTCAGTAAAAAACATAATATTTTCTAATAATTTTTAGTCCGGCACTCTCAACGCGACACGCAAGAATGGCACAATTACATAGAAGACAAACACTTTGAGCCCTGAAGATGATCTCAATAAAGATTGAAACGTTGGCCCGATAAAGAACATGTTTTTCTGAAACCTAGATCACACCAGACCGCATCTCACGATATCTGAATAATTATCGATTGAGATTCATTCCTAGTGTTTAAAATATGATCTATTTTCAGTTTCACTGGTCATTAATCTCTACACAAAATTAATTTAAAATCAAATAATTCTCTCCTTCGTCTGTGTGACTTATTTATGTTCTTAGCACAGAGTAAATGTATTGGGTAATAAATTCAAAAAACACATTCTTTACCCATGGACAATTATAGTATCGTCCAATCAATTTCTCGTACTATCAATCGGGTCACATTACATAAACCGTTTCCTATGATTAAATTTTCAATAGGATAACTAAACCTATCCTGGTTTTAAGTGCAGCTCTGCTAAAGGAGAAATGGGATACTGTAAACTTACGTTTTCATTGTTGGCTTTGTCATCAGTTTGTGATCAGCATGGTCTTTCCAAACACTTAACAATTTCACCTCGTAATCGTTTCTCAGTAAGATTATTGAATTTTACTGTTCATCATTTTTAGCTGTTAAATTGACGCATAAAATTTCTTGGTTATTTCAATTTTTTTATTATATCGTTTCCGATTTCTGGTAATTCACGGGAATCTCTAAACAAACTCTTTTTAAACATGCTTTATGCGGGGAACACACTTATACAATGCAACCCTACCCGATGCTACCCGGCACCTTGTCTCGTTTTAGCAGGATGTGCACACCTTTTCGACGTAAAGCACACCCACAATCACACAGCGTGTATTACAAATCAGTATCACAATCGCAACGCCTCTTTTGTTCTTAATGCATTATTTTGAGCACAACCATATAATAAATTGTTAGTTAAATTTCATTGTTTTAAATAATGTTATTCCTGTGTTTTGATAAATTTTCTGACAAACTATTAAATTTTTTTTTTTTAAATAAAAACTAATGAATTTTGGATCTAGCTTAATTTGGCTTGTATTAAAATAAATATGTTGTAATTCATATAATGACAATAATGCATATAGTTTGAAATAAAAATATGAGTATCCGGTTCTTTTGTCTTCCAGTGTACTCGATGCTACCCGACGAAAATCTGGACAGTGGGGATTGCGTAGCGTACGGTAGGGTAGCGTTGCCTAGCATTGGGCAGATGTGTACGGGAGTAATATAATCCTATGGAAAATTGGACTTTGGATTTGCATCGGGTGGCTTTGGGAATCGTCGCGTAGTGTTGCATCCGGTATGTAAGTTTCCCGCTTTATCAATTTGTCTCTTGCTACCTTTTTTACGACTGGTAAAACCTGTCGAACATCATCACCCAACAAAATGTGTTCATTAGAAACATCTTATTAAGTATATGTAAGAGATATTTTGATAACCATCTCGAATTATCGTAAGAGTATAATGAGCTGCATAGGTTTTATCGCACGCGATATCGTTTCCTTGATCCTTACCAGAAAAAACACGTTAATACGATACCACGTCTTTAGTCCATCAGAAAAATAAACCGAAGTTACGTAATAAACTTTTCTTATAAAAATAGATTAGAATTATTCAGTTATTATATATTTCTTACTATTGAAGGTAATATTTAATGACGTCGTCAGAACCCAATAACGAGGATATTGAACAACATACCAAAGGAAGATCGGAATCCTCTCAAATTGACATATTATGTGGAACTTGTGTCATTATCGCAAAACCAGATAATTCATCAATAGGCGAAGTGTGTAAAGCAATGCTTCGGTTGTGATAATATCAAATCACTCGAATGAGGATAAATTTGGCAATAGATAGGCGCGCATCTTGGAAATGTTCGACATGTAAAAATTCAAATGTTGATCTGCAAAATTTGATAATAAAATTAGAGCAAAAATTAGAATGGAATCTCCGAAAATCAGGCGCCTCGACGTCAAAATGAAGTATCTTATCAAATAAATGTAATTTATAAAAAGTTAAACCTTTTACAGCAATCATATCGAAAAACTCATGATATTCATTCAAGTCAGAACAAACCCCATTATTCCAAAAATTCTAACACGAATGAACCATTCCCCCCCCCAATTGAGGCTCCCACTTACTATCACAGATTCCCCAATAAAAATTTCATGATATCTTGAAGATATGATAAAGAATATTTGCCGTTAAATTTAAATAATCCTAGGTGGTTCGATGAAATCGTTCGCAAAACCGCTATGTTACAGTATAATTCTACACTAAATAACAATTTTAAGGAAGTCGGTTCAATTCTTCTCGGATGTGCCGGCGTGTATTACGACGCAATTGATCAACGTCCGAACACGAACATTTTCGATATCGGGAAACGTTTCGAGAGCATAGTATCAGAATGAGTATTTTAGAAATTAAGAATATTAAATTTAAAAAACAATGCCGCAGTTCTAAGAGAGTTTAGGAACAAAGAAATACAAGAAATTATATTTTCGATTTTCGAAATCGACTGGTGGAGGGACACCCATACAGAGGGAAGTAGGTGCCGGTGATCTGCCTGATCAGCCATGCCAATTTTATGGTTTCCTTAAAAGTTTTGAGAAAACCTAAGCTAATTATAAACAAGTTTTGACATGCAATAGCCTGATTTTACATAATTATTACACAGAAGTACACAATTCAGTAAAAAAAAAGCCTCAAGACATTAAACCTAGATCTCAATTAATCATATTACAAGTACTTCCAGTATCAATATAAATATTAATGTTTTCACCATGCGACAAGGTGCCAACCCGCAAATACGTATCATTAAAACTTGGATAAATCACCCCCTCCTGAAAACTCGAGTCCGAAGGGTTTTTAATTATCACCTGCACACCTTCCTTGTGTGACTTACAGTTTACCACTGCTTGCCCTTCAAGTCCACACTTGATACATCCCTCCGTCTTGGGCAGTCGGCATTCTCGGCTGAGATGACTGCCCAACATATCGCAGTTGCATCACCGGATGCATCTCTCTTCCCTTCCACCTCTCTATTGTCTAATAAACTCTCTTCCTCGGCTTATCGCGCTGGGAACTTGAGCGTAGAGCATTAGCCTCCAACTCCTCAGGGAGACCACGAATTATGCAGGATACTGCATTCTCGCCTTGAATTGTGCATCTTGTGCCCTGTTTTCCACGTGTAATGCCATGGAATTTGTGAATACGTATTTTTCCGATTCAATTAAAAATAAGTTAACAATTTTGTAGTTGCTGTATTCGCAGTTCCCTATAAAAATGCAATACGATTTTATACGCGTAAATGAATAGAAAGTAATTCAAAGTTATGTGACGTGTATGCATTGGTAAATTCCATTAAGTGCCACGCACAATTGCACTTACGGATCTCTAATCTTAGGATTGAATATCATCTCGCATTACTTTATGAATATATTTGTAAAGGTATTTGATACTCATGAGAGAAGCATGATACTTAATATTAAAATTAAGTAATCGCTTGAAGAAGATTTTTAAAATAAAAAAATTATTGTCAAAATCGTACAATGTTTAAGTTTAAACTGAGAGTGTGACGGACAGGAGCCTATCCCACGAGTAAAGGATGAATTTTTGTGGGATTAGGATTTTTATACTACTATAAAGAAATGCTGATTAAGATGATGGGCAGGCGTCTGGACCCGCCAGACTTTACTGACTTGTCGGTCCGAGGGGCAACTGGTTACCTCATAACTTTAATGTGACAGTCCAAACTTTTAAGCAAGTTAGGATTGTACATTCATCGAATTGTCTACACTGTACATTTTCCTCCTTTTTCCATGATATTTGGTAAAGTCTAAAGGGTTGTCGCTTCGTTTGTATAATAAAAAAACCTTAGTGTATTTCTTTGTCTTCTTCAGCGTGAGGACCGTGTGACATGTTTACATTAAACCATAATGAAGGGTTGTTGGAATGTTTTATTTGAAAATTTCCGCCCTTTCAAAGGTCTTCCGCTGTAATATTTGGTCGACGATGAATGCAGCACACTCATTATATGAGCATTATTAGCATCCCCACAATTACATGTTGGCTTATTATAAAGCTCTCGGTTGATGCATTAGTTTCATCTAGAAATGTAAAAATATTTCGTTATCGATGTCGGAATTGTGAATTTGTAAGAGATTTTGTATTGCTCAAAATATAAATTGCAGTTCCGCTAATAAATTTAATAACCTCTAAACTCTTATAAGACTTGTAGTATGCTTTCATATTGAATCCGCATGTTATATGGACCATTTCCTTTTATATCTGAACCACCTGAAATTGCTACTGACTACTCACACGTCATAGTTTCCATTAAAGCCATTCCCCGTATAAAGTAATGAAAAAATTGGACCAGTTTCGCTGATAGTAGTTTCATTTCTATCCGGAAAAATGTTTAAACGTATGTTTTAGAGTCGTGTAGCGGCGACTAATTTGACGAGGCCACCTACTAACTTCGCCAATTTTAATCCGTTTTTAGCGATATTGTTTTTGTTTTTATTATTTTGTTCTTAAAAAGCTGTTTAATTCTATGTACAAAGGATTCACTCTCGCGGGAAATGTTCCGCAATTTTAATTCGATTTGTAGAAAAAAGTTCCTATTTACAAGGATGTGTTATAAGACATAGTTTCTTAACGTTTAACTGAGAAAGTAGTTAGATAAAAAGAAAAATATATTAAATCTCTCTCTCTCTTCTCTCTCTCTCTCTCTCTCTCTCTCTCTCTCTCTCACGCACACTCACATACACACGCACACACTCACTCAAACATTAAAAGCAATGTAAGGAGGACAGTATCTTGGAGATCAGGGATGCTGTCATCAATACTGATCTCACACAAAAATGACAGCATCACTGACCTCGAAAATACTAGTATTAAAAACAATAAAATGTATTTATTATCTAACATATTGTTTGTTATAGGTTGAAGAATTAATAATTGAAAACTAAAAGGTAGAAAACTTTTAAGAATACATTAAGAAAAACATTATATTAAAAAACAACATACTAATAATAATTGAAAACGATAAGACCATGTTTGCCGCGCGTACCTGATCAGAAATCATTCTAAGCAATTCTTTCCATTCCGAAATACAGTTAGCTGTGTTCTGGTGACCTTCTTGATGGACTAAGAGAATCCAATAGGCTCAACCTCGGCACATATTTGAACACACCTGCGGACCTGAGCCTATATAAATCCCAATATATCCTCGCAAAAGTTAGAAGCATCGCTGGTTTTGCCTTCGGTTTCTGAGGGTGGAGTGCATCGATCATCTAGCACGACTTCGAACCCTGAATGATGATGATGAATATCATGAAGTCAACTCTTTTTGTTACCCATGCCGTGCAGTCTTCTTATTGAACTTTCCTAGTTCCTTAGTTCCATCGACACGATACTTCTCCTAAGGGGTACTAGGTCATTGACTATCGTTGCTAAAATTATTTGTATTAAGAGTCACACAAATGAAAAAATATATTTAATCTCTCTCTCTCTCTCTCTCTCTCTCTCTCTCTCTCTCTCTCTCTCT
>CM077100.1:12357109-12397595 GCA_039619505.1 Cimex hemipterus
TCTCTCTCCCTCTCTCTCTCTCTCTATATATATATATATATATATATATATATATATATATATATATATATATATATATATATATATATATAACACTCTCTGTTGTTATTTTTAAGAAAACAGTTATTCTATAATTTACAATCAATGACACCTTCGGGTTCACAACTGCACTTAAACGGCAGGATCTATAGTTATACTATCAGAATTGTATGCAGCGGAGACAGTTTTTTACAGGGATCTATCTGCACAATGCTCTCATCCATAAAGATACAGATATATATACTTTTACAAACGGCCAACTTGAATCTACACAACAGATATGAAAAAGCACAATTATAAAACGTCTTTATCAGTACACATGGAACGTACGGAGTCTGGTACACCGAAACGTTTAAACCTAAACCGAATACAAACTTTCCGATCCCTTGCAAATCCAACGCTTTGCACCATCCTTGAAACTGCCTGTCTCCAACCATACCCCACATTGCGTCCTAATTCCATTTTACCCTTCTTAGCACAATCCCGATACATCCGATTCGATGCCAAAATATTCATAAATCCAAATCCTCTCACTAAAGAACTGTGACATCCAACCCTCCCAGAAAATCCTACAAGGCAATTAAGGCGCCTAAGGCCCCGTGATCACCTGGATACTCAATAAGTCATACACCACACTTAGCTTATGTTGAATTATTTACGACGGTCATCGTTAGATGGCTTTCAATCTCGCCTCTCACGCAGATTTTCATTGTTTTTATATTTTATTGGTTTTGTATAATTCATTTCGCTTTAAACAGAAAAGGAAAGAGGCGGGAAACCAAAGTGGTTGGTTACCAGTCAACTGACCGTATAAATTCATTGTATAAGTTGTACGACAATTCATAACAAAATTAAACCTTCTATTGAAGATCCAGAAAGAAGGTTTAGCTTTGCTTATACATGTTTCAAAGAGAGAAAGAGACAACACAATGTCTTTCCATATTCGAGAATTTCAACACCCTGTATATTAAAGGCAGAAATGAGAAACTCGTTACATTCCGAATTGTGAGCATCATTATATCTCTCCCGGCGGACCATTCACTGCGACTTCATACATTGCCAGAATTGAAAAACTATATTTACCAAGAAAAAAATTCATTATTTAGAATACCGCTGGAATATTTCCCTATATGTAGATCCTTTATTTCTTTTCCCAGGGAAATGTGTGCCCCGAGAGGAACAAAGAATTATTTATACACAATCCTCTGAAGGATAAAAAGGTAAAACGCGTATGGTGAATAAACCCTTAACCTTGTGAAAATGGATGAGAAGCCTTTACAATGCGATAATGAAATTTCATTTTTTTCCTTTTGGTTGGGGAGGCTCCCCCCTATGAAATGCATAAAACCTGAAGAAGGGAACGCACTCTAAATGGGTTCAATAATAAAATTTCTTCTAAGTGCACTTAAGTATCAGTCTATTTCTGAATGCGATGACGGATCCATTAAAATAGTAAGGGCGTGCCTTTGGGCTAGTCTTACCTGTCTACAACATCCTCGTCACAATTAATAAACCCTCATTTTAATCCAAGTCAACGACCGCATAATCAGCCTGATAACCGCATCCCGTAATTGTCAAACAGGAAGTGTTAAATCTTCTGTTTACATTAACACTGAAAAATGATCTAGATGCCAAGAATCGCAACTTGGCTGGAAAACGACATATAGTAAAAAATTCCGAAATAATAATATAAGTACATTGTCGACCACCTCTCTCTTCTACCTTTAAGGTGAGACGATCTGGCGATCGTCGCCGAATCAGCTACTCTGCTGATCAGCTAATCAGCCATATCCCTACCTCGCCACGTTCCTCGAACTTAGGTCTTGCCTTGTGCTCACGGACTAAGACGAGAACACTTTATGGACACTATCCCCGCATTGCAGTGTGTCCATGACTGAGTTGAATGGGATCTGTCACGCCTTTGAGGTTGTGCAGTCCGAGAACCATTACTTCGTTCCATATAGGAAGCAAGTTAGAACGTCACTCGATATTAAATGTAATGTAAATTGTGCTCAAGTACGGAAGATGATGATACTGATGGTGGAATTCTAGATGTTAGGATATATTTTCCAACCGCTGCGGTTTGCTGGCTTATTGCACTTTTCAAAGTTCAATTAAATCGAATCGATCCTTCTCTTCAGAGGCCATTTACTGCCATCGCTGCAGTATTTTCCCTGACATTTCTTGATATCTATATAGCTTATGTCTCCATTGAGCGGTTGCTTAATATTCCAAGATAATATGGGTGGCAGTTCCCTTCCCCTCATCTCATACGACAAATGGGATTAGCATTGACTATACCAATGTTGAGATGGTGTTTCTTCAGATGCCAGTGAACGGTATAGCCCTATCGCCCCCTGTGTTCTATCCTCCTAACTGTGTTTACCAGCTTTGAAGAGGTTCATTAATTATATGCTTGCTGTATGTGGCACCTCAGGAGTTTGCGGACTACTTCTTTTGGTTTTTGTGAACCATTGTAAGATTTTTTCTTTTTAAAAAATTTTATTACAGTAATACAAAATAATCCATTTTATAATTTTATGAATTATTTCAAAAATATTGGCAAAATATGCCTTGAGGGGAGTTAGCAACCATTGTAGTTTATCCAACATTACACAAGGGCTCAGCCCTTGGCGAGGAGGTTCCGCGTCATTTTCGCATAAGTCGTCTGACAGGACGATGGATTACGTTGGACATGGATTGAGCTAGTGGGTTGGGGTGAGTCGAGAGTTCCTCGTAGAACTTAGAAAATTTTATGGCTATTATTTTATTTATGTATCTTGGGGTCGTTGTGAAGGATGATATTGAAAACGAAATAAAGGCGTTGACAGTAATTCTGAGAACTTGGAGGATGGAGGAACTGAGGATTGGAAGGACTGATTCGTTAGAGCTTGGTAGCTTTAGCGGTGTCCGCTAGTTCTATTCCTTATGCCCAGATCAGTGTAAATAGTGTTTTGTAGAGTGCCAGTTTATTTTTTGTCATGTTACATTAGCGTCCAAGTAGTTTATAAAGAAGTCCGAAGCTTCTGTTCAGTTACCATCTTTTTATTTGTATGGGTCAACTCCAGTTAAGCGTGATTCAAGATTTTTTTTCTAAATTGACTTATGGTATCGACATTATGCCCAGAATCATAAAATATTTAAAACAGTATTAGGAACCACATATTGATTTAGAAATAAATTAGTTAAAGAGGTTTTGTGAATACGATTAAATTGATAGTAGTATCAGGGCAATTGTTGGAATGTTCATTGATGAATTGTTTCCACCTTGTTAGGTAAACCATAGTTGTAATGAGAAAATTCAGCTGACGTTCAATTTAGCCTTTTGTCACTAGGTAGTCGGGATGGTAAAAGATTTCGTCTAAGCCCTAATTTCTTGTACCCTTTTTCCCCTCTAAACATTTAAAAAAAAGGACAGTGTTATTTTCGATAAAAACGCAAAACCAGTTATCGCAGGTTTTTCTAGTGAAAAGCTTTTTGCGGGCGCGGGATTACAAAAGGGTTTTCTGACTCAACTCCCATCACTCTTGCGTTAGTTTAACAAAGATCTTTCTACAGGTAATAGCTTTTGTACCCGTCGTTGACGGGTTCATTTTCCGTCCATAAATTGTTGGTGATGGTTTTAATGTGAATATATGCTTTGATTATAAGTATTAAGATACGAACTTGCATAAATTGACAGATGCCTCCCTTAAAGAATATTTATAATCTTTAAGGCGATGTTTTATTTGCTATTTTCGTTAACTGATTGCATTTTGATAACCATGAAATTTTTAAATTTAAGGTTTGTTTTACTGGTTGATTTTTTATTAACCACAAATTATTAGAACATTTACTGAGATTTCTGTAAATAAAACAGAAAGAAAAAGGGGTAATGTAATTTAGAATTAATCCTTGTTTATTTCAACTTAATATGTTTTAACGTCACGTAATTTTTTAAATGTAAACTATGTTTGTAATCCCAGGCCCTGAAGATGTTCTCAATAAAAGATCGAAACGTTGGCACGATAAAGAAAATATTTTACTGATACCTACATCACACCAGACCGCATCTCCCGATATCTGAATAATTATCTATTAACGGTCACTAATCTCTACACATTTATTGCAGTATTGT
This sequence comes from Cimex hemipterus, assembly GCA_039619505.1. Taxonomy (NCBI): domain Eukaryota; kingdom Metazoa; phylum Arthropoda; class Insecta; order Hemiptera; family Cimicidae; genus Cimex; species Cimex hemipterus. The sequence continues at coordinate 12,361,266 of CM077100.1, forward strand.
TTCATAAAGGTTTTTTTTTGTTTTAAATAAAAGTTTATTTTGTTTTAAGAATCGTTTTAATTTGATAACCCTTAATTATTATGCGATTAATTAAGTTTTTTAGTTGAGATAACAAAGTCAGTGTCGCGAGCGGGATTCGAACCCAAGCCCCATGGGTAGAAACGCCGCTGCTCTACCACTTAAGCTATCACGACTTCGATCAACTCGAACATTAACTTCCTATCTCAACACCACCTTTTGAATTTTCCCCCCTTTTTGCCATTTTTCAAATGTCTTGTAATCTAGGTGATTCTCGGCGACAAGTGAAATGGCCACCGAGAGCTTAAGTGAAGATGTACTTCATTGTACCTTTTAAATTCACTAGTTTTCGTGGTCTGCTTGACCAAATAATATAATTCAAGTAATTAAGATTTTTAGTTGAGATAAAAAGTCAGTGTCACGCGCGGGATTCGAACCCACGACCCTCGGCTAGATACACCGCTGCTCTACCAATCACTGAGCTATCGTGATATCGATCCACTCGGATACCAACTCCCTATCTCAACCCCACCATTTGAATTTTCGGCTAGATACGCAGCGGCTCTACCACTTGAAAAATGACTGACACTGACTTTTTTATCTCAACGAAAAACCTTAATTAATGGAATGTTATTAATTGGTCAAGCGGACCACGAAAACTAGTGAACCTAATTCTTATATTATTTAATTTTTCCAGCGGTGACTTAATTTTGTGAATGATCGTCCAGAAAGAGTAGATGAAGCGAGCGATCTTCACAAAATTAACCTTTTCTAATTTCAAATCATATTTTACATGTTGAAATAAAATATAACTGTTATAGACTATAGGACGAAACTTTTATTTATTGTCGAGTTGTTGAGAACATAGAAAATTAATTTTTCATGTCGGTACATATGGAACTGCCTTGTAAAATAGAAGTGCCTCCTTATACTCCCCTGTGTGAATGTAATTTATTAGTGAGAATGGAGAAGCTCTGTCCCCTAATTCCCGAGGTACATATACTACCGGCACAGGGAAAACAATCACTTCTCGCAGTCCACCGACAATTCCAGCTTTTGTACATTACAATGAATTTCCAGCAGACATCGAGAATTGCACACCGTGAGCGTCAGACCTCGGTCTTATCCGTCCAACCGCCGAGGTTGGGCTCTGGGTGGTAACAACAGCTTAATCGTTTCAGTGCCCAACCTAATCAGTCTCCCATTCACACTCAGTTAAGAACAGTGAGAAACATAATCTGGTTGTGTGAATGTAATTTACTAGTGTGAACCCCAATTACCCCGCGGACTTTTCAAGAAGAACTTGTTTTCAAATGTATACATCTTTATAAAATGTGTAGTGTGGTTATTAAATGGATTTTTATCCTTGACTGACGAGGCGTTGATGTAGAGAGAGGCTGACGATAGTATGCAGTAAAGATAGAGTCGGTTAATTTAACACACAAGGCGTGAAAATAGGCGTAATCTAGCATGTTTATGTATATTCTCATTTTTATTATCTTAATCAACATTATTTCCATCCGTCTTTGTATTGTTTCCGTGTATATGTGTTTTGAAATTGAAATTATAGTGTTATAATAAGTGACATACTTCAGCATACAGCTTGCAGCGACAATAATTATGATGTTAAAATATTTTTAATTCGGGCAAGTTTAAAATTATATTAACTCATTAACCGAGTTTTCCTGTACTATTAAATACTGCAGATGTACTGCGTTAGGAGGAATGTATTTCTTATTAAATTAATCCATAATGTTGCTTTTATTAAACGACTGGGGACTTTCCACCCTTACAAGAGCATTATAGGAGCAGACTTGACAAATCTCTCCCCTGAACCCCTTTTGGAGTTACTAGGCCATATAATTAAATTTTTAATATTCCTTATGATCCTTTCATTTACCTCATTCATAATTTATTTCTGAATAAAAAAGTCGAGTAACTTTTACATAAACATCTCGATTGGGAGGAGAAAATACTGCGAACCGGATTTCCGTACGATTTCCAGGCCCGTGCAATTTTCAACCGTGTCTTCCCTTCCAATAAACAAATATTAAATGTCAAATAATACGAAGTTGAAATTTGGAATCGCACTTTCGGAGTTGTTTAGAGGGAAATTGACCTGGAGTAAGCAATCACAAGCGGACACGGAACGAGATTAACACCCGAGAATATTAATCACGATTTGTACGACGTGAACAACGTAACGTGTAAGCCAGTGAGCGCATTGAAGTTGGGCCTGTTGGTTCCTTTTCATTCTAACCAGAATATGTGTCTATACCTTCATAATTTAAGGTAATTTATGCATTTTGTTTGTACAGCCTTTACACATAAATTTCATACAGAACGTTTACGCCTTTGACGGTGCCACGTAACGGTTAATGAAACGAATCACGAATAAAAATCGTTCTCAACTATTACAGCGCTATAATTCAGAATATATACACAATACCCATATATAAATAATTGTGCATTTATTTTTATCGTTAATCAATTGAACTATTATTGTTATTGTACATTATTATATACGTTGATAAAGATGAAATCGACCACGACGATTAAAGTGTTTGGGATCATGTTTCTGGTCAGGTAGAGAAAAAAAGTTGACTCTGTGTTCACTTGCCAAGCTTTCGGCCTTTATAAGACCATCATCAGCTCAGCGTTCTGTATCTCATATTAACATTGCAGAATTACTAAAAAAAGACGACATTGACTACGGTCCCGAAGTACATGAGGTTGGTTATTGAACTAAGAGAAGTTTTTTCTTTTTTTTATAACGTTACTTTATCTATTGGACCTATATTTAGGGATACCACAATCCTTGAAAAACCAGAAAAATACTTGTCTTAGTTCAACTTACCCAACCTCATGTACTTGGATACCGTAGTCGTTGTCGTCCGGTTGTTTTAAATATTTCTGCAATATTAATATGAGAAATAAGATGATGCCCTGATGATGGTCTTATAAAGGCCGAAAGCTTGTCAAGTGACCACAGAGGTTACTTCTTTCTCTACCTGAGCAGAAACCAGATCCCAAACACATTATTATATACAGAAATAAACGGTTCTTGCTTTCGTTTCTGTTCACAGAAATTAAACTATTAGTAATACCCAAATAAAATTGCACTTATGATTCAGAGAGCTTTCGCATGTTTACACTACATCTCTTCAATTTGTGTCTCTTTTGTTTTTTTTTTATTTTAATTTAATTTTTTATTTTAACTTTGGAGGATGATAGGAGCTTATTTGGGACGGAGACTAGTTAGTAATTGTCCGAAAGGAAAAAGTTGAACCAAAGAGGGCTATCCAAAGGTCATAAAGCTAATTTTGCGCTAAATAAGTTAAATGAGTTTGTATTCACAAGTAAAAAAAAAACGCTGGTGTTTAGAAACAATTGAATTGAACAAATGAACAATGCACTCGAAAAGTACTAACAAATGACACTCTTCAATTCGTGCCGACAGAACTAACCTATATCCTAACGTCAAACAGCCTACAATCTACAACTTTATAGGATACGTGATGTATCTAATATGAATGAGGGTGTAAGGATCGGTCAGAAATTAACAAAATAAATGTATTGGTTTGATTTATTTAATGAGTATTTAAGAATAAAAATACATGTCAGCAAATAACAGCTGTTAAATTCATGGCTGCCACGTTGGGTACCTACGCCCTAACGGATAGCAATGTGACTACATTTTCTAGCTAACTTCTAACATTGGCCCTGGCCTGTTAGATCAAGCAATGTTAACTAGGCTATTCTTACAGGACATCTAACAGGACTTAACACAGGGTTAACATAACGATCGTAAATACCCCTAATGTTGCGCAACATTTTAAGTGTAGACTCACCTTCCCGTGGGCAGACGAAATGTCGTTGCGAGTTTCATGATAAGGGTAATTGAATTTCTAAATTTTGTGTTTTCTTTAAACACCGCAACCATTTGAAAAACATTTTGAAAATCATTAGGTGTCATGCTTAAAAATTTGACAAACCGTATTTTAATTCAAGCCATTTTAATAATATTATTCCATCTTATAGCCTTAATTTACCCAAAAGCTCGCGGCATGTATCATTGTTGTCACCACTAAACAATTTTCGGGCCCACCATCTTCTTTGATTTCTTTTATTTCTATGTGTAATTAATAATAACAATGGCAGAGAAACACCCGCGAGGACTAATCCCCTTGTAGGGAACTGCCTCTTACTGTAGACGTGACAAATTATTGTGGGCCAGCCGACAGACAACATTGAATCGGGGCTGATCCCAACAAAGATGCGGAATTTTAACCCTATTATCGATTAGGATTTGAAGATTAAATCTGTAAACATAAACATTATTTAGTAGAAAATATTTGAGTTATACTTGAAAACCAAAACAAAACAAAAAAACCAGTTCACTTTCAAGTATATTTTATTTCTTCTTACAATAAAACATTAAGGAGACTAAAATTTGATGTTCGTATCTCTAAAATTGTGTATATATGTAGTTGACCCCTTTTCGAAAAGATCGATTGAATTATTTAAGAGTCGTCTTTCTCTACAAATTTCATTCAAAGTCATTCGTGAGTTATGATTATTAATATAAAGTTCAGAATATCTCCTGGAGCACATTAAATGTCAGGACAGTGATATGAATTTACACAAGAAGTCCCTTTATACAGGTTTTCCAAATTAAATTCAACATTTTGCAAATAAAATTTATCCTTTTGCGAAGTGAATTCACTCTTTTGCAAATAAAAATTACCATTACTAATAGATTTCTTACCAACATTTGTTTTGAACATTTAATTTAAATTGAAAAACAGTGGATTTGATTTCCAAAAAAAGATAATTTGATTTGAAAAAAGTGGATTTAAAATTGAGCAATAGTGAATTTAATTTCCGAAAGAGTGAATTAAATTACAAAAGGGTTCGTTTGATTTGCAAAAGGATTGACAAAAGCTCGAATTTAATTTTCAAAACGGTGGATTAGATTTTTTAGCAATTGTGTGCATTTGATTAGCAAATTGTGAATTTGGCATGCAAATGTGGAAATTTAAATTGCACAAAAAGTTAATTTGCTTTGAAAAAGAGTCGATTTAAATTTAATAATAGTGAATTACATTTGCAAAAAGGAGAATTTGATTGTCAAAAGCTTGTTGTTAATTTGATGCAAATGGGTACATTTCATTCGCAAAATGATGAGTTTTGATTGGCAAAAGGGTAAATTAAAATAGAAAATGAGTAAATTTAAATTACAAAGGGTTGATTTGAGTTGCAAAAGGGTGAATTTAAATTTGATTAACAAAAGCGTGAATTAAATTTGCAAAAAAGACGAATTTGATGTGCAAACGGGTGCATTTGATTCGCAAAATGGTGAAATTTGATTACCTAAAGGGTAAATTCAGATTGAAAAAGAGTGAATTTAAATTTCAACATAGCGAATTTTACTCGCAAAAGAGTCAATTTAATTTGAGAAATCTTTAATATTGTAATGTGCCAGTAGTTACATGCATACGTACTTTACGTGTAACGCATTAGAAGTATAGAATTTAATTTGCAAAAGGGTGGATTTGAGCCGGAAAAGTTGAATTTGATTGCACAAGCGTGAGTTTAATTTGCGAACCAGAGAATATAATTTGCAAGATGGAATTTGATTCGTAAAAGAATAGATTTGCGAAAGAGTACATTACTTGTGCAAAAGGGTGAATTTAAATCGCAAAAAAAAAATAATTTAATTTGAAAAACTGTACTAGTAAGAATAAAACCCTGTAGTACTTCCTAACTATTTATTTAAAAAAATTAACGAATACAAGTTATCAACTATGTTATAAAGTCTTTCAACATTTCTGTAAAGTTAGCTAAAATGTTTTAAAAAACGCTCGCTTTTCGCACGTAGGTATTTGAAATGATTCCAGTTACATCTCTTCATGGCCTCCTGGAAGGGTTACAAAATGTTTATCTTTGTCACTAAAATATCCAAGATAGTTGAAATTATCTTCTTATGTATGCCAAAGAAGGATGCAGGGACTTTAAAATTTAGAAACCGCACTGCCAACGTCCCTATTAACTCGGGTAAAAATTTTTATTTATTTTTTTACTGTCTGTTTTAGCTTCGTACTTGTAGAAACAAGTAGATTCATACCCTTGTGCTCTGAATCTCGTTAGCCTTAAAGATTTATTCAATATTAAATTGCGTTGTTGTATAAAGCTTAAAATTATAAATGTTGACAATGTGACAGCATATAACGAAAGATTATGGTTTTCGGCCATGGTGTGCCACTAAATTTCCGGCATATTTGACCTTTTTAAATCTAAAATGTAAATCTCATTTAACAGCTATATTCAACCGGATCGCTATTGAAACTACTTCTGCCCTTCTCTCGCTTTTATATATATTACAATAACTATTCCGGTTGCTGGGTGAAAAACTATCATGTTTTAATCAAATCACTTTGAAACGTACAATTTTTTAATAGAAATATTCAAATAATTTTGCCTCTTTTGCTAGTTGTGTTTAAAAAAACAGAATTAAGTGTTCTTACCTGGAAGAAAAATGTGGGTTCATCCAATCACTCACAAAGCATATTAGTAGGGCTTTGTACATTTAATGATGCTCGATAGCGAATGGATAAAGTCTCCAATATACTCTACTTTCATATACAAATTGTTATAATAGATTATTTCAAAGTATAAAAGATAAGATAGAATAAGTATGATGTGGCTGAAATAGACAGAAAAAAACCAACGACAAAAAAATTATTAGATTATAATCGAAATTGTACTACGGTACAAAAAGAATTTGATTAATGAAAGGAAAGGTTTGCATTTAGGCGCGTTTCCAATTTTCCAATAGATTAGATTGATATATCGAACCGTATTTGCTGTTTGAAATTGTTAACCTTCATTTCCACCTCTTTTTCCACATATTGTAAAGAAAATAATACAATGAAAGCTAAGTAGTGCATAAACCATCGTTAATAACATTCTTAATCAAATATTTATATATTTTTAAATTAGTAACAACCGATGTTTTTCCACTTTTATAACACGTGATTATGATAAAATAACGTTACTTTGTAAAAAAAGATCGAATTAATAAAATAATTATTTGTGTTTATATTATATTTTATATATGTTTTACTTTAAATTGTAATTAATTTCCATGTTGTATATTAGACAAAAGCCAGTTTTACATTTTCAAAAAACTTCTCAGATTAAAAGAAGAATTCTTCATTTTCATATTATTAGGTAAAAATATTAAATTAGTCAATAAAGATACAACGTATGGTTTTCCCGTCGTGTACCAACATTATTCCCATTATAAAGAGTTATTTGAGTTGTGGACAATCAAAAATACCTTTAAAAGCATAACCAAAGAAAATCAGTACACAAATCTTGCAGTTTCTGTCCCGGCAGATATAGCAGAAATGTATATAGATGTTGATAAAAATTTTGTGTTTATAGAATATTGTTTAGAAAATTTAGACTTACCATTTAGGAATGGAAACTACAAGAATAGAATTGAACAAATAAAACACAATATTGTACATTATAACAATTATTGTATAAATAAGTTAACCTTTTTTAAGAATACAATGCGTTTATTCTTATCTAAACCGAATAGCATATTATATGATTCATTTGTTAATATAAAATAATAATTCAGCTCATAAAACCCACAATTCCCCCCATTAATGAAATTGAAAGTAAAATCATTTATTTTATATTTAATTTTATGTAATTTTTAAATTTAATTGTTGTTAATTTTTATATAGTCTTCTAAAAAGCCCAATTATTTCATTGTAAAGACAATAATTTTCAAATATGTAGTACCGTTACCTTTCCTACTTATGTTGGATGCTCCTGTGTTTTTATTCCTTTAAATAAATAATTATTTGAAAATTAAAAAGGGTTAATTTGATATTTAAAAGGATGTAGGTGAAGTTAAAAGTGGTTACATTGATGTAAACAGCTATAATTCAAATTTAGTCAGGGCAGATTGCATTTTTGTATTTTTGAAAAGTAGGTATGTTAAAATATATTTTTTTAGCAACAAAGAAAGTTGATATATAAAAACGATCACGCACATATTCCTAATATTTCATTATTATTCTTGGAAATGTCAAGAAAGAATAAACCGAATAAATAAACAAAATCCGTATCTTATCGTTTTTGGTCTTCAACGGCTATGCGCAAGAACAAAGATGAATCATCGGTTAGCGTCCTCCTCTTTTATATCCGCGGTTTAAGAATTTTTTTACCCTGCATATAAACGGTTATCAAAAGCACCTATTACGTAAGAAAAGGCCAGTGGGAGATAAAATGGTAAAAGTATCGTAAGCCGTCGTGTGTGCCCATCTGGCTCGGCCCGAAGCAATCAACTAGATGTACACCTCGACCAATTCCATCATACCGCTTTCCCTCAGATATTCCTACTTTGCCTCGTATGTTTTTAAAGGACAGATTTTGAAAAACCCATACTATGTTCAACCGTTACACGGGCTCTCCTGAAAACGATATCATCTCACATATCAACTTGTTGTAAAAGCTCTTAAAATAAATATAATTGAAAAGAGGCAAACTAGTAAAACTATACATAATATCAACTTTTAATCTCTAAATTTATATTTTAATAACTCACCAGGTGAAAATTTGGGTAAATAATTAAAAAATCAAGTAAATTCGCTTTACTAGGATAATTGCATTGAATTTTATGAAATACCAAATCATGTTGACAACACAACAAATATAAGTTACTACAACAAATGCATTTGTACCAGGGTTTATTTTGTTAATTAGGATCTTAGCAGTGTAAAAACTTTACGAGGGGGAGGGCTTTGATTTTTATATCACTATTAAATAATTGACATCGTAGAAATACGATAATCCAATTATTTTTTCATAAGACGCTCTGTTGATTCTATTTTGTCTAATAACACGAAAATATATATTTCACTGTTATGTATATAAAGTATATAATATGTTATGTTATGTATATAATAAAAAAAGCATTCCCAAGTTTACACAAAACGTGGAACGTGTAAAAGATTTTGAATTTACAATTTAGTCTGGAGAAGAAAGTAGTGAACCTCCTACAGCCTAATAATAGGAAATCGCTCGGCGTGTAATTATATGGGAGTTTCCATTGTAAGCAAAATTTATGGCCGAGAGTTTAAAAAGACGTGCCCCTACTCCGAAGAAATTCACAATAAAACACTTACCTCATTGCTAATTCGCTTATTTAATTAAACATAATTTTTACTCATTGTTCGTGTATGTTGACTATGATTTAGTTCAGCACTGGATTAGGTTTTTTCCTTTGAAGTCTCTATTAAGATAAAATGTATTTATCGCTTCATTATAGCGGTCTTTCACGTAAGTGGGCAACTCTAACAAGAGTTTTAATTAATTTATGCCCATTTTTTCAATTAACGATAGTGTGTAAAATTTTAACAACGCGATAACAACTAGTTATTTAAATAGTTGTCGATTAAGATCGACAAAAATAATCACAGAAAAGAAAAGGGAGATTAATTAATCTTACGACTAGTAATTTGAAATATGAACATGTTCCCGCTTCTTTCTAAGATTGACTCGTTTCTTTCAATTAATATTAGATGGTTTTTAAATCACGTCTCATATTCTAAACTGGAACGTACTTTTAAATAAGCGGAATAGGTGCTAAAATTTATTCGATTTTCCTAGCAGCTAACATCAGTTAGTTCGCGAAATATACCTTGGTTTTTTTTAGTTTTATTTATTTGAAAAATGAATGATTGCTAATGAAACACAGCTTCAATTAGATTTCCACTTTTAAGCCAAATAAGTAAACATACGTTCTTGGCTTTTTTCTAGAAACAAACCAAAAAGGTACTCGACTGAAAGGTTTTTTAAATTAATTCAAAATTTAAACCTTAAAGTTTGGTGAAGATACCATGTCAAACTACCTTTCTCATTCCAGAGTTGATTTCAAAGTCCAGGATATAGAGAAAATTTAAATTTTAAATATCTCAATCAAGACTAAAACGGTTTCCTAGGTTCATATTGAGTGTAATTCTAATGTTTTATTCAGTTCTCCCCAAAAAAATGTATCACCCCTTTTTTACTCACAAATAGTTTAGATAGCGGTATGGTCTCGATGAAAAAGCAACTTCGATTATTCCACCAAGCTATACCTTTTTAAGGTCATCGTCACGGCAAAATAATCTTAAATATGATTACAAATTGACTGATTAACCCTTCTTGATTGTATCAGTTTGTAGACTTGGCCTACCTACCTCTTTGTAATAAGGTACCTCTTGGTATAACACCTCAGATTTTCAGGCTGAAATCTGAGCCATTAACGTGTGTTGTTGAATAGAATTTTTTCTGACAATCAGGCTAGTCTTAGGTCACTAAAAAAAGATTTGCCAACGACTGGTGGAGGTAACTGTAGATCATATCAATAGGATCTCTTCCAGGTTTGAGAACAATGTAACCCTTACTTTGATACCAGCACGTTTTTACCCTCAGGGGGCCGGTGTTTTGAAAAAAAGTCCATTTGTAAGCAGGGCCGCTGGATTCGAATCCGGGACCTTTATACGGTTTAAGACGGAACCTTGCGGCCACTGACGCCCCTAAAGAATGCCCTAATACTGCGTGTCTCGGGCCACAACCGGTATTACCACACTCTATGAGCACAGCGAAAGGTTTCAGAGTGAAATTTAATCTTTCCTTGTCCAATTTAATGGCCTCTTCGTTACCTCTCTGCCCTATATGCACCGATAACCAAATAAAGATAATTCTGTTGTTGTTCTTAATGTCTACAGGGCGTTGATGCAAACTAAACCTGCTCGGGACCTTTCTAACGTTCAGGTAGTTGCCTGTAGTGCCGTCTGGCAATAAGATTTTTATTGACAGAGAGATTTTTCTAAGAGATGACAAGATCACCATGGCTCAGTGTCCAATGGACACAGACTCCTGGAAGGCACATTGCAAAACAGTATGAATCATAGTCCTCAGTTTATAACCTATATCCTGACCCATACTACCAAACATGTTCGGAATTAGCTGGGATCATGTTTTCCCAGTGTTCTCTTTGATTTAAAAATTCTTATGAAAACTGAATTTTGAAATCATGGAGTCTATAGGCATCTCCATAACCTTTCTCCCTGAAGTTCGTCCTGAAGCATTATCTTTTTTTTTTTTTTTTTGCTGGAAGGGTATTGAAGCTTGTGAATTGTGGCCCCAGCCTCTTCCTGGATGAACTTATGTTGCAGTGATAAATTAGCAAACAGCAACATTATCATTTCAGTCTCCTACGCTGAGAGTTTTGACCTAAACACGCTCACTCCCTTACTCATTCTTAAATAAATTCTTTCTTATTTACATACCATTCACTCAAGTAGGGTTATGGAGTACTCGATATAACTCCATCACTCTTTATACATATATATATATATACACATACACTAACTAGTAGAATTGAGGATCATTATTCCGCCGTCGAAGCTGTTGTACTACACACACATTAACAATTATAATACATTTACACGAAACAGTTAATGCAGAATGAATCTAAAAATCGGAACCGGGAACCCTAAGATTCGGTGGCGTAGTCGAGCAAAATTATATATTGAGCTGAGGATACCCTTCATTTAAGTGGGAGAGCCGATCTTTTAAATCCAACTATGATTGACTATGATGTGTCTACGTTTGCAAACCTACAGATGAGTTCTACTATGTTTTTTTTTCATTGTTTTAATATAACACGGTTACTTGTACATGTGTTTAAAAAGAATTATTGAACCAGTTAATTCATTGTCAAATTGGTTGTAATTTACTTCCTCTGGTAGTACAGTCATGGAAAGTTTTTTTTAAATTGCGAATGTAAGGCCTGTTGTGTAAAATAAATGTCTATAAAGTTGTTGCTATTTAAAAAGCAATAGGTTTTCAGAAGAGTTCAACTATTCTTTTCAAATCCCTTATAGGAGTTGGCAATTTAATGCAACAGAAGTTTAAAACCTGCATTTTCAAAACTCCCTTTCCTAATTGGAAGATTAAAACGCCATTATAAGTACCTATTGGAGCGGATTGTTCTAGGGAAGGTTGGTTAAGCATAACAACCAAACTCGACGGGGAACACAATTTGGAAGAGTTTTCCTTCGAAATAGTAAGACAGATAAGAGGAGGAAGTTTTGGTAAGGGAACGCTTAAAGGCGAGGGGACACAAAAGGCTTGGCTTCTCAGGATTAAGGTAAGATACTTTCTGTTATGAGGGAATCTTTATATAAACTAGCCTTTGGGATTACGAAAAGCGGGGTATGTCTTCCTTTCTTTACAGTGAACCAAGCTGTGTTCTACTTACTCCAGTTTAATGTTTTTAAAGTATTGTTTAATTTTTTCCCGTGTTTTTGCATATGTCGATTAAATACATAAACTGGTATGCCTACAACTTGTAAGGTTAAATTAATATTTTAAATAAAATTAACAAGACCTGCCAAGAAAGAAGAGTAATGTGTAAGAATTTTGCCCACTATTCTACACGTTCTTCCGTTCAATGAGTAAGGAAGGAGACGAAACTAAGTTGTCCTGGAAACACGTCCGGGTTGTAACTTATTTGTAACCAGTTGTTCTCACTGTCTTACTATTTACGAGTATTTACGAAAAAACAAAACCGATAAAACGTAGAGGAAACATTTTTGGGGAAACGACTGTCGTCATAATTTAACAGCCCCTCCTTACTCACTAATATCTTTCTACGAGTAATAATTTTTTATCCGAAACGAAAAAAACGAGATATAAAGGAAACGGTAAAGTTTTCCAAACAGGCCATTAAGATTACAACAAAAGAACATTTTTTTAGCAGGGGTTTAAGTGTATGCCAATACTTAAGGTGAGAATTAAAATGCTACAAATTAACTAATAATACCATACAATGACCCTCGCTTTTGTTCGAAAGCTGAGGCCTTGAGAAAGAATATGGCAAAGAAGAGGTGGCACCGTCAATGGATATAGGTGGCCCGAGAGGATCTAAATCACAGAGGAAGTTTCATCGTTAAAATCGGCCATACGCGGTTGACGGAAATTCACTTAATTCCCCCCATATTGGTATGGTAGAACGGGGTACTGCCAGTTACAGGAAATTCAAGTGACAGTCAAACCACTTGCTTTACATTTTACAAATTTTATAAATAATTATAATCGTTAGGCTTGGTGGTTGTTAACAAACCACTGCACACATGTTCACAATATAATGCTATGAATGTATTCACAACGATTAGACTAAGTTCGAAACAGAAAGGCTTTCATTTCACGATTGCACTAGTCACAACAGTTCAGTTGGAGATTCTTGTGCTGTGTGAGAACATAACAAAAGACGAGGTTGTCCTCAGGTCAAAAAGCGGCCCAGACCAGAGTGGTGGGAAAGAAAATCGAAAGTAGCTTTCCCCGATTATTCTCAACATGTGAAAAAGTCAGTGTCATGACAGGGATTCGAACCCACGACCTTCGACTAAATACGCCGCTGCTCTACCACTTGAGCTACCCTGATCCACTGACCTATCGTGACCTCGATCCACTCGGACACCAACTTCCCATCTCAACCCGACCTTTCGAATTTTCGCTCTTTTTTACCATTTTTTTAATCTCAACCAATACCTTACATAAATATTAATTAATTGAAAGAATTTATTTGGTCAATTGGACCACGAAATCTAATGGATTTAGTATTGACAATTTTTTATCCCAACTATGGAAAATAGAGCAATGTCTAAAAGTTAAGTGACCGGCACCCTGTAATCAACTAAGAGTCCGGTTTACAGAGAAAGGTTGCTCATTGCATCCAACTCAATTTAAGTTTGTCGTATCTTGGCTCCATACGGAAAGCGAGTAGGAAAAGCTACTCGTAAAAATTGTTTTTTTGACCGCTCCTCACGACTCCAGCAAATTTATAAACAACCGTCACTGAAAACCACACACTTATTATTGTCTGTGGAAAAGGTACAGTGATAGATATATTTGTGTTTACTGTTTCGTGAGAATGTATTTATAAATGTGAATGTGTAGAGGATTGATGGCGGAATATCAAGTACCCGATCGACCTTCAATTAGACTAATGTATGTGTAGTCGTAAAAGATGATGGAGAAATGTTCAGTGAATTGGGAGAGCATTGAGTGAATGGTGTGTAAATGTATTTGTGTGAGGGCGTCTATATCAAAAGCTACAACGTAAAGGGCCCAAATTACCTTGTTGTCATTGCTACAGATACTGAAAAATCTTTTGGTGATGGTAGGTTGAAAAATCGCATATTATCGGCAGGTCCTGGGCAGACTTGGTCATGTCCGTCCTGCTTACCAAATTAAGCTAGAAATATGCAGGTTCCTTACGTAATTTTCAAAAGGAAGAAGAAGGAAAATAAACTTTATTCTGGGGCGTAAAGCTCCGTTGAATAACAATATTGCAAAATAGAGTTTTATACAGACTCGTGCCCAACACAAATACACAAAGGCAATTGATTACAATTACAAAATATATGCACGTAACACATAATGTAGAAATGTACAGTAATACAATTAAAAGAGACATCTAAGTTTAATAATACATATGGTACAATGATTATTTATCAATCGGTCATTTTTAAATTGGTACTATGTTGCAATGGCAGGAGGTGATCAGATAGGCAGGACTTAAACATGGAAACGGAATGGCGGTTAGATTAAGGATGAGAATTCCAGAGATCGGATGAACGAATGAGGTAGGAACAATTGAAAACGTACGTTCTGTGTGTAGTGGAATGGAGAGAAGAAGGGCAAGAACGAGTATGACGGTTAGAGTACGGACGACCTAAGGTTAGGAGACCGTAGTATAAATTGATTGAGAGTGGAAAAGCACCGACGTGATATATGCGAAGAATCCTTCATTTTAATATAGGATTTTACATATTTTCAATTTTGATTGTAATAGATTTTCATATGGTCTTCTAAGTGCCCATTAAAAAAAATTCTAATATGTATACAAGAATTTTACATTGCATGCTTATCATATCATTTATGTTTTTAACTATGAAGAACGGGTTCATTGTAAATTAAAAAGGGTTAATTTAAAAAATAAATAAAAAATAATTTGAAATTATTCAATCACACAATCGATCTTTTACGTGACTTGGTCGACAAAAAGAAACTGTCCCCCAAGGGTTATTAGGTCCCTCTCGTTTGAACTCTTTACATATTTATCGCTTGGGTGCTAAGCCTTAAGGAATAGTGACTTTAAGTCACCGCGGAACGAAACCGAAACAAACAAAAATTGAAATGAACTTTTGTTTGATGCTCTTGTATACATGCATAAAAACAGTGAAAATTCAGCAATTTTTCATATTTTGCACTTCTATTTTAAGCTCATTTTTACTTTTTTTTATTATTTCAGTTGATACTATAATAAAATAATGTTTCATTATGGAAAAAAAGTATAATCTGACACAAGTATGGTTGACGAAATCTGCAACAACACCAACGAAACATGTGTTCAAGAAAGTATAATTAAATTATTCATGTATTACAAAGATTTTTAGAATATGTTTCGAGCGAGATACGGATCTCAGATGTTCTTGGTCGAGTCTTTTAGGACCAGACTCATTAAATAGATTCATAGCTCCCAGTCGAGCTTGAACGGCCTTCCGCCAGAGATGTAGGAACCAAGTAGTAGATTCAACTGTCAATGAAGCTTTTTGCATAAACTGTTTCGAACCACCTGTGGTACGAACAACTTCTGTTAAAACACTAATTAAAACAAATTGGCCAGTTGTAAATTTAATTCGCAGATTAGATTCAGAGCAATCGTAAAACAAAACCAACAAGTGACTTTATTAGGCGCAATCCGGCCCGAACAATACAAGGATCAAGACAAGTTCTATTACCTTATGTACAACTGATGCTTTTTTTTTTTTTTTTTTTTTTCTCTCTCTGAATCGGAAGTATGATTTTTTAATACGCTAAATTTGTAAACGCCTACTTCTCGTTAACTATGAGGAGCTAGTTTCTCTGGAGATATTTCACCTTAAGCCCAAATTTGCTAAAATATCTTTATAGCTTTGGTATTAAGTTTTATACTTGTCGAGGCCTTATTGGCTACATAGAACAAAACCCTCTCTGATCCTTCTCAAAGCCTTCTTCCTTTTGATCTCACCGTTTCCCTAGAACTCAAATCTGTTCCCCGACTTACGTCGGCTTAGGATGGTCCGAGTTAAATATTAAAATATATATATATATATTAAACACCATCAGTGAAGAAAACATTATTGCATAAAACAAAAGGTAGATCTGTGTTTTGTAATATTAAGTTGGGGTTTACATGCATACTTAAGACGAAAAACGGTGTCCATCCTTATTAAAATGACTTTACTTATTATTATATATATAATAATAATATACTTATTATTATATATTATTATATTTTCGATTGTTCTTATATTTTATGTTATTTGTAAATAGTTGATGATTTTTTATCAATCGATCCAATGGTTTATTCCAATATCAACGATAATAAAATTAATAGCGTTCTTTTTTGAAGGGCCCATTGGCATTCCTTGTCCCAACGGAGGCTAAGTATTTAAAATTCCATTAAAGCGATTAATTGTAATTTCACCGATTTGATTACAGGGTAGCAAGGGTCAAGGGAGTGATAAAAAGTTGGCCACCTGTTTTGACAGGAAAATGTAAACGATGTGACGTGGGCAGGAAGAATGTGCCATGGGGGAAGGAGGTAACCTCGTTTAAGATTTTATCTGAATTCGTTACAAGTTTGGTTGGTATGCATTATACCCAAGGGAATGTAAAGAGCCAACACCGGTGCGTACTGTTGCAAAAATAATTTTTTCGTCAATAATAAAAGGGATTTCGTCGGAATTTATTAACAACAAAACACATTCCGATAAGCACTAGGGGTCGGTGTAATAATTGCAAGTTTAAGACCGTTTCTAACTAATAAAAACATTTTGAGAGAGAGAGAGAGAGAGAGAGAGAGAGAGAGAGAGAGAGAGAGAGGAATGTACTGGCCTCATCCGATCTTGAAAACCATTGTGGAACTCCACGGTCCACTAGGTTAGGAACTATCATTACTGATAATTTCTAGCTTCGTTATTATCGCTCTTTGCCTTAATCAGACGTTACGTCATCTTTAATGTTATTATTCGTTTGCCCATTTACATAGGGCGAACAAATGTGCCGAGAGTTATTCGCAACGCAGTTGATTTGTGGATCGAAATTTCCATTGCAAAGCCGTATTATGCATATTGAGGAAGAAAAGACGGTGTGACATTTCGATTCTTCAGACATGCATGTTCAAAAGCTTTTTGTCGTTGACATCATCGACATTTGTTGATCGATGGTAAAATGTTTTTGGCACGAAAAACTATATTTACAAAAAAAACATTCAAATCTGTGAGAATGGACAAGAGAAATAAATTAAATTAAAGCCATGAAGCGCGGTTTTCGATGCTGGCTTTCAATTTTGGCAAAATTACAAGTGTGCACAGAAAGCAAACACCTTGAGTGAGTACAAATAGTTTGATTGAGTCGAAAATTTCTACCAGTATATTGATTCATTTTTCACATCCTACTGTATTTGTATAATTTAAACAATGCTTATAAATCACAGGCCCTGAAGAAGATCTCAATAAAGATGGAAACGTTGGCACGACAAGAAAATGTTTTTATAAATCTACGTCACACCAGACCGCATCTCACGATCTCCAACTAAACATTAATTAACGGTCACTAAACATCACATATTTATATAATTTATTTATTCAAATGTTATTCATATAATTTATATAATTATATTTTTGTACAATTTTTTAAATTTAAATTTTCATTTGGTTTTATAAGAGCTTAATTCTCTTATAATTAAACAAAAATCGCAAATATGCGAGAATTTTACTTTACACGCTTATATATAGCAAACTTTTAAGTTCATCTCCTAAGATTTTCAATGTTTCGAAAAAAAGCTTATTTGAAATTGTAGAATATTTTATTTTTACATTTATATTGTTGATTTATATAATTATAACAGGGATTTTACTTCACATGCATATATTTCCTCCTTATTATACCATCTCTTTTAAACTTTTCGAACATTTACATTCAAATATTTACATAATTATAATTTTTAAATTAAATTGTAATTAATTTCATATGGACTTATAAGAGCATAATTGTTTTATAATTAAACAAAAATAGCAAGTATACGGGAATTTTAGTTTGCATGCTTATATTTCATCCTTATCATACGACCTCCTAAGTTTTTTAACGTTGCAAAGATAAGTATATTTGGAATTGAAGAAGAAAAAAGAAATAACTTTATTTACATATTTTGATTATGCATTAATAAACATGTTTACACATGACATTAATTTAAATAATATAAATGAAAAATAAACTTCTATATATTTTATGACACTGGAAGATATCCCGTTTGTCGGGTTAAATAAATAAAATTAAATAAATAAAATAAAAAGTAAAAGTAATTTTTGATGATATGTGGTAAAAAGATGAAGGACACAACATAGTTAATGAAAAAAAAAGGCTACTGTGTCTTAAAGCATTAATACAATTACTAAGAAAATAGTATGAAATAATAGAAGCTATTTTATTTTTTAAAAAAGGTTAATTTGAATAAAAAAGAATTAGTTTTAAATTTAAAAAAGTTTAATTAAAAATTTAAAAAAGTCAATGTGAAATTGAAAAGGGTTATTTCACGGAAAAATTACATGCAATGTAAAAACTCAATTAATTCGAATTTTTAAAACAACCTCAATTTAAACGAAAATTCCTTGTTTAAATATAAAACAATTAAAAACCACCAATTTTACAAAATTAACAACAGTAATTGTTCAAATCTGCACAGCTTACCTGAATTACGATCATGACGACCTCAGCAATGCTTATTGCACAATAGGCCTGAAAGCTACATTGATTATCCTGGTTTTTTAGACGACTCCCGCAAAATTAAACCTGTTATCAAATCGTATCTAGGTGATTTTTTTTCGGAGAGGGATTACATACATTAACCAATGCATTTTCTCCTCAATATCAGGTATAATTTATAAATATATCAGATTTCCTTCGGAATCTTTGTACAGTCTACACATCCAAAGTTCGTGGACGCAGTTTCATTTATTATATCAAAAAGTAAATGCGATACAATTTAGTTTTGTTTCTTATTGAAAGTTTTCTCTTCAAATCCACAAAAATTCAGTTGAGTAGTATTTAATACTTCTAAAATTGTCTAATAGCGTCTTTTCTTCTCGTATACATTCCGTTTGATCCAGTAAGAATAAGGCAAGTGAAACCTAGGTTTGAAAACTGTTTTTAAACGTTTCCGTAGCTAGTTTAAAGGTCAAGGGGAAAGATGTGTTCCGGAAGAAAGGTTTGAAGTGAGAAGAGGAAGGAATTGGGGTAAGAGACAGGAGACTAGATTGAGTAAGACGGATGCTGATTTCTTCAAGGGGGAGACCCATCAGTTGGTTAATGCGTGTTACACAGAAATACCTTGTCAACAATAAGAGCCCCTACTCTATCAAGAGCCGCAGATTAAGATAGATTACTCCTCCAACATGAATTAGGCAGTTGGTAACTTCTTCTGATACCGTTGACAGGGGATCACCCATTCAATAAACACGTTTTCCTCAATTGCGGAAAAGGTTGTCGGTTAGTTAAGATTAACGGTTCTTCTCTGAAGTTATAAGTATTTGGATAAATATAGAATGTATATGATGACATTCAACCAGAGATGTGTCGCTGGTAAAAATGTGTCTCCATTGAGCTGATTTCTTGTGTTTTCACGAATAAGACTTCACCTTTTGATTGAAGGGTGAACTTAATCTACTCGACTAATAGAGAAAAATTTCTATTCATTATCCTATCAGATTATGTTTTATTATTTTTTAAATGATAATAGTGCATCTTATTATTACTTTCGTCTCAGTATCTTGAAAATTAACTTAGTGTCTTGAAAAAAAAGAAATTTATAATTGAATATTTTTTATAATAAAAATCCTCATGCAACGTTTAAAATAAAATGAGTTGTTTTAATAATATTACTAAAGTTTTACAAATCTGATTCGCCGGTTCAATCGTGCTTTAAATCCGTATTCCTCATTAGAGCGGGTATTGTAGGTTTTTCGATAATCCTGGCCTAGCGGCCTGCGGTGCCATCGACTATTGCCAGTAAATGAGCTTTACTGATCATCTTGACGTCAGCCTATCGTTTCGGCTCAAGTCGATTGGAACGCATGATCATTATGCAATGAACCTTTGTGCGCGTATCCGCGATGCACAGGGAATTAACAAGCTATCAGTAATAATTAAATGAACGATACATTTGAGTTTAAAGAGTCAAAGCTTCGGAAAAACAGATGCCCTGGACATCTCAGCATTCTTTTATAGTAAATTGGGGCAATTAGTTCAAATCACCTTTTGTCTCTCACGTAAGTAATTGGTCGTATAGAAGTTAAGGAGAAATCCTCAATAATTTCCATGGTATAACAGACCGCTATGAGGTTGTTATTAATACTAAGGTGTGCATCTTGTGAAAATGTCAGCCAAGACCATCACTGTCTCCGCCTAATTGCATTGTAGGGAGTACAAACCATGCCATCGTACCCATCCTTGGTTCGCAGTCAACTCTTCGACCCCGACGCTCGCTACAGCATATTGCACGTCCCTGGCAGGTCGTCTTAAAGGAGCGTAAGATGTTAGTCCAACTTACCACAAGCGTGCTTTGTTCTTCTTTTTTTTTGTTGGGCCCAACCCTGAATTCGAAAATCGAAAACAAGGTCCCAGAGGTTTTTAACGATCGGACCTGACTACAATAATTTCTTTTATTGATCAGGCACCTTTTATTTTTTATTCAAACCAAAATAAATATGACACCGAATGTTTGTTGAATTTGAAATTTTAATTATAATTTATTTCACACAACTTTACAATATGTTTTATTAATTATTATTTTTAATTTAAAGAATCCTTTTAACATATAATAAGCTTATCTCACATCTACGAATTTTAATTTTAAAATGAAATTTAAATCTTGTTTTATAATTTTATAAAGAAACGTAAGAAATTATTATTATTATTATTAAATTTTTGACCACCAAATAAAAATAGAAATAAACTTTGAACACAATTTTTTAACATAAATATTATCTCTTCTGTTTTTCTTTATAAAAATATATTTCCTTTTGAAACTAAATTACAATTATTATTTTTGTTTTGACGTCAAAGTAATAAAATTTAACTCACATGAATAGTGTGCACACCCAATTTTTCTTTTTTTTTACCAAAATAACTGTTTATCCACGGAAGCCAGAAAAGGAATTGAATTAGCACAAAAAATATAGCCCTTTCTTGACCCCTACTCCTTGCACTATTAGAGTGTGTGGAGGGGCATGGCGGTTCATTTAAATCTGAATGTTACATATATATGAAATATATAAAGACCACTCTATCAACCAAAAATATTATAAATGGCATATTAATTAATTTATAACTATTGAAAATGGATCATTCTAACTATTGTACTAATACTGAATTTGGATATAGGCCAGTGCTGTTATGATTTTTTATGTGGAACATCTCCCAGAAAAGAAAGAAAAAAAAACCCTGTCGAATCTACCCAAAAAGTTTATAATATATTTTTATCACTATGAAAATTTGGACAAGTGTCCTAATTTTTTAACTGACATGTTTTTGGCCTACTTTATTGCAATAGTCTTTTAATATTTGTAAGTATTTATACATCTCTTTATATATCTATCTCTTTTAATGCGATCTTATTTAATGTGTATATATTATTTTATTATCAACACACATAAGTCGACTTATGTATAATAACCTCAAATACATGAACAAAAAAAAAGACCGAAGGCCATATTGAATAAATTATTTGTAATTTAATTTTTTAAACACAATTTTTTTGCGTTTTCTACGTCTAATATCTTTGATCTAATATAATTTAAAAAATTGATTAAAATAATTTAAAAATTGTAAGTCTGTACTGCCATTGTTAAATAATAATTTTGTTCTGCGATTGTTCATTCCTCCAAATCTACGTTGAAGTTTTATTTTGTGAATCTGACTTTTATTGAATGTGGAAACCAAATTAAACTGTCTAAGATAAATAGCTTGTCAAATAATTGTGTCTTACAGTCAACATTGGACCTGAGAAAAGACGCTTGACATTAAATAAGCTATTATTAGTTTATCCTTTTAGTTTTAGCATGTTTTTGGTTTATTCATCCTCTAAAATATTTTTGTGGGTGTTTGTTATGATTAACGTGTAAGGGTAGTACGTAGGACTATTATAAAAGTATAGCAGAAATACTCTTTAACGATCTCGAGGCACGCTAGGCCGTTAGTTATTACTGATATTACAAGTGTTACCTGCCCTTAATAATGACAGGGCACCTTTTGATCATATAAAGTTACCGTCCCTCACTAAAATCTAAATCGTACGTAATTAGGATGAATCCGTCCCTAATCCTTCTCCCTCCCCCTCGGCTTCTTTCCAACTACCATTATGAAGAGGAAAGGAGACCATTTAAAAGAAGGCTTTCTCATTTCAGTCTTTAAGGCATACCTATTTGGTCAATTATTGATTTACTTCACTCAACCGTCTGTCTCTCACTCTCTCTCTGAGCCGAATATTTTAACAACCGTACAACGGAAATTGTTTCAGGAGAGGAAAGTTACCAAAGAAGAGTTTCATGTGCCTTATAACTTTCATATTCCTAACTGATTATATCAGTCAATCGTTATCCACAGCAACGGATAGGAAATCTATCGTCTGATTTTATTACATCTTGTAAGCAGAAAATCAGGACAAAAATTTACCGACTTAAACATACTCAATGTAAAAAATATAAGGGATGTGAGAGAATGGGGGATTTTGTATGAGCCAAAATGAAATTGAGACAGGAAAAGATCGAAAAAACTGTAAAAATAAAACAGTTTTTATTTTCATAATGGACAATTAGTTCATAGCAGTTCGGTTTCAGGTCAACAAGTCGTTGCGTCTACGACACTGTGGGATTACTGGGTTGTGGAGTGATGAACGAAAGCAAAACTGGTGAGATGGAATAATTGTTTTGTTTTTCGATTTTTTCTGAAGGAGCTTCTCGATGGTTTTTCCTACTGTAGGTAGAGGGCTAATAAGGCGAAAGGATCGAAATAAATGGTTAGGTTTTTTGGGCTTTGTGATCATTTTTACTATGAAAAATTTCCATTGTAAAAGAAAGTGACTAGTTCTTAGGACAGCATAATATGTACAGGTATGTTAGGAAGTCCTTTTTAGGGGAAGGATGAAGGATTTTGGAGGTGATAAGGTTGTATCCTTGACTTGTCTTTTGAGATTTTTGATGATGTACTGGATTTCTGAAGGATCAAAAACTTTTGGCGGAAGAGAAAGAGTTGGTGGTTGGACTAGTTCCTTCTCTATGGTATTGGTATGTTCAAGATCTATTATGTGATGATGAGGGCGGAAAGATTTGGGTGCAGAGTGAAGGTTTTCTTCGTTTGAATCTGCCGTCATTGTGATGTGGAGGGATGGATGTATTTACGGTAGGAAAAGATGCGTCTGGTTGCTGTCCAAAGTGAATCTTCAGTCGTAAAGTAAGGTGTGTATGTCTGAATTTTTTCATCTCTTAGTTTGGAAAGTTCAATTTTTCATTTCGTTTTTTAAGAAGTTGGGGGTATGGAGGATATCTCGTACGTTGCCATTTGACTCAAACTCGACGTTTGGAAGTGAGTAATTGTATGATAAAAAGTGGTATATTTATTGGTAGTCTAGCAGTATGTTTGTAAGTTCGTACTGTACTTTTAAATATAACTGTTTGGTTATTGTTAAGGGTTATATCGCTTCGTATATTATCCGTATTAATGAAATATTTAAATTAAGGATATGGCCAAATAATTATCGGAATCATTTCCAGTCAATACTTTAGGAATAAATTTAGGAGAAGAGGCAATTTCGATTGCATGAGAATTAAGCGTTTACATGATAGGGCTATGGTCTGAGGACAAGTCATATACAGTATGGATTTGGAAATGAAGGGAAGATAACTGGAAGCGAATGATGAAGTCCAAAATGCCGGGTAATTGGGAGGTAGGCCAATAAGTTGATTCGTGGGGAGAAATATACTGATAGGAGGAATTTAATAGGATATTGTCCAGGATATGGCCTCGGGGATTCATTACCCGAAAGCTTCATTGAGGATGTTTCGCGTTATAGTTGCCTCGTGAAACAAATTTGGGGCCTAAGGATTGAAAGAAGTTAAGGAATTGTTGTTGTATCATGGCTTTATTGGATGGTCAATATAAGGCAAAAAATGGAAAAAAATAGGAAAAATGTTTCTATATTTTATGACAGTGGACCGTAGGAAAACTGTGGCAAGGCTAGGTGCCTGGTGGCGGGATATAGAATAGTCGTGTCACCATGAGCTGTCCCTATTATCAATCTGATATGTTCTGTAGTCTGGTCTGAGAAAGTGTGATCTGCTTGTAAAGTGGGTATCCTTAATAAGTTCTATATCAATTCTATTGTCATGCAATGTCAAGTAGGTTGACTTCGTTGTAGTGGGAGTTCATACCATTAACATTCCAAAGGAGGATGGTGAGGAAAAAACATGTTGGCGATGCTATCGAGATAGACGACGTTCGAGTTCACCGACCAATGATGTGAGGAGATTAATTAATGGAGATATTAGGGTTTTGAAGTTGGAAAGGAAAGTTAATAAAAGAGATGTGATGTCATTTGAGACATGGGTTGCGAGTGAGTGGGCACTGACTGGTCCACAAGTAGCATATGCGTGAGATTGAAGGGCGACTAGCTGTTGGAGGTGGTCTGCAGAACCGTCTCTTCAGTTCTTTGTGGCCTTGTAACTGAAGAATCTCTTCTTCTCAGTCGCAGTAATTGCTGGTAGACCGGACAACCTCTGTATCTGGTGGGATGGCCACCACCCTAGGTGGGTAAATTTAAAACAAGTATAAACAGCTTCGATTGGTAATAAATAATAAGAAAATGAACGAAGTTTCTCTAAGTCCCAAAAATGCTCATTCTAAAAGCCATCATAATAGAATTGTAAATGATTAATAATAATACAATTAAAAACTGTAAAAAAAAAAAAAAAAAAAAAAAAAAAAAAAAAAAAAAAGTACAAACTGAGCTTAAGGTGATAAATAAATAGCAAACGAAATGATAGTTTTTTTTTTTTTTTTTTTTTTTTTTTTTTTTTTTTTTTTTTTTTTTAATATCGCATTTGGTTCAAGAGAAATTGAGCCGGCCATCTAAAAGGGACACGCTGTATATTTAACAACAATTATAACTTTCAACCCGGGAGATCGTAAGTAAATAAGAGTGAAGCACTCACCAATTTAGAACTTCGCAATAGCCGTGTTTTTGAAGAAACAAGTACTCATTAGAGAGCCAATAATCAACTGATTAAAGGCACACTTTAATGGTGTTCTAAAGTGGAGGATGCGGTACTACTACCACTACGCCAAATAAATATTTAACTTGGCTTGTTCAAACGATTACATGTAAACCAGTTGTTCTCTCTTGTTCGAAACAGTTCAGAATTGTAAAAATTTAATAAGTTGCAGAAATCGCAACTCTTGTAAAAGAACTGAGGATGAGATTTTTCTCTGTTCCTATTCAGTCAAATAAGTGCGAATTGTAAACATATAACTTTCTGTTAGAAATATCTTCTATTAGATATCTAGTTCCAAATGAAAAAAAAAATTCTTTAAAAATTAATATGAATTCTTAATTATAAAAATAATTAGCTGTCTTCATTACCAACTCTTTTTTATAATTTATTATAATAATTAGTATTAAATGAATTGAAGGTGCTATTATTCCGTCGTTAACTTTTTAAACTAAAAATTACCACTTTTTAACTTCAAAATTGGTCCTTTTCTACTTCAAATTAACAATTTTTAAGTTCAAATTCATCCTTTTTTTAGAACTTAAAAAAGTAGACCGCATGAAAATATAAGCATGTAATTTAAAAATTGCTTAAATGTAACTTTGCTCTTCGAAGACGATATGACGATTAAAGTTTAAAATTATGTAAAGTAAACGATCAAAATTTTGAATTCTATTTTTTTTTCCTGGGGCTTCCGACATCTTGGCCATTTCAGCCCCACACTTAGTCTATAATCTATACCCGTTCAGACACACCATTCATACACTTAAATCCATTCATACAGTACACTCATTCCTTTTGGTCGGTGGAGTACTTGATATTCCTCCACCGACCTACAATTAAATTAAGTTAGATTGGGGTCGATGAGGTACTTTTATTAATATTCCGCCATCAACCCCGCACACACACTCACTCGCCTTCATCGTTCGAGGGCGATGGTGATGTTCTATTCACCCTCACCCCTCGCCATTCACGCCAATAAATACATGCACACAGTACAATGAAAAACCCCAATTTCCCATAGAAAGCGGAACAGGGGACTCAGAAACTCGCTACTGTGCTCGAGGACTCTTCTTAAATCCGGCGGCATCCCTGCACGCCGCTCTCTGTGGAGCCAAGGAATGACACGCCTCTATTATGTGGGACACATCGAGCAACCTTTCTCCGCATAAGGGACACCTGCGCGGGCTTTGGCCCAAGAGCAGGTGCCCTTTGAATTCTATTAAAATATTAAATAGGTTCTATAGGTTAGTTATATTACAGGCCAATGATTTATTATTTTTGCCTTGTAACATGGCCGCAGCCATTATGTTATTTTTTGGAATGAATGTATTTATTTGCATGAATGGGGGGATTATCCCAGTTTATCTCGAGGAGTACTCTAGGGTAGTGTGAAAGAATGAAATATTTATAAGCGCGACTAATCCTCAATACCCCAAGGAATATCCAATGATCTAGGGAAGAGTGAAAAAAACCAGACTAGTATGTTTTACTTATCATAATAATGGTATAAATAACTGTCCAAGAGCCCAATATTTCGTATTTAAAAATAATTCAGAAATATATTGGAATTTTACTTTAAAAAATTTTATTAAAACATCAAATTAAAAATGAATCTTCTATTTATCTGTTTAAGTTTATAATATTTTTAATTTTACTTCTAATTAATTTTACTGTGGTTTTTAAGACCAGAATGTTTTTCATGTTTAAGAAAATAGCAAATATTCAGTAATTGTATTTTACTTCCTTATATTTGATAGAATTTCTTTAGTGGTTTAAAGAAAAGATTAATCGTAAATTAAAAACGGTTAATTTAAAGCTTTTTTTAAAAGTTAAAAAGAATTAATTTGAAACAAAAATTATATCAAATTAAATGTAAAAACAAATGATTCTCTATTAATTTGAAATTTATTCGAGACTAACTAATTATTAAATATTTTTATTCTAAACGGATTCTGAATTCATGGAAGACTTATTTGGTTTTATAATTAAGTGTATATAGCTTTAAAATTTAATTGTATCTAATTTTCTTGTGGTATTTTATTTTTATTTTATTCTATACTTATTTTTTTAATTCTCACATTACAAAAGTGTCCTTTCTTTTTGCATTTAATTAAAATGAAATATAAAATAATATAACAATTAGTTTTAATCGTAATCAATTTTCATGTGGTCATCAAAGAGTCCAATTGCCTTATGTGTTTAAATTGTAAATATGGAATAATTTACATGTACATCCTTATTTCGTACCATCTCCTAAGTTTATTAATGCTTTAAAGAAATTGTTAATTTGAAAATTACAAAAGTTAAATTGAAATTAAAACCTGTAATTTGACGTTAAAATGGGTTAATTTGACGGAAAACGCTATTTACACAACTAACACGAAATCTCGTAAAATAAACATTAAACATATGTGAGATAGTGTTTCATTAAGGACTGCAAGGAACAAAAAATGATTTAAGAATAGCTAAAATAACAAATTTATAAGTATAAAGTATTTAAACACATATAAAAGACCTACTAATCTAAGCCAAGATTCAACGAACATAATAAACAACCACACAGAGAACAAAATGAACTCAAAGAAACCGACAGGTGCCAAGTCCCAATCTCACATCCCCTTAATCTGGCTTCTACAGAACTGACTAAAAGTCGGAGAAGAGGCAAACGAAGGAAATGAATATCGTACTGTTTCATCTTAAGGAAACCATATTTAAATTCCCAAAATCGGTGTAATCAGTGATCAATGCAATATCTATTATTAATGGGTAAAAATCAATCCATTTGGTTTAAATCGAGAAAAACATTTAACAAATAAACCCAACAAAATACTATACCCCTTTAAATGGATGATTGCGGATGCTACGACTCAAATAAATGCATTATTTTCTTTAACAAGCCCATCATTCTTACTTATTATTATCAGGAGTTATTGCAATACACTCATTGATTCAATGAAAAATTATGGATATTCTTCATTCACTAATAGAATTAATCAATACAATTTCGTCTTGGGAAATACGGGGAATTATAATACTGTTGCGAGCCTGAAAAGGTGCTTTATTTCATAAGTATCGTTCTGGTCATAAAATAGTTTGTTCGAAAAACAGTTGGACTGGGGGTAGCGAACAACTTGGAATTAATAGTATAGTTGTCTTTTCTGACGATCGAGGAGGTGGTTTAATAATCAGCAATCATCAAGCGATGCAGCCTTCTGATTTATTGTACTTTTCATAGTTCTTAGTTGAATTGATTCGATTCCCCTTTCAAGGAAGATAAAAATTAATAAATTTTGTTACTGCAATTCTTTGTCCGGGGTCATCTTTGTACTATAGGTTGTCTTCATTGAGAGGTTACTTTCATACCAAGATATTGATGGCAGTTCCTTAGATCCCGCCCTCATTGCATAAATGTCGTTATCGTTGAATATATGTTGTGAAGGGTTTTGTCATATACCATTGACCGGTGTATCACTCATCTGTGTTTTACCCTATCAAACTGTAACGACGTGTTTGACAGTTTTGGAGTGGGTTCTTTAATCATGAGTTTATTATGCTTTCTACATCTAGAGTCCTTTTTTCTTTTTAGTTTGTGGATAATTCTGAGATGGAGGATCCTATGTTGTATATTGTAATCCCAACTATAGGCGCCAGTCCTACAGCTAGTCTCGCCGATCCTCCGTTGTACCGTTTGTCTGCTTGCTTACTAACCAAAATTCTTTAGTTTCCCAGCACCTTAGTATGGTGATATGGTATGTTTCCCGGGTTTTGGAAGTGTTTTTGTATACTTTAACAGACTATTGGATGAAGCATTTTTTCGTTTCAATGCATCTAAGGTCACTCGACTATATGATCAACGAGTTTGATTTTTCATATTCTGAGGTTGCAGTATATACCTGACCCGGTTACCTTGCTGGTTACCGGTAGTATTTGTGTCCTATCTCCGGAAAACGATATGAGGAAGAGAAAAAAAATTGCCAATGAGCAAATGGGATATCAATTAAGTCTTCATATATGTGGCAGAAAAACGACATTTTTATAGTAAGAAGAAGATCATACTGAAGTGAACAATTTATAAGCAACTAAAAATTGATGATGAAATATAAAGTTTTATCTGTTTCGTGATGACCTAATTATCATTGATCATGCCTGGTCCTATGAGATGTATTGAGCCTATGTTTTAAGGTACACAAAGGTTCAGATTTTCTTAGAGCTTTCAAAATTA
Source organism: Cimex hemipterus (assembly GCA_039619505.1). NCBI lineage: Eukaryota > Metazoa > Arthropoda > Insecta > Hemiptera > Cimicidae > Cimex > Cimex hemipterus. The sequence goes on from CM077100.1 coordinate 12,390,951, forward strand.
CCACAGTTTTAATGATTTTACATATTCTAGTAAGACGGTCAAGGTACATTCGTGCGTGCTGTTGAGGGGCTCACTGATGACTGATGGTTCAATGGTGAAAAGTGCTATTTGGAAGGCGCAAACTTTGTCGAAGTAGAGGTGAGCCTGGCGGAAACTTGAATGAGCCTCACGTAACCATTACCGCGTTACAGTTAATTAAATCATATTTCAAATATATCCAATTGTTCATTCAGCTTATCGATGTAATAGCGTCATTGCAGCAAATCTAATGACTGCTTGTTATTATAAGTTTTCTAAGATGTCGACTAAGTGGCATTAGAAGCCCCGATCGAGAAGATAATCCCCAAGTGTTAGTATACAAATCCTGGCTTACACTCTCGAGTAATTTAGCTTCATCGACCTCTAAATCGCTACCAGATCAGGGATTATTTTGAATGGTGCGGTTTCTCAGTTTCAATTGCCTCCACGTTCGAATTTATTCAGATGGTGTATGTTACAAGGAAAGTTGAAATATTTTGTAGATAATAGAACAAAACAAATATTTCACGGAATTGCCAAATTTACATCTGATGATTTTAAACGGAATGCGAATACTTAACTTTAATTATGTTTAAGGCAGTAAAGCAGTAAAGGTAAGTAAATTAAAAACTAAAAAAAACCTAATTGAAAAGTATGATTTCAATAGCAATTGTTAAATAAACCTTTTACCACTCAGAAAAATCAATTAACACACTTCGCAAGCCAAACTTCTACTGTGGGATTTTTTTAACCATCATTCTCAGTCAGTTTTGTTATTTTAGTAATAAAAGGACTACTAAACCTGTTATCAAAGGTAATGCGGATTTTCATTATGCTCATTACCACTCTCATTTGTAAAATGATGAACTCAACAACAACGTTGGACTCGAAATATTTCGATCGTTACCATAGATAGTTTTAGATAAATAAAAAAACGCTATTTGAGCAATTGCATTGCGGAAGGGAAAATTTTACCGTGGGCGGCAGACATCTTAAAGGAACAGGGGTAATTCGATCCTCCCATGGGAGGATTTTCCGCTCTTCCTCTCCAACAAAGATGCACTCAGAAGGCGCTAAAATGTAACCGAACTCCATTTAGGGGAGTTTTCTAACGTTACGGTTATTTCCACCGTTAAACAATAGAACCCCCTCCATATTTCGGTATACGTTTTAAATATGTTTGGACAAGTGCTTATGATAAGTTGACACGTGAAATAAAAAGAATATTTTGCTTATCATGTCTCGAACGATCTAACTAAATACTGCTACTGTTTGGCGTTTTAGTAAAATTAAGATTTATTTTATAAGTCGATTAATTAGTTAGAAATATCATTAATACGTTTTAGCGATTTTAATTTAACTTTTTTAATTTAATTTTCCACTTTTATTGTACATGTTTTTTTCGGTTATATATCAACCGATTTTTTTTTTTTTTTAATTTATTTATTTATTTTTTTTTACTTAGGATATTATTATAATGTGTAATTTTCTATGAAATGAGATTAAATGTACAAAAGTTACAAACACTTAATAACGCTTTCAGTAAAATAGGCAATAAAACGTTTTAGAGTAAAAAATAATTAACGCTATTTTTACTATATTTATTTGATATTTACAAGTACAAAAATGGTATTAAGTAAATATGTTCATATATGTTGAGTTTGTCATTTTAACCTCTTGTAGAGATGTTGCCTAGTGGCAAGTCTCCTTCTCAGTGAGACCTCATTCTTCACTCAATGGGAATGTCTCGAAGCCCCTTTAGCTTCAATCGTCTTGACTGATTTTCTGGTACGGTTGGAAGTGATAACTGCCGTCCTAATAGATTACTGTGAATGTACAGTGATTGATGAAATTTTTCGTCTACGGGATGTGTAGACCGTTATGAATAATGTAATTTGAAACATAAAAAGGAAGAATTTATAATTTTAGACTGAATTAATTGGGGCATTCGGAATTAAAATCCTTGGTTGAGCCCCATACTTCACAACCGTACGCCCAGAGGGGTCATTGCGTTGTAAATTAAAATTATTCAGATATCGTGAGATGCGGTCTGGTGTGATGTAGGTATCAGAAAAACATTTTCTTTATTGTGCCAACGTTTCGATCTTTTATTGAGATCATCTTCAGGGCTCAAAGTGTTTGTCTTCTGTGTAATTGTGCCATGTCGTGTTGAGAGTGCCAGTGAAATTTTACTGTTTCATGTTTATATATCACAGAAGATAAACACTTTCAGCCCTGAAGATGATCTCAATAAAAGATCGAAACGTTGGCACAATAAAGCAAATGTTTTTCTGATACCTACATCACACCAGACCGCATCTCACGATATCTGAATAATTATCCGTTAACGGTCACTAATCTCTACACATTTCTACACGTAAATTAAAATTTTGTTCGTGTGTGTCTAGTCGTCTTTTCAATAACTTATGAAGTCAGTTTGTTTGCTGTCTTTTCAGTCCTGTGTGGGGATTCCAAGCCAGTTGTTTATCCATGAAAATTCCAAGATAGGTCATTGGTGGAGTTCCATGCGTACTCACTACAAGATAGATACTTTCCAAAAGGATAGTTCCTACTCACAGTAAGTTTTTACATTGGAAATTGGCAAAGATGGTTGTCTGAACTTTTTAGACCTAAAACTGTCCATAATAAACAGCCTAATAGAAATAGATGTATATAGAAAACCCACAACTATAGACACTATGATACCCGCGGATTCTTCCCACCCACGGTCCCAAAAAGCTGCTGGTTTCATTTGGCTCATAGACCGAATGTTGAAACTTCCGCTAACACCTGATACCTATAAAAAAGAATTAAAAATTATTAAAACCTTAGCAAAAAACAACGGGTATCAAGAAATATTTATTGATAGGTTGCTAGTTAAAAGAATAAAAAAATTAACTTTAAACGAAACAACAATAGGACTCAGTTACCCCACTATAAACGAATCATTAGGTTTCCGTTGTTTGCCTTACATTGGGGAATTATCAGAAAAAGTTAGCAAAATGTTTAAACAAGAAGGGTTTAGAATAGCTTTTAGAAGTACGGGCTTACTTAGAAACATCCTTTCAAGATCTAAAGACAGAGTAGACAATTTGGCAAAAAGCGGGGTTTACCAACTCAATTGTAATGATTGTGATATTAAATACATAGGACAAAGCGGTAGAGAAATAAAAACGAGAGTAAAAGAACACTTGCCTAAATCGAGCAAATTTTCGGAATTTAAGGACCATCTAAAAGAAACAAAACATAAATTCAACCCAAATCTAAATACGAGAGTGTTGCATAGTTTCAACAAAGGGAGGGAACTAGATTGGTTTGAGAAATTTGAAATTAAAAAATGTAAAATTGAAAAAAAAAATACTTGCTGTGAGTAGGAACTATCCTTTTGGAAAGTATTGAACACCACACTAACCCCATCATTTAACATTTCTATAAGAGAGATATGTTTAAGTAAGGTAAAATTTATCTGTACGCCTTTCGTTAGGTTTTATATTATACATCCGGTTCTAAATTATTTATTAATTATTAGCTTATTTCTGCCATTAAGTACTGTTAATAGGATTCTAAACTTCTGTCAAGTATTACAATTCTATTATTCTCCGGCGTCAAGTTTCTCAGGGCAATTTTTTAAATGAGCGGCAGTTGGATAGAGAACTAGAAAGTAAGTTGCGAAGTTGGGTTTTTGCGTTAAAACCGAAGGAACGGTATCGACATATATAAGATTCAGTCAGATGGCATTAAGATGGAGTATCCTTTGAAAAGTAACATTTTGTAATATTTTATTTGGTCTAACAAAAGGTTATTTTTTGTCCAAGTGTTTTTACAACAACGTAACGATAGCCTAATTTATTTCATTAAATTAAATAAAAAGAACATTTATTAATAATTATAAAAATTAATAATTTGATAACATATCTGTAGATCTTCCATGAAAAGAGTTGTTGATAGCAATAGTGTTACTTTTTTTCTTTTTTTTTTAACACGTGAGAACGCTCAAGTCTGCAATAGGGACAAGAAGCGGAATTTGTGACGAGTTTGAAATCGCTGTATGAAAAGAAGGTTCCCGTTGGCTGTAAAGGGAATCAAAAATGCATTAACGTAACGAAGGAAACGGATGAATAGGTCGTCCGGGGGCCCCGTCAATACGCATACATCATTATAAATATTCCTTCCCATGCTAGATGTAATTCAAGCTCGCCCCTTCTTGGTTCCCTATATCTCACCTCTCCTGAGATCCCATGGAATAATGACGATAAATAATGGTGATAAATATTACTATTGAATTGACTGTTTTTATTCGTATATACATTGAACACTTGTACGTAATAATAAAAAAAGGCATTACAACTGGAACTTCCTCGATGTAGATGTCTTTGGGTTTGGCATAGTGTGCCCATTGAGAGACTCTCTTCTGTACTTAATACTTAAAGCACACGATGGGTAACAATTCATCAAGGAAGTGTCTGTTGGTGTGGTTGTATTTCTTCTACGTTGTATGTCCCGAATCATTTTTCCGGCGGACAACGTTAAGAATCCCGAGAGGATTCTGAGTGACGTTCTGCATCCTATGACACATTCTGTAATTTCATTCCAAATCTCGCCAGGATTTTTTTTTCTTTTTTTTTAGTGAGTGAATTCCATCTCTTGTTCTTTGAAATCAGTAGAGTGATTGTTTTGCTCACCTAACATGTTTTCTTTGCAATTCGTTAATTGCATGCTTGTGTTGTGACTATCATAATAGCTCATTGTTTTTCAACTACTGTTTAAATTGAATTAAGTACATCCCTTAATTGCATGAATTTCCCCCAGATACCCATTGACTCTGTGTATTTGGTACTGGCCAATCTTGCGTTCTAGATCCATCGGTATACTAAAAGATAGTATTGAGGGAATAGCTGTGGCTGGTTTTTCCTGTTTTTAATTAAGTAATAAACCATTTTCAGGCGTCCAAATGAGCGTAGGCTAAGGATAATAACGGCCTAAGAGCTGTTAAGGAGAGGATCAGGAGCATTCTCGGGAGCTGATTGATCCCGAGTTTCCTGAGCGATTTCTTTGTACGCTTAGGTATGCATCCTCTCGCCACCACTACTTTACTCACTGTGTTAAATAAATTTTTGTGGCGTAGCTCCGTGAGGGAATCCCTCAATGCCCATATTTTGCATTTTGTAATCCGCCACCCAAATGCGATTGCGAGGTCTATGGCGACTAATAGACTCCAAAACTGACTCCATCCTCGCTATATCCGGTCAGAGAATAGAGTTTACATTAGTCGAGGATTTCGTCGGCCATGGTTCCGCCTTCCAAGTAGCAGCTGAGTTTGCTGCAGTTATAGGCAGGGGCTCAACTTTCGATGAGATCTCATCCAACACTCACTAATTAAGTAAGCCGCAAATACTAGCTACAGCAGAAAGGGTACTTCAATATACTCTCAATAGCCAACGTGGCTGTCCACTGCACGAAGCTCTTCGCTCGGTACCGACATCAGCTAAATCATCTGGCTCATCAATACCTGTTACGGACTCCGACAGCTCCTCTAAACACAACAACCCATTTACCGAAATATCTTACTTTACTGACATATTTTTCCCTTTTCCTACCCCCTTTTGGCATTTAGGTTTGTCTGGTAGTTTTGTTTAAATTTAAATATCGTAATTATCCAGGAGAAGGAAGTTTTAAAAATAATGCATAAAGGGATTGTAAATTTCTATTTTAGCCAGTTAAAGACTTTTTGTACTTGATAAGCCACAAATAGATCAACCTATTTGCGTGTCTCAACCAAAAGAACAATTAGACAGAAAGAAAATAACTCGTAATTGAAAATAAGTAATTTGTAATATAAATGTAGCACAACTTGTCATTTGCACGATTTAAATTATTTTCTTATAACAATTATGGGAAGGTGAATAAGTAAAGCGCCCTTGATATTTGACGTTTGCAACTTATTTAAAAACGAAAAACGTCTTGTCATTTAAATTTACTGTATTTCCCTCTGAGGAAATAAGTCCTTTCGTTAAATTGGACTTTCCTATTAAGAGAACAAACATGAAAATATTGTTGCACTTAAAACTCCCGTCTGTTTAGCGCATTAAATCCGTTTCCGCCAAACAAAATATTTCATTTGCAAACATCAATCACGATAGTTAAGTTGTGTAGACCGTCAGCAATCCAAATACATTAATATAATAGGATACTGTCCTGAGGGGCTTCAACAGGTCTTGCCCCTTAAATGCGATTGTTTCCCACTGTAGGACACTCCTATTCATCGGCATTGCATACAGTGTACAGTACAATTGTTCTCAAATTGATTTGTAAAAACAGGAGAGTAATTTACTAAAAAATGTCCTCTTCTGAATAACAAGGATGATGAGGTGATTAAAGAGTATTGGAATTATCTAACAGTGCTTTACCCTCAATTAATTATTAGTACTTTGGCAGCATTTCTAATCTCAACAAATGATAGAACATTTTTCATTTAACTTTTCATTATTAAACTGGATATATATTTTTCCTTTTACAGCTATTAACAAACTCCGAAAAGATGTTTCACAAATTACAAAGCAGCGCAAATTTTGATTTGAGCATATATATATATATATATATATATATATATATATATATATATATATA
>CM077100.1:12397995-12409655 GCA_039619505.1 Cimex hemipterus
GAGACAGATATATATATATATATATATATATATATATATATATATGTATGTATGTATGTATGTATGTCGGGAATTCATCCATTGGGTTATGAACTCATCTTCGGAGATCTGGCCCTCTTCAAGGTCGGACATATAGTGATAGACACAATAATTTAACAATTATAATTTTATTTAGTAAAATAGTAAGGCACGGATGCACTCCCCACTAGCACGCTTAAGAAGGTTGTGTGTTAACTGTAACCAAAGCAACTGCACAAGTACGACTGGCTGCTCTAAGCTCTACTACTGCTATTTGCTAGTCTACTGGAGGTTCTTTTCTTTCTGCCCCTGTAAGAGCGCACTCTATGGTATTTTCTATAAACTGTACTTTTGCAGTTAATTTAGATTCTCTAACCAGTGGGGAGCGTCCAAGACGACACAATGTGTTTGCCTTTCATAGTTTGATAAGTGAGACAACGTAAACATTATAAACATTAATCATTTAGTTTCTTGCATAAACAAAGTGATACAACATAAACATTAATCATTTGGTTTCTTTTTTATCACCTACATATATATATATATATATATATATATATATATATATAGCCTGTACTACTGAAATAAATTACTAATTTAAAAAAATTCTTATAATGCATGTACATTTATATGCTCAAATCAAAATTTGTGTTGCTTTGTGAACCGTCATTCCGGAGACTGAGAGAATTAAGCGAGATCAAAAATTCGTGAGTTTTTATAAAAATTATTTAACTATGATGGTTAGGCAGAAAATTTATCAAAACACCGGAATAACTCTATTTGAAACAATTAATTAAAGTTTTTTAATTGAAATAATCAAGTCAATGACACGAGCGGGATTCGAACCCACGATCTTCGGCTAGATACGCTGCTGCTCTACCACTTGAGCTATCGTAACGAGCAGCGGCGTATCTAGCCGAAGGTCGCGGGTTCGAATCCCTCTCGTGCCATTAACTTTTTTTCATCTCAACTAAAACCCGTAATTAATTATGATATATTAATTGGTCGAGTGGACCACGAAATTAGTGAATTTATTTAAAACAATTAAATTTAACTTACAATTTATTGCAATGTTTTGCTCAAAATAATGGATTAAGAACAAAAGAGGCTTGCGATTGTGATATACGCTTTATGTCTATACTTGGCGTGCTCTTGACGTCGAACAGGTGTGCACACCCTTCCAAAACGAGTCAAGGCGCCGGGTAGCATTGCATCGGGTAAGTGTGTTCCCCGCTTTATAGAACGGAAACGTGGGTATTGAAATTACTGAAAATCAGTTCCTACAAAATGTTGAGGTCACATATTAAGGAGCTTCAACGATTTGTCTAAGGTCTTTTTTTTGGAAGGATTGGATGCGCTGGGTATTGGCTGGCTTGGCAGATAACCATAGTTTCACTTCTAATAAAAATTAAAGTTAGTTACGTTTTGGCGGTTCTTACCAGCTCCTCTTCGGACCTTTGACAACCACCCGGTCTCCAGGTACTTGGGGCTCAATGGTGATTTTTTCGTGGCCGTTTCTTGTCTCCTAAAAGTAAAATAATCGGGCGCCCCTCGGGGCGAAATAACACAAAAACAAAATAAAATAGTAATTTGCTCTGTACGGAAAAAATAGAAAACAAAAAGGAAATAAAACAAGTTCTCTTCTACGACAATATAAAAAAGAAAAACCCGTTAGATAACAAAATTTCATATCAGAAAAGAAAATTCCTCGCACACGCAAACTCTCCTTTCCCCTAAGATAAGAAAGAAAGTCCCAAAATAATTTAAAATATATAAATAAAGAACTTTTTTTTTCATTTTTACCTCCGGCTCGTTCACACGGAAGCGTGGTGGTCCCGCTGAGTCCCGTCTGGGCCTTCATCGACTCCCAAAAACAGCTCACGTGTCTTCGTTCTCTTGTAGGCCTTGCTCAACCTTGTCAAGAGCGCTTTCGTATCGAAGTGAATTTGGTCATGTAAGAGCAAAAGATTTTTTATTTATTTGTTTCCTTGTAACACGGTTCTTAACGATTTTGTAATTGTTCAAGTCTACTAAGTTATCACGTACCTATTGTTCCACATTGGTCTGTTGTCTTGGGACTTTTCGTAAGCATTTTACGTGAGAAAATCGATACTTACTTTTTGTTGATTTACTATTTTTCAATGTATTTTAACAGTGCGCGTTTTTCCTCAGTCTGACTTTTTGCCACTAGTCTTGGTAAGCTTACGCCTGTTTGCACAGGATTTTCGATTCGAAGAAAAACTGGCGGTATCAAAAATGTTGAATGATGGTGTTGGGTTATATAAGAAAGTCGGGTGTATAAATGATATAAATGATGGGACGAAGAATGTTCAATTGTGGGAACTTGGGTAAGTCTGATATCTAGTACTCGTAGGTGTACCTCACTGTGAAACAGCCAGCCATATCTAATTCCAGGATAATGTAATAAGGAATGAGAAAGTAGCAGTTTAATGAAGTTTGTAGATGCCTAGGTGCCACCCTTTCAATATCCTGAAACGGTCTTTGTTTTCTAGAACGCAGGAAATTGTGTCAACAACTCTCAAACTTTCCTTAGTCGGATTTATTTTGCTATGCTTTTGAGGTTTTTCTGTAAATGTACGAACGGTATTAAACGTTTTAAATGGTTTATAAGGAGGATTTTGGATCACAAAAAATGAAATCTGTTAGATGTATTGTAGGTGGAAAATTTGTGAGCTTTAGAAATAAGAAGGACGTCGGAATACTTCCATAAGAGAGGAAAGTGGGTTGTACGTAGGATGGGATCAAGAATGCTCCTTATGGGACGACCGCTTGTGTCAGCCTAATATTTGTCTAGTCATGGCTGAACCTCACTCCGAAGCAGCATGTACTAAAAAAGTTTAAGTTTTTATTCATACATATTTGTAACATCAATTGCTTCCTTTCTGTTCTGATTTGTTATCAGTTACTTACTTGTTATGAAATGTAATTTAATGTTAAAGTATGTATTCAGTTGATTGAAATTACAAGTTTTGTTTTATCCGTTTCATTGGAATGAAATTTTCCCTTACTAGAGGGATAGTTAACATAATAAACATAGACGTCGCATCCCTAAATGGCAAGCGGGAAATCTTGAGAGAGAGGCTGTAAGCAGTGTCAATAATTTTATGGTCTGTCGAAAAATAAGGTATCGAGATAACGCACAGTTCTTAAAAGCTAAGAATCATTCTTGTAAACCTGTGAAATTCTACAAGACAAATGTTGTGGTAAACCGTTCTCGCCTTCGCGCTGAAGAACGGGTTCAAATAAGCCATTGTTTTGCGGAACAAGTCTACATTTCATCGGAATTGACGATACAGTGGAGTTGTGCAGCTTTTTTACTCACTTCGACCCGACGATTGGCCTGTTGAGGCAATAAGTAATTCGTGAAGAATTCTTCTGTAGTTCTCGGTAACCGTTGGCGACATGTCACATCTTTTGTTAAAATCAAGTAATTATTGATTATTAAATGTTCGTGATAACGACACATAAAATGTTTTGCTGCAATTAAACCCAAACATGAAACCATTGTCCCCTTGTAGGAGGAAATCTAGAGCACACGATCAGATTGCAGCCCGAAGGTTGATTTACATTTCCTTGATATTGGTCTTTGAGGTTCGCCTTTCCTTGTGTCTTCCATTAGCTCTCTTCGAGCGTCGATTTTTTATCTAGGAATACGATCGTAAAACAACAATTTTAAGGAAACAATTTACATACTATTTTACAGTACCTCGATTTTTGAAGGACCACTAATTGAAATTAATGAAAATGTTTTTCTTTACTAGAAAATCGTTGAATTATATTCAAGGATCGTGAAATAAATGTTTTCCAGTCACGCATTTGTATCATACCCGTCCCCCATTTTATGAAAGGTTAGCTGATATCCATGGAATCGAATCGAAGATTTCAACGCTCAACGCCCATCATCGGATGACTTCATCTTTCTCTCCCTCAAGGTAAATGGTCAAAGAAGTGATAATCAACGAAATGAATTAGAGATTTCAAAATTCAATTAAAACTAACTGAGGTCGGTAGTAATTAATACGACGAGTTGGAACAGAGAACGCGGATCCGAAATGGATGATGTGGTAACGACAATAGCTTCTCTAATTGGAATTGAATTAACCAAGCTATGAATTGCAGATGGAGAAATGGTCATCCCATTACGTAACCACCGTAGCCAATAGCCCATTAATAGTTGCCATCCGTTCCTTCAGAACCGTCTTACCTAATTTACTTACATTATTTAATTCTACCGGGTTGCGCTCCTCCTTTGTTTATAAATTGAGTACTGGCAGACCCAGAAATCAACTTAACCAAAAGGGGGAATCAAATCCTCTTGTCCTATTAACCCTCGTTATTCTTCCTGAATAAATTCATGAGAAAGGTCGATTTCGAAAACCTCTGTGCCCTCTGTTTCCGCAAATTGGTTCTCTCTAGGTAGAGAGACATCATCCCATGTTTTTTTAAAGAAATATTTAAATTATATGAAAATGAAAAGAACTTCCAGTAACCAAATATAAACAAACGAGAGCTGGTACATGAAGTTTACGCAAAAACCTATTTTCGACGTTTATTTCAATTCTTTCAGGTAAATTCCGATGTGTGTGTGTGTGTGCGTGCGTGCGTGCGTTTGCGTGCGCGTGCGTGCATGCGCCGTTCCATTTCAAAGGATCATTAATTAGAGATTCGGGAGTTGGTTTAGAAACTGAAGTGAGGGATATGGTGAAGGAGAATAGGACTATGGTATGAGGGGAGTTTGTGAAGGGTTGATATTGAAATGTGGGCAAGTCCGAGGATTTTTAAGTTGAAGAAATCTATAAGGTAAGGGAGGCGATTCACAACAGTTGGCCAATCGTAGGCGTATCAGACATAGTGGAAAGGTGGAGAGAAATAAGTGCTCAGTTAATAGGAGTTAGTCACTCTGGAGCCTTATTGCAAGTGTTCAGCATTGTAATCACCGCCAGAAAGCAATCTTCGCCGGAATCATGGCTCTTGAAATTGGGATGGTGTACTGTTTTATTCGAAGGGCAGTATGCTGAGACAAATTGAAATAGATACCGAGCGAAAAGATACTGAGACAGCTGAATATTGTAGGAAATCAGTGGTATTTGTAGGTCTGAGGTGTGATAGGGTGACTGTAGTACCCCCATGGGCTCTACCAGTTATGGGGTCAGTTCTGTACATTTCGTATCCTGTTATGCGCAAGTGTTTGTGTTTCGCGATATCAGTGCAATGTGTCATGTATAGTATTCAAAAGTTCATCAGTGTGTGTAGCGAGCGTATAGATTCTAGAGTAGAGTGGAAAGGAAATCATGGAAAGTAGGGAAATGAGATGTGTGATAAGGTTTCTAAATTCCTTTAATTTGATATTTTTAAAAACAAAATATCACATGGGAATAATAACTAATAAAATTAAAAATCATATAACATAATAAATAAAAAGGAAGAAAAATTCGAGAGGTGGGGTTAAGATGGGAAGTTAATGTCCGAGTGGCTCGAAGTCACGATAGCTCAAGTGGTTGGCAGCGGCGTATTTAGTCGAAAGTCCGGAGTTAGAATTCCGCTTGTGACACTGACTTTTTTTATTTCAACCAAAATTTTAATTAATTAAAAATAATTTTAATATATGTAACAAAATATAATTATTTCTTTTAAATCTCGAATTATTAGATGAACCATTTGTCTTTTATTTAATTTTAATTGAATTATTTTATTTTTAACTGGTCTTAAAAGGGGCCAATTATTTTATATTTAAAAAGAAATTCGCAAATATACAGGGATATTTTGCTTTATATGCTTATATTTCATACTATTTGCTAAGTTGTTTAGTGCTTTAAAGAAAAGTTCTCGATAAGGCTGCAGCCTTCAATTTATTTAAAAAAAAAAATAAAAAAAAAAAAAAAAAAAAAAAGTTCATTTGAAATTGAAGTGTAAAAAGGTTCAGTAGAAATTAAAACGTTTCAATTTAAAAATGATTTTATTTATCGGAGAAAAGCTACGTCACTTATCAGAGTTTCAATATTGTAGGGGTGTAAATAAATATTTAATAATTCGCTATAATATTGTCACTGTTTTTCTTTGGGTAAATGAAACAGTTAAGGGTCTTCGGGTAAAACCAATTTTAAAAATATTAGTTCATAAAAGCGTCGAGTTGTCGGGAAGAAAGGCAACTTATGCCGTATGTCATTTTGCTTGATTTCCTTTGTGGTTTTCTCGGGTCGATTGAATGCCTAAAAGAGAAGAGGGATGGTGCGAGGTATGTATACTACTTGTAACAGGGGGGCTATAAACCAGAATCGGAGGCTCAGATGTGTTTAGCACGCAGGCTTAATAAATAACACGCAGAAGGAGTCAGGTAAACAAAAAAATGGCCCAGTGTTCTCGCGTGAAAAGTGCGGATCTACACGATCCATACGGTAAGTTATCGGGGGTCGAGGATTGATGTGGCATTTTATCGGACTGGCGGGGTAGAGCAATCGCGATTTAAGCTCCCCTTCTCCAAGCAACCCTATCATACCATTCCCGACCCCAAACCAATAGTAAATGCACCAATTTAAACTTCCTCTTCCTTTTTACTTCGACTTTTTAAATGACCCCCAACTTTATCCCGACCCAAAGGAAATGTTTTTGTTTTCTGTATTAATCTGTCCCTTCTCTCAATTCATTTAATTTTAATTTGTTTTTACTTAGTTACTTCATTTTGATGAAATTACCAGGCTCTGAAAGAATTGTTACCGTTTTTAACCCATCGTTTTATTTATCTGGTCAGGTAAAACCGTCCTCCATTCCTTTAATTTATTAAGGCAAATAATGGTGAAACCGACGTCACAACCGTTTAAAATAATTGGAAGGAGAGAATTGGTATTTCTAAATGTTTAACCAATAAAACGTTTTTGTATTTGTAATGCGCGACAGTTTAAGCATCGGATACTCCAAGTCGATACTGAGGAGTCCCGCAGCAGGACATCCGCCAATACACGAATTAGTCGAGAAGCATTATCAATGTTTAGAGCATGCAGAAAAACTACGATTAATGGGATTAATGCAGTGTGCCTTGCGCTGATTAATGCCAAAAGTAAGAAGATGAATCTGGAAGGAAAATCTATCGTATTCTCGAATAATCTGGATCACGGTATTGTCTTAGTGCAAAAGAAAATTCAATTGTTACTCTAACTAACTATTACTAAGTTTTCGACCTATTTTTAGGTCATAACCTACATAATTACGCCTTATGGATACATATTTGTACAGTTGATTCAACAATCAATCTAACTATATGGATCTTACAAAACAATCTTAAAGATGTCTACAATTTGACATAATCAAGTTTTAATAGACTATTTCAAATTTCTTTGAAGTCCCAAGATTGCCAAGGTCTGTAACCGTATTGCGCCCATAAACATGTTAATGAACATGAGTATAATAAAAATGTTTCATCATCACAATGTACCGTGTTCCAGATTATCCGTGAGGAAAACAGTGGTCAATACATCTAACGTTTAAAACAGAATCTAACATATCCACCCTCTCTTGCCTTCTTATCCGCATTATTTGCAATAGTTTACAACAAACACGCCAATAGCGTTTCCATTTTTTAATTAATTCTTCAATATGAAATGATCATTCTTAAAATTAAAACTAGATATCGACGATAACCGCGGGTCACTAATAAATGAAACAGAATTTGAGCTTCCCTCTCAACCAATTTCAAGCCCCCATATCGCTCCTACATATTCGCAAACAACCAATTCAAGGCTGAAGAAGTCAGATTTTGACGTGGTGTTGAACTACTGACAAAAATTCGGGTTGGGTAATTAATACAGTGGTCTATATTTGCGAAATTGCCCTAAGTAGTCATTTTAACAGAATAGAACCTAGTATATGTAAAATAATTTGAAGGAAGCCCGTTTTCCTTTACAAAATACAAGTGACAGCGGAGTGTTTGCTTTGTCCCTTTTCCTTGTTGGGGTTGTTTTTGAGGTAGACTTCAAAAGGAGCGCGTACTCGTCTTACCTGTTTGGAGGATATTGATGATGTAACAGGCGGTACACAGGATGTTTGGTGTGCACATAAATTCTTGAAATCGTCTTTCATGGTTTTTTTCTTTTTCTTCGTAGGATAATATATAACGTTTTCTTTGGTTTTAACTCATGTGAGTGAATGAAGTAACAAAACCACATAAACACAACAAACCTACCAGAATGATATCAGATTGAAAAAGTGAGAATGAGAAAAATATATGTATACTTTTATATACAATATATTAAAATTATACTCTCGCACATATATTAAATACAATCTACACCTTATAGCGTTGCGTGTACCTTAACACTTTTTCAGTCATTGCCCTAAAACGACATATTAGATACAAGATAAACAAACGTAACACGGGTAGTTTTGTAATATTTACGTTATACTCATTAAATCAATGATATTTAATGGTCTATTGACCAAATTACTTCTTTCAGTTCATTAATCATTGTTAGGTTTTGGTTGAAATGAAAAAGTTAGTGTCACGAGCGGGATTCGAACCCATCACCTTCCGCTCAATACGCCGCTGCCCTAACCACTTGAGCTATCGTCACTATACTCATTTTCATATCAAAATCCATAATAATTTACACATTTCACAATTCATCTAATTTTATAAAGTATTGTTTGTTATATGAAAAAAAAAGTATTTCTATCGTTCACTGAGAGGTCACCATTAACATTTTCAATTATCTCTTAGACAATCCGTCATTGATTATTTTACAACAATATTTGGTCCGTTTTGAAGGATAAAAGCACTGAAATGTTGTTTTCAGATGGGGAAAGGTTTTTTATGTCTTCTGACGGCCGAGAGAGGATTCAAAAAAGAACAGGAGAGCAATATATTATTTATTATATTATTATACATTTTAACTTCGGAGAAGCTATGGAGGTGGTAGTGTTATGGTCTGGGCAAGAATTTCTTTGTAAGGTTGCATAATTTTGATCTTATCAAGTGTTCCCTAACAGCAGCGCGTTACATTTCAGACGTGTTATCACAAGAAGTTGTTCCTTATATGCCACTAATTAGCAGTTGTTTTATTTTTATTCATGGCAATGCAAGGCATCACACAGCTAGGATCGTTGGTGACTAGTCGGAACTGTTTTTAATTCAATGTTTGCAGTGGCCAGCATGCAGTTCCAATTTCCCTATCGAACATCTTTGAGACGAGTTGTCAAAGAGGGTAAAAAAACTGCCCAGTGATGCCTGTGAATTTGCTTGTGGAATTAAGAATGGTGCTGTTGGAAAATTATGAAAGAGCGTGAAAATATTCCACAGCATGACATTCAAAACATTTTAAAATGGATGCCACCACGGTGGTAAACACAAAAGAAGGAAATACTCCATACTGAATTGAATTTTTTCTTCATTTTCCATAGCAACATTTTTAAAGAATTGTTTTACTCAGTTTAATTTTTTATTTAGTTATATATTTTTTTAAAAGATCAATTAAACAAAAAAGTAATTTAATCAATAATAATTGGCAGTATTTACTAAAAAACGAGAGTGGCCACTTTTTTGCCTCTCAGTGTGTTTAAAATTATATTTATACATTACTTAGGATTTAATATAAGAAGATCTTTAAACACCAAAAGAAAATATCTTTGTGTTACTATTTACTTTTTATCTCATTAATATTACTCAATTTAGCGTCTAAGTAAGCATTAAAGTTATCTGAATACGAATGTATTTTTACAGGATTTCAAAGAATCTTGAATGTTATTAATAAAAAGTGAGGAAAATCAGCGTTAACAGGGTTGACTCATTGACTAATTAATTACGATCTTGGATAATTGTACCTTGTGAAGTGTTAACTTCCGCCACCTGTTCTCAAAAATACGAATAAATTTCGAAGTTTAAAACTGTAGCACATAAATAATTAGATTTTACAATTTATGATTTACACCGTTAAACTTGTGACTGAAATATATTAAGGGATGTAGATTTGTCCAGGTTCATTACAAATGATTATACTTATTAATTATTCGTATTCAATACTGATATTATGTTGCTAATAGTTACACTAATTGTTAAGAGTATGGATTGAAATAATAATTTCGGTAAAATGTTGTTTAAACACCTTTATTTTTCATTAATCTTTTCGTTTCCTTCCATATTCCATCCCTAGTCTAGAGTCAGCCACCGGACGATCCCTTTCTCGGCATCAGTGTCTACCGCTGTTCTGCATCCAATATTAAGTTCAAATTCTTTACGGTGTTTTATTAGATCTGTAGAAATTATCAACTAGCAATATTCGCATCTACATAGAACTTCATTGATTACGGTGCTGCTATTGCGCAAGGTTGATAGAAGTTATTTATTATTATTTTTATTTCGGCGAGTGTCCAGGACACTCTTCATCGGGCGAGTCTTCTACATCTATCCAGTTTCCGAGACGCCCAGCGCGGTTCGGCCTGCGCACAAAGTTATTTATTCTGATGTCCAAATCACGAACTTTATCTAGTCTGATTTAGGGGGGGGGGGCGTTGTGAGCTTCGACAGGGCTTTTAGACCACAAACGGTGGAACGGGCATGTGCTTGTCGCCCTACATACAGCTAAATTCTAATTTCATTTTCTTATTTGTTTACTTAGTCCTTTATTTCAGCCGTAATAATCTTGCTTGCGACCGACCGGTGGTCCTAACAAGTGAGAGAGAGAGAGAGAAGAGAAGAAATGGCAGTGCTAAACTGAGGGAAGGGAAAAAGGGGAAAACGTAGTGTCAAAAAGAGAAAGTGTGAGTTTTAGAAAGATAAATATGAAAACCAGAGAAACAGGGGTAGAGAGAGACAAGAAAAAATAATAAGAAAGAGATTGGGCCATAGAGATAGTCTAATAAAGAATAGAGAGACAGAGTGAGAGGGGGTGGGTGATACGTGAGAGAAAGAGAGAGAGAGAGAGAGAGAGAGAAAAAGAGAAATATAGCAACAGAAAGGCAGAAATAGGTTGGGCTCAAGAAATAGAGTAAAGGCGATGGAATTAGAAACGGAAGAAAGTAAGAAAATCATAGAAAGAGAAAATCAAAGAACGAAAGAGAAATTGGTAGAGAAAATAATTCGACAAGCAGAGAGCGCGACAAAGATAAAGTGAAAATTATATAGACACAGTGAAAGAGTGAGATAGATAGAGATAATGATTGATAGAAATATATAGAGAGAGATAGATAGACAGACAGATAGATAGATAGATTGATTGATTGATTAGAGGGAGATAGAGGGAGAGGGAGAGAGTGAAAATAAAGGTGAGAGAGAAATATTGTCATCGATATACATACAGCTCGAGAAATAAAGGGATAATGCAAAAGAACAAAATGAAAAGAGAGAGAGAGAGAGAGAGAGAGAGAGATAATAATAGAGATAGATAAATAGAAAGAGGGGAGATGACAGATAGTGAGAGAGAGAAAGCTAGAATGCGTGTGTGAAAGACAGAACGAGTGAGAGAAGTGTATTGAAAATAGGTGAGAGAGAAATACAGTCATAGATATAATTTGAACCCTATCTATAAAGAGAAGGCGATAGTGTCGCAGAAAAAGCAGAAGTGAGATAATCATAGATAGAAATATAGGGAGGGAGGGAGAGAGAGAGAGAGAGAGAGAGAGAGAGAGAGAGAGAG
>CM077100.1:12410055-12425521 GCA_039619505.1 Cimex hemipterus
GAGAGAGAGAGAGAGAGAGAGAGAGAGAGAGAGAGAGAGAGAGAGAGTTGGAGAATGATAGAAAGAAAGTGGAGATGTATAGTCAGTGAAATAAAAAAGAAAAGCAGAGAGAAATAGAAAAAGAGAGCGTCAGAGAAATAAAGACGAAAGTAGAGAGGAGGAGAGTGAGAAAGATGAGAGGACAACACCAAAGTTATAGAGAAACAAAGAAATAGAGTCAGAGTGAATTAGAAGGATAGATAGTGAAAGAGAGAAAAAAAACGAAGAAAACAATGTACTCCGACAGTTCAAAAATCATTGACTTTTATTTTTAATGAAATGTTTCACACATTTTAGGGGTGAAGATATAATTTTTATCAATCATTAGATAAAGGGGTGCCGGCGTTATTTCGATTAGAACGGTCCTGAAACTTCAATAAGTGAATTCCGAAAGACCTTTGGCCAAATTAGCACTGAATTCGGTCGTTCCGCCTCCCCTGCCCTGAGGCGAGAGGGATTCAGATTCAGGCTTGGCAAAGTCCCTGGCCTGTCTCAGAGCAATTACGCCACTGACACGTGAAAAGCACAAGGAAACGTAATTTTTGTATTTTAAAAAATTAAGCTAAAAATGACAAGGAAAAGCAAGATTCCGTGATGTTCGCTCCAGGAATGTTGCTTAGGAATTTTCAATAAGACGTGACATCTGATGACAACGCGACCTAACATGAGCTTTCTTTACTGAAACCCTCTACTTGTCAAATTACAGCAAGGGATGCTTTTAACACTGCATATTATTAACCACAAACTCTGATTACAGCAGTAGCGTAATTAACAGGAAAAAATGTTTTAGTTAAAAGTGTGCTGTTTTATTTGAAAGATTAAACTTTTTAAACTAATTAAACCCTAACCACCCCTAAAAGTTGATTGTGATACTTTCTTAAGTATGTATATAAATAAAGTTTTTCCTTCTTCTTCAGCGTTGAATGGTTTAAGGAAGAAATTCGAATTCCTGTCTATATTATTCATTTTTGAAGAAGACTGGCGTGAAATGCGGGCCATTTTAATTTTTCATTCCCCACATGGCATTTCTTTGGTTAACCAAGAATAAAAAAAACATGACCTTCTTGCCACATTCTTTACGCCTTGATGTTGAAATAGACCCCTTTTATTAGCAAATCCTTCAAGAAAATAAAAATCAGAGGCCTTTATCAGAAGAGTACACACTTCAACCCGCTGAGGCGATTATCCGCGAAAGGTACTTCTTCACCCCTTGAGAGGATTAATTCCGGTTTACATTAGCATGGTAAACTTTAGCATTTACAGCTATTCTACATGCTTTCCGAAACTATGACGGCCTGAATTTACTTTTAAGCCTATTTCTTCTTTAGTTCAATTTTTGTGAACCTTAAGTTTTTATACCTTTAAAACGCTCACTTTCTACACGAACGATTACACATTTCCACCTCAATCTCGCTAATAAATACTTTCTCCCAACAGCCCAATTGGGCTCACACATTCCAAATCCCCTTCCTTTTCCAAACCTGTCGTATTCCTAAATGTTGATATCCATTCAAATTTCTTTTTAATAATGTAAACAAATTCAACATTTTCCTGCCTGTCACCCAAAGCTTCCAATATTTCAAGAAAAATAACATTCTATTATTACATGACTAACTGACAAGAGGGCATTACGCCTTTTACATCGTAGAGGTACTCCCCCGCACATCGTCTTATGTGCGAGTGTGGCCTATTTCTCAGTGGTGTTAGTACCGCCTCTTCCCTTCATCTACTCCTTAATGATGGGGACGAGATTCGCACCGTATTCGTAATTGTCCTTAATTTATTTTCCGATACTGGTGTCATTCCTGTTGCCAACTTTGTTCTGTTTCCTTTTTAATTTTTAGTACCAATCCTCTGGGGCAATCACGTATTTGTCACGTCTATAATTGTTGTTTCCTTTGCTGCAATTTCTGATAACATATTCATTTTAATTTCCTTCCGTATAAATATCACTCTTGTCCTTTCTGTTTTAAGTCTGATGACATGGTACATCTTGAACTATATTGGGCGAATAGAAAAGATTGTCTTAAGTAAAAAAAAGTTCACATTTTAAACCAATACTGTCAATTCTATTTTAAATTTCAATGAACTATCAAGTCCCTGGATATATTTTAATACTAAATAGTTTTGTGTGGTTTAAAATTAAAAACTAATTAATTATTTATTAAAATAATAAATATGTTTTCCTACTATAATATCAATGATTCTATTCAAGTATTAGGTACTGACGGAAGAATTTCCATCAAAAGGAACCAGAAACCAAAGATTTTCAAATTTTGTGGACCTTACAGAATCATGGAAAAGGAAACGTAATAAGGTAAGAATATTTTATTTTTATACCCCAAAGTGTCAGCATAAACGACTCATCACCTTTTATAAACTGTTCAACACAAATGATTATTCTGCCTGCAGGCGCCTAATCTCCCCTTAGAACTCCCGAGACATGCACCCGGACATCGTATTCTCGTACTTATTTCAGAACATTAATTAAAACCATGTTGAAAACTTTTACTTTTCTCTTGACTAATAACAGCAATTATTTAAAAAGCTTCGTTGCATCTTTTTACCACAATTTATTACCACGTCAATTAAAATAAATTATAAATTACAAGGATTATAGAAGCTACAGATTATCCAGACTAAAAAATTATTAAATAAGCACTACTTATAACTAATGTTTGGTGTGTAATCTAATAAAAAAAGGTATGCAATATGTATATCCAGACGGGTCGAAATTTAGATGGGGTAATGTGCGGAACATACTTTCTTCTTGGGTTTCATATGTACTTTTATTTCCGTCGACTTCCCCATAGATCCTTCAATTTCTTCCTGACAACAGATAAAACTAACCAAATTGCGTGACATCTTATCGATAATAAATATTATTCATTATTTTATTGAACGTTTTAATTTAACATAGTAAAAATTTAAAAAAATAAAACAATTCAGCTAAATATTCACATTGCAATTAATAATTTTCAGTTTTCTCAATTATAAAAACACCTGCAATAGTAATATTTGAGAGCAACCCTGGAACATTCTGATCTTCATTATCTAGCTGCTTGGGTTGATTCTTCCTCCGGTTCTTTTTCTACTGTCTTTGTACACGAAAACTTTATGAAGCCTTTAGTCAAGTGTTAATAATAATTTATTCTTTTGTATATGCAATAAAAGAAGCAGACGCGCCAGACAACCACCAAGCGGGGTTAGGCAGACCAACATAATGAACAACGACCAAACTACATGTACATCACCCGCAGACTCTAAGAGGAAAACTCATAATTTTATTTGTGATTATTAAATTGAAACCTATCGTCAGACAGATAGATCTGCGTGCTGATGATTGAGTCCGCCCCTAAATAGAGAAAAGATCCCAGAATGGTTGCTAAAGAGACGCAAGAAAGATTAAAGAAGAAATAATACAAAGTTATCCCTGTCCTGCAGGAGGACAATCCCAACTACCCATTGGGTGTTGCGGATCAGAGGCCAAACCAGTTGCCAATACTTAATACTTTTATTACCAATTAAAATCCTATTGGATCTGCCAGGATTCAAACCCAGAACCGCTGGGCAAGTGCAAGTCGGTGTTATTGAGTAAATTTTTATATAACCTAAATAAGCGATGATAAACTAGCGTTCTTAGGAAACATGGGACCCCCTCGAAAACGAAACGTTCCGAAGCTTCATCGGCTGGAGCACATTTAACACCACAAATTGAGAACAATAAGACATCTGGGCCATTTATATATTCCCTTCCAGTCGGAAATCTCTCTTGACCAGCAAGTTTAATATCTCTCACTCAAAAGTCTGTCAGAAATTCCTCTTACTTACCCCCGCATTTCAATCTGTAAAATTATAAACATTTCAATTACACCTATTAATCCACTGTCAAAATCAATACTTTTCTTACAGTGTGAAAGTGGCAGCTAAAAATTTTGGCTCATTGAACGGCAATCTGTCGAAGCAATGCGCAGTTTTGGCTCTAAATTTTAATGCAGGTTTTCATTCGAAATTTTAAAATGAGAAAAGAAAGACCAAGACGAAAAATGTTGATTTGAGGGTTAGATTTGCAAAAAACAAAAGTAGAAATGAACAAACTGACAAAAGCATGGTTAAAGTTACAAAGGGTAAAACCCCCAAGTAACATTAATTGCAGGTCACTGGCATTCGAAAAATACTTACATCCCATGGCTATATTTAATAATGACCTCATTTGTAGGGTATGCAATGAGTAGAAAGAAACTGCCACTTATTCTTCGAATAGAAGCAACCGCTCAAAGGAGAGAAACCTAAGGTAACAAGATGACCTGGGAAACAGAATTACAGTGGTGACATTCAACTATCTTCTATCTCTTATAATTCATTTGAACTGAACTAAGAGACAAGGAAAAGTACAAGCCAAAAGTCTGCAATACTTGGAGAGCACAAAACCCCCGTATCATTCATCATATAATGCTATATATGTAAAACAAAGGCTGAAGAATTTTAAATCACCTCGATCAGGTCACTATACAGAGGTTGGTGATGCTTAAGTAAGTAAAATACGTACTCCAAGTAAACTTCCAATTCCTTATTATCGGCCAGCTAATCAAGCAACGGCCAACGGCTAATCATCTTATAAAATTTGGTATGTGCTGATAGCACCCCAAATCCTAAGACTTGATTCAACAAGAATAATAATCATAAATTTATTGTACTAACACATAAAAAATAAAACCAATTCAAACAAAAGAATTAACATAACTCGGGCAGGATAACCATCTGGCAGAGTTTGCATTAATTATTAAATAAATCCTACAAAGTAAACATACAAATATTCTAGGCTAAATAAATCTAGTGATATACTAAATGTAATTCTTATAGTAAACTAAATATTTATTAATACATTGGCAGTATTTAAATGGAAATAAGCAAAATATGAATAATAAAAATATTAAATAAAATATGCCGACTCAAAGAAAACAGAAAGAAAGTGTCAAGGTCAGTTTCACTGAGGAGTACAAGGTGGTGAGCAGTATGGGAGACTGAACAGTTTTTCGAATGGAAAAACCACAACACTCATTCCTCCTCCTTGAATTCCTCCGTTCCCCATAGTATGCAAGGTGTATCATCTTCTATAATCCACCCATTTTATTCAGGAACGATTAATTTTATGGAAAAATCTTCTTATACAAACCCCAAGTTAATTTGGCTAGGCTAATATTATAACTAATCTCTTCTTCTCACCACTAATTCATCCTCCAAAATTTTCTAGAATGACGCGTTGGGCAGTTTAGTAACAACCTTGTCGAACCCCACTGCCTACGTTCGTTACTATCATGGCCCATCTTACTATTGGCCCACCCTAAGCTTGGCTCCACACACTTAGCAAATAGACGGGCCGTTCTTGGACCTGCTGCCCTCAATGGCCTATAGTTCATACTTTTCCTATGTCATGAACGAAGACGAGTAAATCGTTTCTGCAGTTTTGTGTTTCGCTAGGGTGTATCATTGCTATTTACATGTTACTCACTTAATCCTGGTTGGAAACAACAAACAATGGTCGACCAATGTGGGCCCAGTGTGTGGATCTAACTACTGCACACATTGTTCTCACATATTGGCACCCTTTGGAAAGATAATGGACATAATTTTAAACTAAATAAATTGAGTGGCGTGTTAAATTTGTCCGTTAGTGTAGTAAGAGGAAAAGCGGGAGAAAATTCAGAAACTCTTTTTGAATGGCTTTCTATGTAGGTCGGATGAAAACTAACAGAAAAACGGTACAAAAATCGAAGGAGCCGTCTACGAGATGTAAAAGGGAATGCGGAGGAAAACTGGGAAAAAATTTTGACTAGTTGCCCACCTAGTTCATTCCAAATCTAACCGAAAAACGTTTCCCCAGTTTATTATATTTCATACAATCATTTAATTGATCAACCCTTTGGTGCCACGAAGAAAAAGTCCGTGTTCGCGCACCTCGACAATTATTAGTATATGTATTAGACTGTCTTATCCGACCTATTCATTTTATTCATCCTATTCATGAATCTATAAAATTCGTTCGGCGTTAAGCGTTTAGATTCACTGGATGGATGCCAAAAACCCACGCTCAGCCACTGAGGAATTGCACCGTCACAAAGATGGGCAAGGTTTGAAAACAAGGAATAATGAAATAACTGAGAAGGTGGAGAGAGGCGGTTGAATTTATTCACAAGTAGACTTCGAATTTCAATTTGACAGATTAAAACAGGAAAGTTAGACGAACTAGGGTGGTAAAACACCCAAATACAAGCCATCGGAATAGCCCAGCCCACCAATTCTGTTTTTATCAAAATTTTAATGAAATATACGAAATAATTTAATAACTTCAAAAATTAACTAGATGATCAGATCATCGATCCATCTTAAAATCACGCAACAAACATTGGAGATCGCTGAGGTCATCATGACCCCTAAACCAGGAAAACCGTCGACAATATCGTTGCTTTCTAACACAAAACATCAATATCCTCACTAGCACTGTCAACACGACACACAGTAATAATATATCTACACAGAAACAGAAAATAAATACTTCCAGTTAGTACAAATAATTTAATTTAAATGTAAAATTTTTAACATTGTATAATTTTTTTTACATGCTACATGTATTTGTAAAATTTAAACAATGTTTATAAATCCCAGGCCCTGAAGATGATATCAATAAAGATCGAAACGTTGGCACGATAAAGAAAATGTTTTTCTAAAGTCTACATCACACCAGACCTCATCTCAATATTAAGGATTACAGCAATCGTGTTTTTCGGTTTTTCCGGGATAAGGGCAAGCTGAAATTATCTCGACCGTTTTCTAAGTTGATACGAATGTTCTTGTGCATGAAAACATTATTAAATCCTTAGTCAAATATTAATCCTTTTTTTCTTTATATAATTTATTACATTATTTACTTTGACTAATACTTTATTCATCTATGTACCTTAGCTTTCTTTGCATTACATTTGTTATTAAAATTACAAAGAGAAGGTCAGAGAGAAAAAAACGTCTACGACACTACTGGAAAGATAATTTGTGGCAGGAGATGTTTAAGAAATTGAACAAAGCAAACATTCGAAATAACACTCGATCATTGAGATGATGCTTAAATTCTCTTAAATTGGTTTAAATTGTAGCATCAAATTATAAGACTTTTGGAATAATACAGGCCGAAACGTATCAATGCTAAATATCAATTTTTAAAGTGATACGAAACCCTAAGCCTTTAGTGTCCCAAGGAAAGTTAATCAACGAGAGGTGACCTTTAGTAGAAGTGACAAAATATTTTGCAGATCAAGTGGAGCTTTATACCTCACCGCTCGATAAAGTACAAAATTGTTTTAAAAGTAGAATAACCTCCACAGATCAACCGATATAACTTGAATGTTGCAGCATAACTCCTGGAGATCACTCTCTCGATGCAGGCAAAATTCACTGAAATTAAAGGCGTGCCTTTCCTCGATCTGCTTAATCTTTTCAAACAATGAAATAGTAAAGATGATAATAAGGGTAGGATACAAGAAAGTGGGGGCTTGGTACTACCCAAGCATTGCAGTTTTCTGGTTTATTGGATTTTTCCTAGTTCTTGAGATCGATTAAATTGAAGTCATTTAATTAATTGTATAACATCAAATTAAATTTAAGAAGTGGAACGTAGACTGTGATAGCTGGAACACCTTTTCTCACAGTTACGACACGCTGCATTCAAGAATTTGTGTAGCAGGAACCTCAATAATCGTAATCTCAAGGCCGAGCAAACTTACCACAACTCACAATATGTCCAGACTTCAGTTCGTACTGGAACATGTAAATTGGACATTGGAAGATTAGGAACAAGTTCACTTAACAATTGAGGTGAGATTAATTAAGGTTTTTAGTTGAGATTAAAAAGTGAGTGTCCCGAACGGGATTGGAACCCACGATCTCCCGCTAGAGACGCCGCTGCTCTACCACTTGAGCTGTCGTGACCTCGATCCACTCAGAAACTAACTTCCTATCGCAACCCCAACTTTTGAATTTTCCCTCCTTTTAATCTTAACTAAAAACCTTAATTAATTGAAACATATTAATTGGTCAAGCCGAACACGAAAACTAGTGAACTGAGGTGAGAGTTGGCTCACATGGTGGATCATCTATGTTCTATGATGGCATGTTCTTGGCGCGAATATTTCTAACATCACATTTTCCCCTGCCCATATCGGTGAGAGATTCTTGCTAATGTAGGATTATGCCAGACCCCAAAGACCACGTATTGTGGATGACAACCTGAATGAGGTGCCCAGCTAGAAGTCCAGGTTTGAGTTCAATCTAACACATTTGGGACCAACGTTAACGACGAGTACGACGGCGAAACCCAGGTGCTAAAACTAGAAAAGTTAGAAACACTGTTCTGGTTCAATGGAAAAGAATTCGTCAGCATTTTATCGGAAATCTTTTCCAAGGAATATGCAAGGCGTTAAATGGACTGATTCGTGCCAGAAGTAGAAATCCTTTTGAAGAATTTGGTCAACAATGGTTTTTTGTACATTTTTATTTTTGAATATTCTCGTTTCTATTTTATTTATTCATTTTTGTCCTTTTTCTCTAGAATTAGACAATAAACATTTTTTTAAATGTCCTATTTTTCCAACCTATTGTTGTGTATGTAAAATAAGAATAAACCTAAATACGTGCGTTTGTTTTGCCCATCGGGGTTTTACACACTCGTACATATTTTACTGAAATGTACATATTTCACCTGTAGAAATAACGTTACGCCCTTCGTCATTGTTTACGGATTAATTACAGGATAATATACTTTGTACCTTGAAATCAGAGGAGCTTTTATACGTTATGAAGAGTACTCCTGAACTCTACAGTAATCATGCCAAATATTCTGCGTTCGAATTATTAAATTATTATTAAATCTTTGAATGAATTATTTCACCTGTGTTTTTCGTGCAAATAAAACTACAGTTTAGAGGGTAATATATAAATTCTTGCGGAGATAAGCAAATATGCAGGATCTCATGAACAAATTAAACTGCCTACTTCATTTTTATCTTGTTTCAAACCTTTACTATAAAAAAATGTACAAGGGTTTAACAACTTAATTAAAACAATTGAATTTAAAAAAAAAACAGAAGGTTTTAAACTAATCATGTTAGGAAACAAATTGAATTACGCCTTAAGAGACCAGACCAAGAGACTCCTTGATGACAAATGAAGAAGCTTGTACAATGTCGTACAATGGATTCGATCAGAACCTGTAATGCATGTTAGAAGACATAGAACTTGGATAATAGCATTACGTTCAAGTTGGTGTATTACCTACTTAAGTTGGTGTGTGATTGCCTAAATATTATTAGGTAATTTTCCGTTCCAAAGGGGACGGTCGTTAGATTATTATCACATGCGATTAATAGTAAGCAAATAAGCTCTTATGTCATTGGAGATAAGAAGGTGAATATCTAGTGCCAATTTCTAAGTTGGTAAATTAGAAGGAAAACGTAGGTAAATGTTAATGAAATACCGAAACTATTCATTGGTTTAAAAGAGATTGACAACGTAGTCTCAGTACAGACTGGATGATATTTTATCCAACTTTTTTTACAAAGATGACTTTAAAAAGAATTTTGATGTGTCATTATTATAAGGTGGAATTTACATCCCTAGAAAAATAAAATCTATTGATAACACTTGAATACTTCAATTCGTGGTATTACTATCTACTGATTTTTTTTAGGAAACTGTGGTTTTTTATTGTGTATAGTACTGAAAGAGATCTCGTTTTCTGTTCACTTTGCGTGAGCTTGTTGTGTGAGATGGCCTATAATGGAAAGTGTTTCACGTACCTGTTCGGTTTTTTCTATGACTCATAAATATCGCTGATCTGTTCTTTCGCAGTCATAGTTTGTAAGATTTTAATTTACAATTCGCGGTCTAATTCTAAAGGACGGATTAACTAATGGTAATCCTACACCTGCAATATACGCCAATTTTACTTTTAAGCTTAGTTTTTATTTAAACGTATTTTTTATTTACTGACTGTCCTATGTGGGTATGAATCCAGTTAGCACTTTTTTTTTATTTATAGCCTATACATCGTACTTATTACAAATGTGATCACAGCATTACATAGTATATCATTAACACTAATGTCAGCACTCCACCCGTACAATTCACGCGATAAGAAATCCGTCAATTCTGGCACTGATGTATTTCAGGGTGAGGTATTAAGGGATTAAAGGGTAAAGAGGTCTCGAGGCCATCGTCGGCATTAAGGACAGGCAGTAGGGTTAGGATGGATCGAGTGGTTGGTGTGAAACTTTTGTAATCGGGAAAAGATCACTTTGTTGGCAAAAGGACTGTTGAGGTTGGTGACAAGTATGGAGCTTTGATGATTTGTCTGAAGACTTTTGATTGGAAGGGATTGTTTGCGCTTGATGCTGGATGCCTTGGCGGAATCCCATAGTTCCACTCCGTACGTTCAAAGTGGTAGCTATAAAGGCTTGTATAAGATTGGTTAGGTGGTGACGACTAACACGGATTTGGCTCCTAGATGTCTTTGTTGTTGTCCAAGTTTTCTCTTATTAAGTTGTTTTCTCTTACGTCTTGCGTGGGTAATCCACGTCAGTTTGCATTCTAGCGATTCCTACTTGAAATAAGCTATGTGACCGAAGGATTTTAGAAATGGTAATTTGAATGGATGCATTTAAGTTTCCAGAGTTTTTACAAAACAAAATGCAATAGAAACGTCTTCCGAAACCCCAATCAAGTACGGAGTGCAATAGGGTTCCATACTTGATCGTCTCTTATTTTTAATATGCATTAATGACTTCATACAAGCACTGAGGGTGTACTTTTCATCTGTTTGCGGATAAAGTGTCTTAATCGTCGCGGGAAGCACTTCCAATGAGTTATGGCTGGAAATTAAATGCACAACGGATAAAGTCGTGGCTCAGCTTTCGGAGAACGGTCCTACTCTTAATATAAGACGAGAGTCTCATCGCCCCAGTCTCACAAAGTGTCGGGGTGTTGTCCTTGACAGCAAGTTAACATGGGAGGAACGTTTTTTCCGACCGTAACCTAAATTCGGACGATTTTAGTTTCCTTTAAGACTTCCATTGACAAGTAAAGGATATTTACGGACTGATTTTTTCGGCTGTAGATCGCGAACTTAACACAATTAAATAAAATTTTTTCGAATTCAAAAAATAATTATTCATGTTATATGGACTATCGCGATTCATGTAGAGCTTTTAAAAAATTAACAATCCTAAAACTGCAATGCTTTTTCATTCTTTCCTTGGTCAGGAACTCTTATGTTCATGAGTATAAAAGTAAAAAGGCAAACAATTTTCACTACACAATAAAAAAACACTTATAAATGAGTTCGATAAATATGGGATAATTTATAACGCCCTCTCACCAGATTAAAATTGGGATAACATGTCTTCATTTAACGTCGTTTGAAGGATTTTTTTATTTCAGAATGCTTTTTACAGTACGGAGTAGTTCGTAAATTTTTAATCCGTAGTATTACATGTAGGCAATTTGTAAATTATGTATTTTACGGCAATAAAACTTTCTATTTATTTATTTTTGTATCTCACTAGGAAAGCACCCGAACAGAATTCCTTCCGCTCTAGAGATGTGGTGGCACTGTTAAATGGTATAATGATGTTGTGTGAACTGAATTGAAGGGGCGGAATGATATTGGAGCTTTCAAGGACAGAATATAGAATATAGGTGTTTAAGGAGATTTTTTTTAGGATTTTGCCAATTAATTGCATCAAACTGATAAGGTGTTATGAAGTATTGAGAGATACTGAGCTTTTTGAGGTTTCGGGGTTTTATGATTTAATCAATTCCCTGGATTGGGAATTATGTATTTGTAAGCACTGAATTGTAAAATGGTGGCAAGAAAAATAATAATTTTTTTAGGAAGATTTCTGGGATATGGTAAAAACCAGGAAAGCCGAATTTGACGTCTGATGCAGTGAAGGGATTACAATTTTTTTATATATATTCATTTACCTTGTTGATTATAACTGACGTTTTCTCTGAAGTAAAAACAATTTTACGTTGAATCTTGCTGATTTCTGCCACGAAATATTAAAGAGAGATAAAATTGACGAACAGGATCGAAAAATAAATCATAATGTAAAAGTCACGTACCTTCAAATCTACGAAGTTATGATATGGCAAGAAGTAATTTTTGTCTATATCGCTTTCCCAGTGGTACAAAAACCCGTATCTCATACTCAGATAAAAACATTTTCTACTAGAGAAAACATTACAATAAGGACGCATGAAATATACAACTACGATCCAACTGTTCATATTGGTTATTTTCTAATTTTACGAAATATTTACATTGTGAAGGAGTTAGATGTAATAAGCTAGACTAATTAATTAGTCGCATATTTCTTACAATAAAATCTTAATGAGCATGCCTTTTGTGTAATTTCCAGTTTTTCGTGTGTGAGAGATCTGACATTTTTCGACTGACATTTACTCCGTCCAACTGACCTTACGGAAAAATGCATCCACCAGGTAGCCCAACAACATTTAGACCATACAATGGTAAACTACTCTTTTGTCTTGATTCTTGCCCTTAACCCTTCTTTGCTAAAATTGGCGATAAAGCTTGTATCCACTCGTTTTGACCAAAGTGAGTCAGAAAAGAGTTTTTAAAAAAATTATTTTTACATACTATTTTGTATAATTCATCTTAAAACAAAATAGCAATATAAATAAATTAACTTCAAAATTAAAAACCCATAACTCAAGACGTCAAAACCCGCCGTACGACTGGGATTAGCAAGGTAATAATTCGTCTAACGTTCCCACATTTGTAGCCCAAGGGCAAATCCTAGATCTAACTCATTTCAACTCTCAATCAACCCACATCTCATGGCATGCGTTATAAAATTATTGAATGGGTACAGAAGCTAGAGTGGTTTCTAATATCAAAATTATTTTAGGGCTTGACAATCATACTCAAAATGTCAAATTATGCATCAATTCATGGAAACTGGAAGGAATCAGGAGCACACATTAATATTCCTTCTAGTTTTCTTGCATTAATGCCTAAGTTGAAATGTTTGGAAAAAAGACAATGTTAAAAAGATTATTTTAATCCCATGTTTCTTAGTCCCTTGGCAAATAATAACAATTCATTAATGATGGATGTAATCATAGAGGGATCGTTTGCTATAACTAAGGCTTAAAGCATTTTTACTTATCATTTAGTCTGTTTGTCAATCATTCAGTATGCAGCTTTTTTAATTTCAAAGTAGCCCCCTTTCTTTAAAGCAGTTCAAAGTTTTACAAAATTAATTATAAAAATTAAGGCAGGCATTGAGAATCACCATTGGCCTTCTAACATTATACATTCACACTAATAAATGCATTTATTCTCAACACACAAAACTATGTTCACCCTGTTCAACAACCCTGTTTCCACGAAGAACCAGAACAGGGGATCTAAATATTCACTGTCGTACTCAAGCACAATTCTCACATCAGGTGGCATTCCTTCACAATCTCTGTATGGAGTTTAAAAAAGTTAATTGAAATTAGAAAGGTTAATTTGAAGTTAAAAAATGGTAATTTGACATTAAAAGAGTTCATTGATGGAAAACGCTAAGCAAGTGCAAAATGGCTACAAAGCAAAATACTCACAAACTTTATGGATGTTTAATGCTGCTGCTTCTGCTATTAATTTTCTGACATCATACAAAAATCATCAATGATCTATTTCAGCTTGTTATGTTAACAAAGTTCAGCACCTGAATGAAGATGAATAGTTCATCACCTGGCTTTATCAATTTATTTTGTTTTCATGTAAAAGCTAGTATAAAGTGAATTATGTCACTATAATTATTAGCAATACAGTTAACTTACAAGATAAATAAATACAAAAATTCAGTATTTTTATTACATATTAAATGTACATAATATAACAAACACAAACATCTAACTAATTTATTTTTTTTTTTTCAAAATTCACATAATTTCTTAGAACAAATATGATCCTTAACTTAATATCACAAATAAATTAGTATAAAATGAGAGCAATTGTGTCACGATTACAATAAAATCTTAGTCATATGATATTTCACAGTTTAATAAACAACAAAAACTTTCTCTTTCCAAATAGTAAATCATAAGCATCTACATTTCTATAACGACAACTAAAGTTTGCACTTAATATTTGATAATGAAGTAAAATGTATAAAAATTGTGGGACTAGCTACACTTTTAATTATAATTAAACATAAAACAGTTGAAACTTGTTTATTTGAATATCCTTTTACTTTAAATAGTATTGCATGTTTTTAAGACAATTTTCTTTTTAGTCAAATAAAAACTGGTCACTTAAGTTTCCCACATTCATTCGTCTTTATTCTCTTGATCAATGACATAGATACACAGTGAAAAAGTTAACTTGGTTTAATTTATGTACATACCATGTAAGAAGATAATTATGTTTTGCCCCCACATTAAAAAAAACCGTCATACAAATCAAATCACCCCAAATTTAAAAAAAGAAATAATTCATCATCAAATCAAATCATAAAACCGATAGGGGTACTCTAGGCTAGAGCAAACCAAAAATTAATTTAAAAATGTGTCTGTACATGAAAATTCTCTCATCAGATTGAATTATTATTGATGTAATATTTAAATAAGAAGAGGTACATTAGAAAGATACAAGAACTCTTTGGTAAACAATGTCTATATTCAATTATCTTGTGAAAAGTAAGTCGTATTCAATTTAATTGAAATAAATATACTCTACCAAAGTTAATGCCAAAATTATAAGAGGCAGTGCTCCTGTCACTAGCAGCTTTTCATATGTTCAAATACATGTTTCTTCTTGTTCCTTTATTATAAATTTGATAAACTGAGGTAACAATGATGACCATTTGGTACTAATATTACACTACTATACTATAAACAAATATGTGCTGAATGAAACTTTAAATTAAAATGCTATTCCCTAAATTTTGTAAGTAATGGACTTGTCAGCAGAGTAGAAAAAATTCCTCTAGTTTACTAATGTGGTTAATCGTTTTTTATTTTGTTGCTTGTTTGTATTTTGTTTCTCGAATTTGAGTACTTAAGTCAGAATTTTGTCAGGCATTATTTTTCCCCCAAATCCAAATTGAACAAATAAAAAGCAAGAAAAAAAGACGCGATGCAAAATATACATATGTAAGTAGATATAAAATAATGCTAGTATATTTTTAACACCAATGAATGAAGCTATAAGAAACAAGGTTATTATTGTTTATTTATAATTTGTTAGAATCAGTTCGATAGGTTGTTTTATATCTTAGAAAAAAAATTGGAGCATAAAGTCAATTAAAACATAAATGATCAAATCTAATAAATATATATATATATATATATATATATATAT